>PYUH01000036.1:4746867-4895762 GCA_016808085.1 Suaeda aralocaspica
AAAATTAGATGGTGCCCTCATAGTCAAAAGAGGGACACCGAGCAACTAGTTAATGTTTGAAAAACTAGAAGACGGACCTAAAAAGTGAAAAGACTAGTGCGCCCTTTTCTCAAATCTTAAGACTTTAGAAGGCGGAACCCATATCAGAAGTCCGGTGTATGTTTTATATATAAATAGATCCCACTTAGCTCGATTGATGTAATAGTTGGAGTTTTATAAGTCTAAGCGCTTGATATTGGGGTAGAGTGTGTTTTTTTTTTTTTTTTTTTTGGCCTGATTTAAGTCTTGTCTTTTTACCAAGTGTTTTGGGTGATCAGCCACTTGACGCACACTCAATTGAGTGTGTGGCCTTGCCAATTTTCTCAAAATCAATTCAGTGTAATCAATCGGTGCATGAGAGTTGGAGAGAGAATATACTAACTTTTTTTCTTAAAATGTATATAACACAAAAATTACAATTCTAAAAAACAAAATAAAAACATCAAAATTCATAATTTTAAATTCCCTACAAATAGAGATCCATATTGTCATAGTTTTGAGATACTTAAATTTTGACCCTATATTAAATATTGAGCAACCCTCACACGACATATTAAGTAACCTTTACAACAAACATTAGTAACTCTTATAATGAGTAACTCATTTGTACAACCCTCGTTAATCAAATTTCAATTGAGTAACTCTCATTATTCGAATAAGTAACCAATGTATCTAAAACATATATTCCTTCATTCAAATGTGTAACCATATATATTTATATCAAGTACCTTCATTATTCAAATGGTTATACCTTACACTTATAATAAGTTACCCTTATTATTCAATTGAGTAGCCAGTGTACTTATCATAAGTAAATATTATTATTCAAATAACTAACCCTGCAAATATAGCAAGGATCTCTCATTATTCAAATAAGTAATCTTTGTATTTATAATAACTAATAAGTACGTAACATTTATTATTTAGATGAGTAACTACCGTATCTATAATAAATAACCCTTATTGCAAAAAGTATTCCATTTATCTATAATAAGTAACTTTCATTGTTCGAATAAGTAACCCTTGTATTTAAAAAAAGTAGCTTTTATATTTATGCACAGTAACCCTTATTATTGAATTGAACAACTTTTATAATAATGAATATAATCCTTATTATTTAGAAGAGTAACCCCTAAATAATAAATAACCATTATTTTGTCGTATTTATAATAAGTAACATTCATTATTTAAATGAGTAACCCTTGTATCAATAATAAGTAACCCTTATTGTTCAGATGTGTAGTCCATGTATTTATAACAACTAATTTTCATTATTCAGATGAGTAGCCCTTATATTTATAATTCGTAACCCTTATTATCTAGATGTGTGTTTCGAGGGTTATCCAGATGAGTAATCCACGTATTCATAATAATATAAGTAACTTTCATCATTCAAATAAGTAGCCCTTGTTATTCAGATGCGTAACTCATGTACTACGTATTTATAATAATGTCCCTCATTATCTTAATGACTTTATTTGTATAAATGTAACCACGCTTTATTATTATGCATTAATCAAATCCTTGAATAAGACTAAATATAGGTAGTATTTATGGACACATAAGGCCATGCATTAATATGAAAAAAGTTGGATTAAACCCAAAAAAAAAAAAAAAAAAAACTTAAAAACTTAATANACTTAATAGCTTAATAGCAAACTTAAACGGAAACCAATTGTTCAAAAAATCCTTACAGACCAAACAACTCAATAGCAAAGTACCCTCCAAATTGGAAAAAATCAATTGAATAAATCTAAAAAAAAAAACTTATTATTATATTGCAAAACTAAATTATAAACGTGTAAAACCAATCTTCTTCACCTTAAATTGAGAGAGAATAACATAGGTTTTGTTTCATTTTTTAACTTCTACTTTTAATTATATAAATTATAAGGTGACCACACCGTCAATTGACAGTGTGGCTAGCCACATATAAGAATTTGTCCGTTGTTTATCCTTTCTGATACAATATATAAACTATTCTTGGGTCTTAACCATTAGCTTAAGCTTTTGGTTGAGTTGGTCCTCTAATATGGTATCAGCGCCAGCGTGACACAAAGGTCACGGGTTCGAATCTCATTCACACCTCCCTTCTAAGTAGAATTATTAAGCGTAGGGTATGAGGGGGCCCATGCTGCATCCACACTTCAAGCCCAACGGGCTCTCGTGTGAGGGGCCGTGGTAAAATATGTAAACTATTCTTGGGCCTTAACCATTGTTTAAGCTTTTGGTTGAGTTGGTTCTCTAATACTTTCAATTGCACCGAAATATTTTAAATTGATAATGCCTGGACAATTAATTTTTATTTTTATTTTTTATAAAATGTAAGTCATAATGCATGATAGCCTATATTTTTATTTCCTTGGATATGTTATTGCAAATTCATAATCATAAGACAATTTTTAAAGATTTTAATTAAGATCTAAAACTTCGTATTGAAATTGTTTTTGTAGATAAATTTCTTTTAATAAAAAAGCATCGTTAGTTGTTTATTCAGGTTCTTCACTTTTTAATCTATTTGACATAATGCCATCCAACAATGGTTCAACTAAAAAAACAAGTAGCTCAATATTTTTACATGTTCCAAAATACATGATTTTCCAATGCACGTAACTACGTAACAAATAGCAATAGCCCTTACAGTATGAACTATGAAGGAAGCAATATAAACTAGGGTACAATACATCAACGACAAAAAAATGAATGTTTACTAGAGAAAATTATTGACCATTCAACATAATGCAGGTAAGAATTACGGAGTAAAATTCAAGAGAGGAATATGGATGTATTCATGCATCATGCATGGATGGCTTAGGCACAGTGAAACGCACTAGGGAGTTGGAATCCACAGTTGTTAACAAGCAAGCTCAATGAAAGAGGGTCATCCAAGTTAATGCCTAAGACATTAATTAGCCTCAATGGCAGTGCAAAGGCAGACGGCTGCCTCAGCGTCGATGATCCCTTGCATTAGTGGGCAGCAAGGAACCTTAGGTGGGGTACCGATAGTAAGGTCAAGCAAACCATTAAGAACATTTGCACAAACCCCTAGTTTAAGGGTGTCAATTGGGCAACTTCCAGAAGTCCAGCGGCTATCGCTTGGCTTAGTTTTGGGCTTGGGCTTTGGACTCACACTTCTGCAATGATCTCCACAAGCGGAGATCAATGATGAGGAGGAGATCGAGAAGGTTGAGGACTAGGAAGAGTGCTAGCGATTTCGACAAGGCCATGATGGTGCTAGTGAATTGATTGTATAAGGAATTGAAGTGTTTTTTGAGGATGGGGTTTTATAGTTTGCATGGAAAAAGAGGACAATCATTATTCACCATAAATGAGTAGGTATAAAACATTTAAGTTATCTAAAATAAATAATTGTGATTGGGGTATGAGTTGAAATAAAATTTAAGCTCGAAAATTAACTGAAATTGAGTTGGTATAAAAAATAGCAACTCAATTAAAGTGCTGAAATCGTTAACTACCCTATTAATTTCATCTCTATTTCATCTCATATTACGAAACATAATCGTAATAATGTAATTTAAAATGAGATGTTTGACTGTTTGAACGTATACCGTACCATGTGAAAACGTAATGGGTATAGGCTGGAGGATCATGTCTAAAGTGGCAAACTCTTGGCCTCTTCTGACTTAATTAGTAACTGAAATGGATTCATTAAATTATTTGCTGAGAATTATTCAACCAAATAGACACAAAGTATCAATTAGTCTTTGGTGTTTTTGAAATTTAATTAGTAAATCCTAATTAAAAGAACACTACAACATGGTGGATTGAACTCAAAAGCTAGTAAAGCTACTTATGTAAGAATATGATTAAGTTAGATAGATTGAACAAACTATCTACGTCTTGTTTAATAATGAGTCACATACGAAGTAGTTTAATTTATAGGTGTTATACGTAGGGATGTTCTCTTCAACTAAAAACACATGTTGGAAGCATATTGTTATGGATTTATGGACCGTTAATATAATTTTAAGAGTTCTTAGTAAAACATTTAAAATAGGCTAAAGGTAGATATCCTAAACCATGTCATGCACTCATGCATACACTGATACACACATTTCTTTGAGTTTTTACTAACTTATAACCTGCCAACAACCTTAATAGATAAATAAATAAATAAATAAATAAATAAATAAATAAATAAATAAATAAATAAATAAATAAATAAATAAATAAATAGATCAGTGTTATTAGTTATCGTTCCAGGTTTGAATAGTCGTATGTATGAAGAAAAGGTAAATAACTAATCAAAAATCTAAAAAATATTTAGTATAATGAGTTCAAGAAAGATTTCCATAAGTTTTGCATAATGCATTTATGCACGCTAAATACTTACATGTGGGTCGCAAATTTAGGTTTACATACATACTAAAGTCCTAGCCTCCTAGGTTTAGTTATACACTTAGGAGTAGAACCTACATTTTCATTTATTTATTTATCAAAGTCAAATTTATGCAGCTTTAACCGTAAATTCTCATTTGATTCTAATTATAAAATACAGTCTTAATTTTAATTTTACTTCCGTAAACGATTAGTTACAACAAATGGGTTGTGAGTATTAAAAAAATAGTTTTTTTTTTTATAACTAATCGTTTACAGAGAAAGTAGTAACTTTAGCAAGATATTCAACTGTACAATTTTTATCAATTTTATGCTCAAGATTCTATTCAACATGCTACACTTTAAATAGTAGTAACTTTCTACTATCAAATTATCAATGCATGAAGCAGGACGTTCAAGTGTACAACCTTTATCGATGATAAAAGAAATTATATTGATGTTCAGGTGAGCGTTTGGAATACCTTGAATGTTAAATATATTGTATATATTTAGTCAAATGTAAAATATATACAATATATTTAACATTGAAAAAAAAACAAATAAATATGCTGACCTTTAATTTGGAAGAAAATCCCATATATTGATTTTGAACATTAAAAATATATGTGTCAGAATTGAAGACAGAAGTGTAAGACATTATGTCGTATTAAAATGTTGAGCATAAACTCGATTGTATGTCCATATACGAGTACATGATAATGCATATTGAATAAAGTCAAATTGATTGTAAGGAAATAAATTAAACATATTAAATAGAAAGACTAATCAACCAATTACTTAATAAGTTTGCTTCAATAATAAGAGGCTTCTTAATAAATCAATATAATATATATATAGAAGGAGTTTAATATCACAGTGATCCAATATAATTAATTAGAACAAAGAAATAGAAAAGAAATGGCAAACGGAAACAAGAGGTTCACCAAAGTGCCACACACACTTATTGTCTTTTAAGTACATAAATAAACTAAACCATCAAACCAGCGTCACATAAATAATTAAGAATCAACGTTGAAATTGATTGGAAATGTGATTTGATATTTAAGATGGCTTAATTAGGACATTGAAAGCCACGTGGGAGGCTTCTGCCACAGTAGTTTACGAGCAAGCTAAGAGAGAGTGGGATGTTCAAGTTGATACCCAAGATGTTAGCCCTAATGGCCGTGCAAAGGCATACTGCCGCTTCGGCGTCAATAAGCCCTTGGATAAGAGGGCAGCAAGGTGTCCTTGGTGGTGTACCAAGGTTGAGGTTGAGCAGATCACCTAGCACATTTGCGCACACTCCCAATTTTAGGGCGTCAATGGGGCATGCTCCTGATGATCCTCCTCCTCCTCCAGGGGTTGTGGGGGATCCTCCTCCTCCTCCAGGAGTAGAGGGGGATCCTCCACCAGGGGTTGAAGGGGATCCTCCTCCGGGTGTTGAGGGGGAACCTCCGGAACCTGGATAGCCACCATGTCCAGGGTTTGGTTTACTAGGCTTTGGATTACCACTTCCACATTCGCCACATGCCGAGGCAAAGGCCAAAAATAGAAGGTTGAGGGCAAGGAAAAGGACTAGGGATTTTGAGGATGTAAATGCCATGTTTTATACCACTAGTATTGAGTTATTAGCTACTACCGATGAGTAAGAGCTAATATGAGTGTTTAATTTTTGGGATAGAAAGAATGGAGTAAAGGGCTGGGGTTTTATAGGTTGCAATTGATTGAATGCATGAGAGAAAATACACTGAATTGGAGTAACATAAGCAATTAAACAAATAAAAAAAACTCCTACAGAAAAAGATAGATAGAAAGAAGAAAGAGTTGCATTATCTGATCTCTAGTCTCTAGCATGTGTGAACTTGGAGAAATTAGCTGGCGTAACATACACAAAAGTAGGCAAACTTTTGGTCGCTTGTGTCTTAAATTGTTGCAATAATATGTAGCAATTAGGTCATATATCAATTTAATTTTATTATAAAGACAATTAAGTGAAGCAATAAACCTCGTGTTATATAAGCAACAAAGGTGATCAACGTACCTATTGATTGATGTTTGTGGTTTATAATCCATAAGAAACCCTAAAAGGAGCTGAGCATAAATTGCATAATAACTAGGAGTAATAATTTTACAGCAATATTAGTTATAGAAAAAATTGACTATCTTAATTGGTTTAAGTGTTGAAAGATGCTAACCAACATTGAATTTCTGTTCATTTTTGTTAGGTCATTGTTCTTTGTAGCTTTGTATGCATCATAGTCTCATTTTATAAGATTATAGCTTGTCATAAATCTTAAATGTCACGAGGAATTTTTTTTTTTTGGTGCTAGGGAGCCACAAGGGCGGGGCGATTCCAATGTCACGAGGACTTATAAGTTGTAATAAACCCGAGTACATGTACTATTAACCTAAATACAATGCATGTAGTGTATGTCACTATGTTGAGCATGCATGTTGAGTAAGATTACGGAAGAGAATGAGATTACATTCTTCATGAAGTGTTAAGACTTCTTATAATATAATTGTTTCAAGTTATGGGTCACATGTGAGTACAATACACTGATATTCTCATTCCCATTTTTGCCAACAAATTTATACTTCTTAGGTAGAGATGCCAACAAAATTATTGCCTTGTCCTCATTCTCAATTTTTACATCTAAACTCGCCAATTGGGTCATCAATCCATTAAATGTATTTAGATGATCTTGTAGTGAACCACCATCCTCCATCTCGATCGAGCGCATAAAGATTATTTTGAAAGAACAACTTATTTGCTAGTGAATTCGATGCGTACGTCTTTGTCAACTTACCCCACAAATCTTTTGGATTTGTATCTGACAAGACGTTGTATTTGATCTCCGATGCAAAGATATACTATTGGCGCGAAGCTGCATGTCCTCCCACTTGTCCTTATCCATCGAATCAGGTTTCTTATCCTCCAAAGTCTTATGGAGACCTTGATGTATAAGGCCCTGTTCTTTTGGACCGAAACGAAGCTGAACTGAACTGAACTAAAGTGGACTGAAATGAAGTAGTAATTATAATAGAGATGAGCTAAACTAAACTTAACTGAGCTGAATTGAACTAAAGTGCCAAAGAATTAAGTCCAAAAGAACAGGGCCTAAGAGTATCCAAAAGTAGGCAAACTTTTAGTTGCTTGTGTCTAAATTGTTGGAATCATATATAGTAATTAGGTCATATATCAATTTTATTATGAAGGCAATTAAGTGAAGCAATAAACCTCATGTTATATGAGCAACAAAGGTGATCAACGTACTTAATTGATGTTTGTGGTTTATAATCCACAAGAAACCCTAAAAGGAGCTGATGAGCATATATTACATAATAACTAATATTTTACAGCAATTGTAGTTTGGCATGGAAAGAAAAAAAAAAGACTATCTTAGTTGGTTTAAGTGTTGAAGGATGTTAAACACCATTGAGTTTATGTTTATTCTCGTCATATCATTGTTCTTTATAGCTCTATATGCACCAAAGTCTCATTTTGTTAAGATTATTGATTGTCACAAATCTTAAATGTCACGAGGACTTATAAATAAACCCGAGTACATGTTGACCAGAATATGTGCATGCATGTACGTGTATGTTGAGTAGTATTTTTCTACAGTTTCAAGTTATAGGTTACATGTGAGGGCAGTATATTGATATTTATTTAAAGGGAATTAGTCCTCTAATTAATATATGATTTTGAGATGAACTCTCTTATTATATGATTAGTGAGGTGGACTCTCTCCCTATCTTAATGAAATTTTAACATGAATAGGTTGTTAGATTCAATCAAGGAAGCTTTGAGGTTCCAGCGACATCAAATGCAGAAAACTGTTTATTGGTCGAATTTAGAGATGAGCTCCTATGAAAAATACACGTAAACTGATTTTGCCACCACTCAGTTAAACTGTTAAAACCAGAAAGATAGTGATGGTCGACTACTGCATGCACAATACAGTCCGTGATTAAGTAAGTTGAATTAGAAAGCGATTAGAGCAATGTCACATAAATCATTACATCTTTTTTTTTTTTTTTTGGTAGAAAGAACAATTAATATTAAAGGAAAGTCCAATACAAGAGTTCAGACATGCATAGAGGTGAGGACCTCGTACAAGATCAGCATCAAACACAGGTCAAGGAACGTCATCATCATATTGATTAACAGCAGCATTGCCACGTAAGGCAGCAATTTCCCTAAGATACTGATTCAAAACAAAAATGGGTACATGATCAAAATAAGAGATACAACAACTAGGTGACAGGTTCATAGCAGCATCTTTAGCCCAAGTATCTGCTGCAAATATTCCTCTTCCTCCCTTCGAACTGAATTTGAGACCATGAAGTCCGTTCCTTTAGCTCCCTGCAATCATTAATGACATTTTTAACCAAACCGTTGTTAAGAAAGGACCCGTTTATCTGGTTGACCACCTGCAGGTTATTAGAGGAGATAATGACCCTATCCCATCCTTTCGAAACCGTCATGACAAGGGCCTCCACTTGGAAGGCGCTAAAAACATATCCGCTTCATTGAAACCCGTAAACCCACACACCCGTATAATCTCTAGCAATTCCTGCAATTCCACACTCACAAGTAGGCTTCCAAGCTGCATCAACATTTATTTTAATAGTACCCGGGGGAGGGGGAGCCCAAGAAGTGGAGCCAAGCAAAGGGGGAATCCTGGCTACTGGGGAACTAAGAGGGTTCTTGCCCTTTTTGAGGGGGAGGTTTGTGAACCATTCCCAAGCAGCGGTGGTGGCGCGATGGAGACAAGAAGTAGCTGGAATATTGACCTTATCAAAAACCCATTTGTTTCTCCTCTTCCACAAAAACCACAAAATAAAGGATCCAAAGATGTCACCAGGGAGGCCATGAGGAGAAAAGGGGAGAGCTAGAAGAGAGTTGAACCAAGAAAGAAAGTAAAAGGGGGAGGGGGAGAAGGGAGAGTCGTGGGAAGAAGAGCCCATACTTCATGGGCTCTTACACAATCAACGAGGATGTGCTTTGGACTCTCCAAAGTAGAGGGACAAAAGGTACAAAAGGGGGGGAGGTTCAGACCTCTACTGGCTAAGCAAGAGTTTGTGGGGAGCCTGTTCTTCCAACAGAGCCAAAGGAAGAAGGAGATCCTAGGAGGGATATCAAAGGACCAAAGAGAGGAGACTAAGTTCCCTAAGTCAGGAGAGAGAGAGAGTTGACAAAGTGAGAAAGGTATGCCTTCTTGAAAAGGAAATTGCCATTATCTTCGTAGAAGAAGTAATGAGAATCTTCCTTCTCAAACAGGGGAAGAGGAACAGCTCTGATCAACCTGTGGATAACAGGAGGGAGGGGGAAGAAGAGGGAATCTAGGTTGATACCATTGGTGGAGAGACAATCCTTGACGAAAAGGCTGAGATCAGCAGTGGAGGGGGGACCAACCAAAAGGGAGTCACAACCCACCCAATTGTCAGACTAACAGGAGATGGAGGAGGCCGAACCTATGACCCAGCCTGAATGGGATTTATAACTAGGCCAAACTTCACCCAAACCCTTCCAAATGAAAGATCCCTTCTTAAAAGAAGAGGGGGGGGGGGGGGGGNTGGAGACAAGATGAGGCTATGCTGTTGGGATTGTTAAACAACCTCCAAAGTTGCCTCCAAAGTAAAACCTTGTTGCAAACCTCCAAGTTAAAAATCCCTAGGCCACCATGAGATCGAGGCTTGCAACATTCGCTCCAGCTTACTAGAGGAATCCCTCTTTTTCCCGAGGATCCCCATAGAAATTGGAGCGCAATGTTGTTGACCTCATTCACAGTGGCTTTGGGAAGTTTCATACATTGCATATAGTACAGAGGTATGGTAGTAAGGGTGGATTTGATAAGGCAAAGTTTCCCGGCTTTAGATAAAAGGTTCGACTTCCAAAAACCCAGTTTCTTACTAACCTTATCTACAAGCCATGGATCAATATGCTTCCCAAACTTTTGTGTCAGTAATTTAAGTATATTTCCCTAAGTATTCGGTTTATTCCCTAAGTATATTTCCACAACATTGAAATACCTCTTACTTCATCTAAATTTAGGGGTTTTTTTTTTCCCTGCATGTAATAATTAGCCTTCAACCCTGTGTATAATTATTATTACTCAGTAATAAGTACTCAACATGATTCCGCGTATAATTAGGAGTTTTTATCTGTTAAAATATCTCAACATATTTATTTTTACAATTTAAATTTTTTTTTTCCCTAATTGGTATCCTTAGTCGAATTTTTATTATTATATATTAGGTAGACAATTTTTTGTATTAATTTACTATGCTTAATATTATTATTTGTTAAATTTTCTTATATGTCATTTTAACGCTTATAAATTAAAACTACTTTATCATTTTAAATGTGATTCAATCGAATTACTTTTGTGGGGTAATAATTATTTAAATCAAACAGGAAACATGATTGATATACTAGAAATTAAAGAATAAAATCTTACATGGGTTTCTATATGTTCTCAGATGGTCTACTTATGTATGCTCTCGAATGCTCTCTTCACAAAAATAAAGGTGGATTTTTGTAACACTATCAATTAATGTAATTGTATATCACGTAATATAATTAATATTTTTTATCTATTTATAATATATTAATATTATATTTTAATCTATAGTTAAATTTATACATATATATTTATTGCTTTATCAATTGATAAATATTTCACAATTAAAATTTATTTATTCACCAACACACGCAATGTGTAGTAATGCAAATGTTTTTCAATCCTCCTCCACCCCCGCATTAATGATGACCGCAATTCCCTGACTTGTTACCTTTCCATGACCCAACTCACGTTTACATGTTACACCCTTCATTCCTATGATCCCTATTATTCTTTACAAGTCCCTTTTTGGTCATATCTATACTTTTCCATAACCAAAAACACTTTATTCCATTTAAGGAAATTTTTATAATGAATATAGTTATACACTTAACCCTTGCCTTACACAACGAACATTCACTATATTCGTAATATCTATAGAATATTCTTTTACCTCGCCTTACAATTTTTTTGTCTCTCCTTATGATAACCCACGCAACAACTTGTCTTTTTCTTAATTATTTACATCAGCTAGACCGTACCATCATTGTTACAATAGTATCCAAATCAAGTTTTTGAGTAATGACGGACAAGAAAAATAGGAAACAAACTAAAACGGAATATATAAAAGGTGATTATTTGTCTCTTGACACTGTGTTATTAGCTTTCTAGTTATTTTAACTTTCAAGGAGTCTTTCCTTGATCCAAGGGGCAACATGTAAATTTTAGGCCATTACTTTTTGGGACCCCGAAACCCCTAATAGGCAAGATATATAGCTTCGTTTTTATTTTGGGATGACCTCCTGGGATTCCTTCTCGTTTTCTCTTCAAATTCAAATTACCCACTTACTTCAAGTAAAAATGTGGTGGCCTATTTTCAGTTTTACTCTTCGAAAACTTGATATGTTCACTCTTTTAAGGATTTCTGAAAAGAGCGTACCAATCTTTTTTCCTTTCTCGGAAACATATTACGGCCTTTTGAACCTCAACAAGCTGTCCAAGGTTCTATTTCACCATAGGGGTACTATATAATTGTTTTGGCTATTTTTATTTTTGGGACCTTGCGCAAAACTTCTGAAAAAATATGACTTATAGCCTTCAATTCTGGCTTCCGTAGGGGCTGTTTTCGGATCTATCTAATCCCCAACGTGTTTCTTTACCAAATGTTCAGGGTGACCATGGGATTACCCACAATTGCTTTTGACCCCGAAAAGCTTATTATTGTCCCTCTTCTAGAAATATTTCAAAAGAAGTGAATAATAGTGATTTTTGCTCTCCTATGAGTTTCTTATAACCTTTTGACCACTGTTTGACTACTCGATCAGGATTCCTCTTTTGATGACCATTGGGGCATCATGTAAAATTTTTGAACTTTTTTTCCTAAGACCTTGAATTGGAACTTTGAAAATTGTGAATTATAGCCTTTGTTCTTTGCTTCCGAAGGATTGTCCTGAGATGTTACTTACTTTTTTCCTAGTTTTTAAACTCGTGTTGACGTGTACTGGGTGACAACAGGATTTCACACTATTGGTTTCGGCATCTAAATTATCACCCCCCTTTCAAAGATAATTTAGAAAAGGGACAATATTCTTTTTCGCTCACCTAGGACTGTCAGTTGGCTTGTTGAACCCGATTAACAACTCAGAGTTGCTCTTTTGACTGTATGGATATCTTGTAAAAATTTTGGGATTGTTTTTTAAGAACTCGGAACTCCCGAAAATTGTGAACTATATATTTGTAACCTTCGTTTTCGGCCTTTGACCACCCGTCCTAAGGTTTGTCTTTTTTTAGGCCCTTTTTTTTTACCACATATTCTGGGTGACCATAGAACGACCTCTAAAAACTTCTTGTGTTCCCTTCATACATGATTACCCAAATAACGACACCTTGGTCATTTTTACTTTCCAGATACCTTTTGAGTCTCAAGTAATTTTCTCTTTTATCCTAACTCCTAAGGGGTAGTTCTACTACATGTTTTCGACGACATGAGATGCCTCATGCATTGTTTTAATTAATGTAGACTTCCTGCTTACACGCAACCTCTTATTGCACTATGTAATATTTTCTTACAGTGGAGGATCGGAAGGGGCGAAGGGGGATGCGTAACGCATGATCTTGGGCTTTGAGCGGCACATGCACCACAATTGGTAGACGCATCTATCCCTACTTATCAAGTGGTTTTCCCATATCTAACCAAATATTTAGGTGGTCAAACAATCTCATTTTGCACTATGTTGTAGATTTTTGGTAAAATGGGGTAAGGGGTTTCGTGGTCAGGGTGGAAAGGACGAACCAAAACGACATAAGGTTAAATCTCAGTCGATTATGGCAAAAAGGCCATTATGCCACTTACAATACCGCGCCAAATATTTAAATCGCATGCCTCTTATAATTTTCCGGGCATCAAACAATCAACTCAGTTTTGTTATATATGGACAAGGGTAATCCGATTATTTAATTAAAACAAAGAAATCTGATGGTCCTTGCAGATGTTAATGCTGCAATGTAATTTTTGCCTAGTGTTCAATATTTCAACTTGTATACTTAGCATTACTACTTATTCTCGGTGACCTAGAATTTTGTTAAATACTCATTTAAGGTTTTTGAAATGTGTTGCCAAAACATAGCCTGAGAATAGAAGACTAACTCAACCAAAAGACGAATCTAATGGTTAAAGCGCAGTAATAATTAATATACTCTATCACGCCCCCTCACATTAAAATTTGTTAGGGCTTGAAAACTGGATGCATCGATCATAGGCGCTCCTTTACCCAGAGCTACTTAATATTCCATTTGAAGATGAGAGGTGATTGGCTTTTGAACATGTGACCTTAGAGTTACATTGGCGCTGATACCATATTAGAGGTCCAACTCAATAAAAAATTTTATCGGATGATTGAGATCTAAAAAAAGTTTATATACTCTATCATTCCCTATGACTTTTGACTAGTTCCACTGTGAAAATTTTACTCTGATATGGGTGCAAGCATTAACAATTAATTACATGGAAAAAAACATTCAACTCGATCATTAATAAGTCTGTAGTGCATTAATACAACTTGACAACTCTTTTCTCTTTAATATGAAACATATAAGTGATATATATTAGAGGATCAACTCAACCAAAAGTTTAAGCTTATGGTTGAGGCCCAGGAATTGGTTTTATACTCTATCACACCCCCTCACACGAGAGCCCGTTGGGCTCTGATACCATATTATAGGACCATCTCAACCAAAAGCTTAACCATCTCAACCAAAAGCTTAAGCTGATGGTTGAAGCCCAAAAATTGGTTTTATACTCTATCACGCCCCTCACACAAGAGCCCGTTGGGCTTAAAGTATGGATGCAGCATGGGTTTTAATAATCCCTTTAATAATCCCACTTAGAAGGGAGGAATGGATGAGATTCGAACCCGTGACCTTTGTGTCACACTGGCGCTGATACCATATTAAAGGACCATCTCAACCAAAAGCTTAAGCTGGTGGTTGAGGCCCAGGAATAGTTTATATACTCTATCACGCCCCCTCACACGAGAGCCCGTTGGGCTTGAAGTGTGGATGCAGCATGGGCCCCCTCATACCCTGCGCTTAATAATTCCACTTAGAAGGGAGGGGTGGATGAGATTCGAACCCGTGACTTTTGTGTCACGTTGGCGCTGATACCATAGTAGAGGACCAACTTAACCAAAAGCTTAAGCTGATGGTTGAGACCCTCCTATAACTAGAGCTAATTAATATTCCACTTGAAAGGAGGGGTGGATGAGATTCGAACCCGTGACCTTTGTGTCACGCTGGCTCTGATACCATATTAGAGGACATTCTCAACCAAAAGCTACAAAGGTCACGGGTTCGAATCTCATCCACCCCTCCTTTCTAAGTGGAATTATTAAGCGTAGGGTATGGGGGGTCCATGCTGCGTCCACACTTCAAGCCCAACGGGCTCTCGGGTGAGGGGGCGTGATAGAGTATATAAACTATTCTTGGGCCTCAACCATCAGCTTAAACTTTTGGTTGAGTTGGTCCTCTAATAATATAACCCAGGAATATGATAGTCGAAATCTGTTGTACAAAAAAAAAAGTAAAAAAGAAAAAAAAAAAAAAAAAGGAAGAGGTTAGGTATAGTAATAACTTAAAATAATATACTGGCATATGCACATGAACATTATTGGTTGACGATAAACATTAATCTAATAATTGTTGTTTAATCATCGTAGAAATTGATTCTCTCCCGTGAGCCATCTTTGTCATTTTCGATCTAAACCATAGATTTAGGATATATATTAGTGGTTTAACTATAATTATACATGCCATAATTAAGCTTGACACATTTGCACAAAGTAAGGGTGAAATCTTATATACTTATACAAGAAAGTGTGGGAATATATATTACAAAAAGTACTCACTGTTAACGTCATTTTCCCTAATAATAAATAATTAAGGGTTTACGTGGGAGACAGTGATTGCGGCACGTTGACATCCATTAACCCTAGTGTTAATATATTTTAATATTTTATGCATGGTGGAATAATATGTCAGTCGTCAGATTATTTAGACAACCCGGAAATGCATGGTTTCAGATCCACGTTACTCATTTTCCATTTAGGGCAACCAATAATGCTATAGCTCTAGGTTGTTCTTGTCCTCTAATTTGGCCGAAATAATTCCAGTATTAATAACTTCATGGGCTCATGGCTTAGTGGTTTAGATGCTTGCTTTCTTAATCTAGCATTTCTAACTAATTTGTTTTTTGTTTCAGTCGTTTTGTTAAAATTTGATGGTTTACATTGTTTGATTCTATATTACCATCCTTCCACTCTAGATTTTGTGAAGGGTGTTTAGTTAAGTACGTAGAATTGTACCAAGTAACCTGGTCAAGTTATGTCGTACATAAGTAATAAAGTATACATAATTAAAACTAAGTTCTCAATTATAATTTTCAATTTGAGTTTTATGTACAATATAGCTTTTCATCAATTATTGATACAAGTGATCGACCAGAAAACAGTTGCATGTTATCAACTTAGTATAAAAAAAACGCGTATACTAAGATAAATGATTAATGTTATAGTACGTATATGTCACTCCAAATTTTGATAGGTTGTACCATGTTGACTATGAAAAGCCGTGTGCACTTTATTTTCATTCTATAGCAACTTGACTCTTATTTCCTATTAACTAAAGTTGGACAATAGTTGTTTTGTAATTTAATATATGTCAACCAGACATATTTAAAACTTTTTGTCATTTCATTATCACATTATGCATTTACTATCGTTTGATCTTTCATTCTGACTCCTAAGCATGACAATTTTTTAATTTTAATGATCTGTACATGACACAACCTTAATTAATTAGCTTTGTATAACCTTCATGCATAATTAAATTTATACATGAATTCATACATATGTACTTTAAAAAAAAAACACCTATACAGAAGTAAATTTATTTGAAATGTAGCGTCATTTATGAATTTGTAAAGGATATAGAAGTATTGCATGCGGTAATCTAATGCAGAGTTCTTTGATAGATCAAGAAAATGATACACACGCCATAGTTATACAATATCATGATTTAAAAAAGGAAGTTAGAAATTAAATAATACTAAGAAAACAATAATAATAATAATGTAGATATTTTCTCAATAATGATCGAACACTAGCCTTTTGGCTTCCATTTCCACATCTAGGGATAAAAAGATGCGACCAAGTAAGTAGCAAGTAGCTACTGGCTAGGTAGCGCCTATGAGTTAATTTTTAACATCCAATAACAAAAACTAGTTAAAGCATACAATGCCCTAACAAAACTAACACACTTTAACCTTCTAATCAAACACAAAATGCATGACACTATTAAACTTGAGACACACATAATAGCTTAACTAGTAATGAGAGATCGAAAAGATTAAGAGATCGGCGGACAAACGAAACCAGGTGGAGGATTCAGTCCGCAAGAAGCGAGGACGGTGAGAGCTAGAGGAAGGAAGATGTTCAAGTTTAGAACCTTAAGCCTTATTGCAGAGCAAAGGCATACAGCTGCCTCTACTTCTAATAGACCTTGAAGTACTGGACAACATGTGTTCACTACTGGGTCTCCTAACCCAATATGTACCAGCCCACCTAGAACATCCAAACATAACCCTAGTTTTAGTGCATTTATTGGACATGTTTGTGGTGGACCTCCACTCCCACCACCTCCCCCTCCTGGTGGTTTACCACCTCCACCACCACCACCTCCTCCTGGAGGTTTCCCACTTCCACCTCCTCCGGGTGGAGCATAACCTCCTCCACCATGACTACCACCTCCTTTTGCAGGAGGGGTACCTGGTGTACCAGGTGTACCTGGAGTCCCTGGCGCACCAGGAGTTCCCGGGGAACCAGGTGATCCTGGAGTCCCAGGAGTTCCTGGTATGCCAGGTGCTCCTTGCGAGCCTCTACCTCCTGGAGGACAAGAAGGAGAAGGGGGATTGATTATCACTGGTGGAGGTGTAATAATTGGAGGATTGGGAATAACAATGGGTGGCATGACCATAGGAGGCCCCACCTTAGGTCCACCACCATGATGTGGCGGGCCCTTTCCTCCACCACTACCTCCATGATGCGGTGGCTTAACGCCATGATGAGGCGGCTTACCACCGTGATGAGGTGGACGAGGATAAACACTTCCCCCACGAGGCGGGTTTGGCTTACCACAATAACCACAAGCATAAATTGGTGGCAATGAGATCACCATGCAAATCATGTAAATAAAAAACACCGCTACAAATTTTGTTTCTCCCATAGCTGGGAATTTTTTTTTTAGTAGTTTCCTACTTTAGTCTCTAAAATTATTGGACGATGAATGAAATAATCGTATACACAATTTATAGGTAAATAATTATGTGCTACCCGTGACATTAAAATTAAGGAAATATACATGCAAATGAGTACGTAAAAACACATTCATATTCAGCCAAAACTCCCCGAAACAAACACGTTCAAGCAAAAGTTCGTAAAACAAACACGTAGATGTAAGTTACTGAAAAATGGAGTAAGAAAATTGATTGTGGAAGACAGCAAAGCTTAAAATGGAGCATATAGCTGTAAATTCAGTGAACTACAAAATAAATATAAATAAAAAAAAAAAAAAACTAAACTTCATTTTTGTTGTTGTGTAAAATGTTCTTTTCCTCCTTTTGCGAACTTTGATGCTGAACATCTAAATCCGTGACTTTGGCACTAACAATAAAACATTACGATCCGTGATTCTACAGTCAAAACTAGGGTTTTTTTTTATTAAAAAAAAAAAAAAAATTAATTAATAATAAAAGTTTTATTTGGTTTTGTTTTTAATAATTGTCAGTTTAATCGGTGACACGAATACTAATGTTTACAATGCCTTGTAGTTTAGTAATTAGTAAGTACTAAGTATCATCTAAGGGCATGTATAATAGTAATAAATCCGAGATCATATCGAAAGAGATCTAAAATCATGTAATCAAGAAAGAAACAACTAATTAAAAACTTCGATACTGATTGTTACATTTTCTTAAGCTATTCTTTTGTTTAATAGCCATTGTTTTATTTGTTGGACACAATAGTGAAGGTGAACATAAGGAATATAGCAAATAGATCGAAAATGTGGGATACGACGAAGTTCTTGTGTTTTGCCCAATAGTTGCTTATTAAAATTTGTTTTAGATAGTAACTAGTAAAAGCAAAAGTGTTCGTTCGATCAAATCAAGTACGTATATAAGTGTTTATTACATTTATAAAAAAAAAAAAAAAAGTTGATAAAAGTTAATCAATTAAGTAAAATAAGGTTACTATTAACTTTGTGATTACACATTAAACACGTTCAAGCAATGGAAAATGGGACCCATTTTTCTTTAACAAATCTTTTTCCGGGTCCATGAATCCAATACCAAGCATTTAGGTCCATCCTTTAAGAATGTCCCGCGACATACTGAATATAGTCATGCACTCGATCATGGCTAGCTATTGATGTCTTGTAATCGACAATAATTTTCTTCAATTATTACTCTTTTTTTTTTTTTTTTAACCAAAAGTTTGCTCTTTATTTCTTCTTCTGGTAATTGGGATAAATATGCATGTGAGCTAATATTCTGTACGGCACTTTAGTAATTGGCATTGTGTAGTTATTGCATCATGATTAACTAAAATTATATTAGTTGTTACTCGATCTCAAAACCTAGCTACTCCATCAAATAAACTTCATTTTTGAAGCAAATAGGATACATCCAAAAGTGATCGAGGAAGATCACAAAAGAAAACAAAACAATAAAAGATGAACCAATAATAAGACCGTACCATGAACGTAACATTATTGTTCATGGATACAATGTCAACGTACAAATCAATCAAAATAATTAATTAGTTTAATTTGTAGCGTAAAAATAATCATTATCTTAGATAATAATGTTCTTAAGGACATTGGAAGCCAGCAGGAACGCCCTTGCCACAGTAGTTAAGCAATAAGCTCAAAGAGATAGGGACATTAAGGTTGATGCCCAAGATGTTAGCCTTTAGGGCAGTACAAAGGCACACTGCGGCTTCAAGGTCTACTAAACCTCCAATGAGAGGGCAGCATGGCATTTTTGGTGGGGTACCTACTACAAGGTGGATCAAATCATTCAACACATTGGCACACACACCCAACTTAATAGCATCAATTGGGCACTTTCCTTGTGTTGGTGGCACTGTTGGTGTTTTTGGTGTCGATGGGCTTCCTCCATATTGTCCACCATGGTGGCCACCCTTGTGTCCGCCACCATGCTGGCCTCCATGATGTCCACCACCATGGTGGCCATCATGGTGACCAGATGGTGGTTTTTGTGACGGAGGGCAATTAGGTACGTAGTTGGAGGTTACTAGAGTGAAAAACATTAGGTTAAGGCATAGTAGAAGGGAAGTTGATGCTAATACCTTTGAAGCCATCTTAATTAATTAGGAGAGTGATGTGGATGAGTGATCACTCAAAATTAGGTTTTAAGATGGCTTGTGATTGTGATTGGGGAGTTGAAGTGAGAAGTACAGAACTAGGTTTAGCCTTTTTATATATAGTGAGATGTTGTGATTAGTTTAGGTATAGATATAATTTTAAAAAATTAGAGACAAGTTTTTGTATTAGTATAGGGTAAACCATGTGTAGAGGGGTAACAAGCTGGAATTTTGGTTACTTTTTTATCCAATTATTGTTAAAGTTGTCAAGTGTCATTTGCCCAAGTTTTAATTCAAGAACTTGATGTATGTAATGAGGCATCACGGATTCACGGGAACAGATCTAGGTACAAATTAAATTAATTTGACTGAAACTAATTGATTATATGTATAATAGTCAGTAAAATCTTAAACTGACCTTCACCATTACTAAATTCAGTATTTTAGCTAAATAATTCATCTCTCTTTTCCTTTTTTTCTTTCTATAATTAAGAAATTAAACTAAAACTTTCAACTCCGTACATGCAAATATTTACAACTTTACAAGAGCGCATGATAAACTTTACAACGTAGTTTAGATAACTTAGCATTAGATACAGAGTAATAAAGTGAGAATTAGGTCTAGTCACGTCTAATAAATTTAACAGATTTTTGAATCGAGCTTCATGAGCTCTAATAAGTTTTAAGCTGATCCAATAGTAAGACAAAATAAATTCAAACACAATTTCAAGTTAATAGACTAGACACTTATTTACAATTGGATGCGTTATTTGAATCTAATGTGAAGTGGCAGTACAATGGGTGGTACATAGGAAACAGAGACAATAAGAGAATTATCTCATCAACCTCTTAATTCTCTCTCAATTTATCAATGTGGAAGCATATGGGCTTCAAAAGTTAATACTCCCCCTCACTTGTGAGATTCTAGTAAGTTCAGACAACGTGATGTTTCATGGATTGGATGTATCAACATCTAACAAAGCCCTAGGAAATGAGAAATGACACGAAAATGCAAGTGAACAAGTGAGGTGCATGTCATGTGCGTTAGTCTATGTAAGTGAACAAGTGAGGTGCATGTCATGTGCGTCAGTACTATAAACTCAACATACTGTATAAGTGAATAATTGATGGATTCAGTTGTATGAGAGTACGATTAATCGCGAGTAAAATAACTTTACTAGGAGAAAATTCACAAAAATGGTAAAAGTCCTCTGTTTTTTTACAGAAAAAATGTAAAGTTCTTCTCTATTTTCGAAGCAGTGATATGCACATTATATCATCATGATTTTACAAAAGAAAATACTCCCTCCATACCAAACTATATACTATCTTCATTTCACATTATTTGCAATGATTAGACATTTTTCTCTTTACTTTATGTCAAATCATTGCAGATAATATAAAACGGAGGTAGTAGTGCATCTCGCCAAAACCTAGGTGAAATGCACATGTGTGGTTATTGTGGTAGAAACCATATAAAAGAATAAGTATTAATTATGTAAATGACAAAAGTAAGGATAAAATAGGAAAAATAAAGTAGGCTACAGACAAATTAAGGGTAGAATTTGCAGGTTTTATGTGAGCCACACATACCAAATAATATATGTAGCAAATAATTAAAGAACATCCATTTTAGGAAAATATATCAAATATTTTGCAACGGATGGAGTATTTGATAACTAAGAAATGAGATTCCTTAGCTTATAAACGTTATACAATAATTTGTTATTTTAGACGGGGGTTATCATATGACACAACTTTATGCTATGTAAATTCTTATTGTGTGTGTCTAGAGCATCAAACAGTTCAACAGTTTAGTTTTAGTTATTTCCAAATAGTTTAGTCAATTTATGTCAATTTTGCTTATTTTCAATTTTGTTCAGTTAGTTTTGGATTTCAATGCAGTTCCAATTAATTTAAAAATATCATTACATATCAGTTGATTTCAGATTGTACCCAATCAGTTAAATAGTGAAAACAATTCAATTCAGTTAGTTTAGTATAGTCATAATTTTATTTTAATTCATTTTAAAAATAAATTTCACTAATACTTGAGAAAGAAATTTATTTTTTCACTTTAAATCGGGGAGGGGAATCATTTTTTACTAAAATTTGGGTGAAAAATTTAGTTTACGTTGAAATTTTGGTCAAATACTCAACTTAGTTATGTTACACCAATTTTGGATTAAAATTAAATTTTTAATTAAATAAACTAAATTTAACTAAAATCATTTTTTTGATATTTAAGTTCAATTTAGCTTAATGCAGTCAATTTTAGTTCATTTTAATTTTATTTTAATACATTTTAGTTATGATAACCTATATAATTTACTTGTTCAGTTATTAGTCCATCTTCAGTTCTGTTAAATCATGTCACTGATTATCTAGTTTCAGTTACATTTGACAGTCTTGTCTCAAATTGACGTCTCTTGTGTGTATAGGTGTTGGTTGTAGCATTTGTAGATATATAATCCGCTTTGTTTCATACGAATTTGTTTAACAAAGTAAAATAGCAAAAGAAGAGCAACGAGCTAAGGAAGAAGCCAACGCAAGCCACCACCACAGGCCACTAGTCGCGAGGTGCGACTTATCTTCAGTCTCCTTCAATGCATGCAATTTTGCAACTTTGAGTACTAGTTCATATATATCCGTTAGTTGCTTTGTTTGGAGAGTTTTATCCAATTTTATGTGAATTGCGATGCAACTTTGAACAATTTATATTTGTTGAATCAATTCGTTTGGAAATTAGTTTTTATCTTTTATCTAAATTGTACACAATGCATTTCACTTACTTAGGATGAAACCTTCTTTCTAATTTATTTTATAGATTTAAGATTAACGTGCATTTTCATATATGTGAGAAGTTTATTTTCAAATTTTATTCTCTCTATCTTAAACCTGCTTTGTTTTTTATCTCATTAGTTAATTCATGTTGACCCGATGATCCTAGAGAGGCGAATTAAATTATAACTAATCAAAAAGCAAAGATCCTGTGCTAACATTTCTAAGAATAGGCTGGTGTCCGTGTCTTATTGCACAAACAACATTATTGTAAAAACATGGTGATCGACTACCTGATTTTATGGAAAAAAGATGATGAGTATATTTTATTTCCTTTATCTAGTGTAGTAATTTTAGGAAACATTAGATTGTCATTCATTTATATATAATAAGGGTTCAATTAAATTGATTTTGTTCAGAAATGAAATCATCAAAACCGTACCCTAGCTTAATTAGCTAGTAAAAGCCTAGCTATTTTAATTTCTCCATCCAATAAACAAGTCTTCATCATCATCAAGTGTAAGTATGCCCGAACCCAAATCAAAGAACCCAATGTTGGAAAATCAACAAATGGAAGATCACAAAAAGGATCAGGGTCATAAGGATCAAGTATCCAACGTAAATAATAATAATAATAATAATAATAATTCGGATCAAATTATAAGAGAGAAACAGGAGGAAGATGAAGACGAAGACAATGTAGAAGAAAGAAAGAAAGAAAGAAAGAAAGAAATGTCAAGGTTTATTCGGATCAAGGGGTGTGGCATTTGCGTGATGTTGGAAGAGCAGGCCGATGCAAGAAAGAAATGGCAAGGTGGAATAAATGTCTTAAGGCCGCCCAAAATGATGAGAAAGGTTTGGAGGATATATAAGTGCATTGAGGTTGAAAGAGATTGTGTTAAGTGCATTTATGCTAATTCATCTTACTAGCTATGCACCTCTTTTTGAAGCAATGTATAAGTCAATGGAAATTTTGAAGAGCCACGACAATGGTGACCAAAGCCACTCAAATTAAGGGATTTTTTTTTTTCTTTTTTCTCTTTTCAAACATCCAAATTTATTTAATTTCTTAGGTTTGATTGAATTTATGTGCTAAAGCTCTGTTCTCTTAGTCTTATTTTTATTTATATTCAGTAAAAATAAGTTCGTTCAATTTAGCAACAAAAAAAAATTCAGTTTGATCAGAAAAAATATTTAACAAAAATAAGTTCAGATCGTAAAAACAAATTGATCGACGAGAATAGGGTCTAATTCTCCTACTATATACTTTGTCTTAATTTTATCCGTATTTTAACAATTGTTTGTTTATAAAATAAAAGTCAATACTAATTTTAAGTTTTCATCCAAAGGATTAAATTACCATTAAACTGACCTATAAAATTATCATATAATTGACCCGTCTTTGGATATGACATTAATGAAATTTCTCCTTACAAATATTTTTGCAAGAAACACATCAAGTCATTCACTTAAATACGTACACAAAATCCAAATTATATGTACTACTCCGTACAATACAAAACGTATAATGTATAAATCAACATCAATTACAAAATGTTGTTGTAACTTGTAAGTAATACATTGTAAATCGTAGTAACAAATTAAAAAGAACAATATAAATGCATCAAAACAAGAACTTCTTTCCTCCATAGTAAGGAGCAATTATTACACACCAGACATGAAACAAACATAGTAAACACTTAACAAGTACTCCTAGTACATTATGCATGCAATATATATATATATAGGAGTTACTTTATAAGCTTCAATTTTTGATAGGTGCTCTCCCAATTTTTAAGGGCAAGTGAAGCCAGCGGGATAATTGCAGCCACAGTCATTGAGAAGCAAGCTTAGAGAAAGAGGGACATTAAGGTTAAGGCCTAAGACATTAGCCCTAAGTGCAGTACAAAGGCAGACAGCGGCGTCAAGGTCAGCAAGTCCTCTAAGAAGGCCACAACATTGCTGCTTGGGAGGGGTTCCAAGTCTAACCCCTAGCAAACCATTGAGCACATTTGCACAAACCTTCAATTTAAGGGCATCAATCGGGCATGTTCTTGCAGGAGGGTTTGCTGCCGAAACAGAGAAAAATACGAGGTTCAAAGAGAGGAAGAGAACAATGGCAATGTTGGTGATTTTGGAAGCCATTTTTAATGGAGGAAAAAAAATATATAAGCAACGTTGCTAGCTAAGGATATATAGTGTAACTTTTTAAGGAAGAAATGAGTGTGGTTGTTTAGTTGTTTGTGAAGAATGTTAGAAGAACAAAGAGGGGTTTATATAGGCTAATATTCGTAGGTAAGATGGCTTTGTCACAATTTTTTATTATTTTTATATTTTCAGAAACTTATTGAATAAAGATAAAGTTCACACATCAAATTTGCCAAATTTTCAAGGTGACAACGATTAATATGGCCTTTTGTAGGATTCATCCAAGAAAACTTAAATCATCAATCATGCACGTTTGTAATTAACTTGCATGGAGTTGACTTTCAACGTCGTAGTTTTATTTGATATTTCGGCTTATAGGTGGGGGTGCGGTGGAGTGGGGGTAGGATTTACGTGTACAACTTTTTAAGTCTCAACTAGACTCTGGCACTGTATACTGCTTCATTTGCCAATTACGTATTACATTAAGGTTTTGGCATTATTTAGGACGTAATTTTGAGTTACTTTGATGGTTTATATATAACAAAAAACATAGTCATATGTGAACTTATTTAATTCGTCTCGATCTATACTTTCAAATATATAATTTTCATAATTTTTTCTTATATATAACTCAAGATATATATTTTAAATTAAAGTTGTTTAATGGAAGTGAAAAAGAGAATGTAGCAAGTAAAAAAAGATGGGGAAGTACCTAGAATATTTGAAAAAAAGCTAAGGGTTTGTTTTGTTTAATTTATCAAATCTTCTATTTAGCCAATTCAAGTGGATTAAACTATTACTAAGTATATTACTCCGTATATTTGTTTTATATACAAGTATTTATATAAAATGAATTATACATAGTATCAAATAACACGAAAACTTTTAGCTTTATATCCTCTACATTGACACTATTCACATTGTAACTTTGACTCACGTTGGTGTTAATTGCGCAAGGAAAAATATAGTCAAATGAGATCTCTTTTCTTTTTGGTAAATGACGGTAGATTACTTAATAAAATTGTTCAAGTAATTACGATTTTTTTTGGTATATGAGATCTTGTTTGTTTCTTCTCAATGTTTAACTTCCAAAAATATACTCCCTCCGTTCCCTTTTGTTTGATACACTTTGACTTGCATATATGCCGATGCACTTGTTTGATCTTAAATATCTTTTGTTCGTTGTGCATATGTAAAAATTATAATAATTGGATATTAATAAAGTACTCGTTTAGTCGAATCAAACAAGACCCCATATGATTATATTATGGTTTATATATTGGAAGTAATTTTAAAAATTCTCTCATCTTATGAATAGTGTCAAGATTCCAAACATATCAATCATTTAGGAACTGAAGGAGTAATTTTTTACAAACTCGAGATATTAATTTTGTAAGTTGCATCTTGAGATATGTGAAAAGGTAAATGTAGCAACTAAAAAAAGACGGGGATATATAATTCCCATGCCATTTGCAAAGAATTATTTTCATTAATGAGGTGGTTGAATTAACATTTGATATTCCATAATTTCATGTGCATCGTCTCATCTGACCCCTAACCAAAGAATCAATATTGCATACACCTAGCGTCCTAGTGTTATGTAATATTTAATGTACAACATTCAACTTGAATCATTTTTTTTGGCAACCAGAATTAAACTTTTGGTAACGTTAAAATAATCATTGAAAAATTGAAGATTTTGAACAAATAACTTTTATATATGGCATGATTAATTTTAAGATATTCATTAAAATTGAGTTTTTTTAGCATTAAAAAGTAACTACATGATAACTTCAGTTGATTTTCAGGTAACTCGAATTCAATAAAGTATAACTTGAGCTGATTTTATGGTACTTGGAAGTAAAAAAGTTTACCTTTAAAACTGTTTTATAATATACAATTATTGTACATCAGATATAGATATAGATATAGATATAGATATAGATATAGATATAGATATAGATATAGATATAGATATAGATATAGATATAGATATAGATATAGATATAGATATAGATATAGATATAGATATAGATATAGATATAGATATAGATATAGATATAGATATAGATATAGATATAGATATAGATATAGATATAGATATAGATATAGATATAGATATAGATATAGATATAGATATAGATATAGATATAGATATAGATATAGATATAGATATAGATATAGATATAGATATAGATATAGATATAGATATAGATATAGATATAGATATAGATATAGATATAGATATAGATATAGATATAGATATAGATATAGTTATGTCCTAACCAAAGTAATCCATTTTGTGGTAATGTTAAAAACTTAATCCCTCCTCTCAATATATAGTCCTTACTAAATAATATCATATATATATATATATATATATCCTCGATCATTTATTAATTTACTCCAACTTATTTGTAAGCATTAAACCCTTGAGAAATGGGATTCTAGCTCTAAGGGCCTGTTTACGCCAAATGAAAATAGCTGAACCGAACTGAACCGAATCGAATTAAACTGAACTGATTGGAGCTGAACTGAAAGTTTTTATGAAAGATTAATGAATAGCAAAATAAGGGAAGAGCCGAACCGAACTGAACTGAATTGAACGGATTTTAAGCTGAAGTAAACCGGCCCTAAGTGTCTTTACAACATACCTCTCCTTCATTTCAGAAGGGTTCCGAGGATTCCTACCGCACAGGGCTCTAACATACATAGGGCCCTCAAGTTTCAAATTTTCTTACATAAAATTGTTTAAAATATATAATAACATCTAAATATTATTAATATAAAGGCCTACTTTTATTTTTATAGAACAGGTCTCTAATTATTTTGCCACAGCCACATGCTCCCCTTAATTGGCATACCTTCTACTCTCGTCTAAGCATTATATTAAACGCAATAAATCCGCAAAATCATAGATAAGTAAATGAATAGACGTATATAAAGTATACATTCATGTACTTCAATTCGTTTATTTTCATCCATGTAAAATTGAAGTAAGATGAAGTTAGAGTGTGCGTGTATATATATATAGGAAAATCTCTTTTTCAATTCACTTCTTAACTGGTTCTAATATTATTATTTTCTCATCATCGATCACAATAATACATATTCTTAATATGCATGTTCACATACTATGCCCTACATCATTGTCCAACAAAACACGTTTCTCAAACTCTTAGTGTCTTGCTAATGTCATATACTCATATGCCTTCTCTAAGTCAATATGACGACAATTGCCCCTTAATTAATGGTCATTCTTTAAAATAGTACAGTGCAAATTAATAATAAGCAATGCCTTAAAAATGCAAAATGCAGAGACTTAGATATAGAAAAAAAATCTATTGCCCACACTTATGTATCATGATATATGTCATTGAATATCATTGCTCCATCCCATCAATAAAAACAAGAGAGAAATTATTTTTTTTTTTCTTTTTACAAAGTAAAATAAAACGTGGTTATTTTTTGAGGATGGACCAAATCAAATTTAGTGGCACACTGGCACAATTATAATACACAATTGTGGGACAGCAGATCTTAACTCGGGCATGACACTTGAGCTAGCTGTAACTAAATCCGAGAAAACTGCTTGAGGTTTGACCGTAATATTGGCGATTACTATCAAGTTGGAATGGTTTATACGTCATGATTATACAAATTGAAGATAAAAATATAAATTAACATTATTGATTAATGCAATCATTCATAGTATAGCCTACAAATGTCAAACAAAATCACAGATTTTGACCTTTTATGCACATGTACAAAATGAATTTGACTCTAATAATTGAGTCGCAATCTTATACGAAGATGTATAATGTTATCATTGCTTTGATTTTACCTTGTAAAGTGTATCACACATTTCAACTCTTCACAAGTTTTTTTACATGTTATGATTTCCAAGAGTTGCTTGAGTATTCTTTAGATAGATCGACTTGAAACTTGAAAGTAGACCTGCCAAATGGATCTTTAGTACGTACTCATGCATTATTGATCTTGTTCAAGTTTTAAAATCATTTTACTTAAATCATTTTAAACAAGAATAGACCTGCATTAATGGTCGATTACGTTTTCCTTCAATAAATTTCAATCCTCAATTTGTTTAAATGATCTTGTTACCAAACATTCCTTTCAACACCAACCTTGATGTTGGAGGTATCCATAATGGCATACAGTAACCCCACATTTACATTGAGATTTTTGGCAATGTGTTGACTTCGATCATGATCGAAACTCTAATTTTGTTTTTGCGTTTTTTTAACGGACCTGAAACTCTATTAAGTAGTATTATTGTTCAATAACTTGTTAAGTTATGGACTTATTGGCCATTCCAAATAGATGATATACTTCCTTCACTCCATAAGGAGATCAAATTGTTTTACAAAAAAAAAAAAAAAAAATTATCGAGCTTGCACGAAATTTTCAAAACTTCATAACACAAATTTTGTGCGAGGGCATAACTAGGGTTTTTGGCTTTTTGTTCAATGTAAATAAGTTTAGAGTTCAGTAAAATTAAATACATTTAGCACAAATCACTTTAACAATAAATCAATTTTTACCATCAGCACATTCGATCTTATTGTTTTCAAACTTAGTGATAATAATTTCAATAAAAATACATTTAGCTCAAAATTAGATTAGAAGAACATTTTCTAAGCAAACTGATAGAGTATAAACTATTTTTAGACATCAACAATTAGCTTAATTTTTAGGTTTAGTTGGTCTTCTAATATAGTATCAGCGCCAACATGACTTAAAGGTCACGGGTGAGCGTCAACTATTAACTTAAACTTTTGGTTGAACCGATCATTTAATACAAATTGATTGAATGTCAATATGAAAATTACGATTATAGTATATGCATACAATCATACAGGTTGTAAATAATCATTGTACAAATCTTCTAAGATTATATGACTATTAAAATGTGTCAATCAATATTTAAATGTCCAGCCAGTAGTTACTAGCTTGCTATCACTAAATGATTTTAAGTTCTTATAAACGTGGAACTCTTAAAACCCGTATATCTTTTTCATTCTTTCAACTCTAAATAATCGATGAATGGTTTCCCTTCTTATGCGTCGGTCTGAGAATCTGAGTCTATCGGCTAAACTCCTCTCCTCGCCCATTAGTCTGACAACTTGGCTCGAAGAGACAAGTAACTCTGAAAATTCTTCGGTGGCCGTTTGAGAAATGGCCACCAAAATTTATATGTGTTATATATCTAATTATATTAATAATGGAGCTCAATAATAATATTAATTCTTTTTGCAATCATTATAGATAATAAAAAACATTTTCATGATTTTTAAAAAATTATTTCTAATTATTATCTATTTTTACAACCATATTATTGAACTATTGTGAAAAAATATATATAAAAAAAAATTATTTGCTATAATTTATATTTTAAAAAATAATATAATGTTTTTAAATACCCCTATAATTACTTTGTCTAAAATTGATGAAATATAATTGCGTATTTGGTTGATAAAACTTTGGTGCATCCTTTTCATATTTATTGATATTAGTAAATGATTAATTTGGCATCCTTTTCGTGTGCATCCTTTTCATACTATTTTGGAATATATTTATGATTAATTCATCGATAAGAACAGCATTCCTTTTCGAATATATGGAGATCAAATTCAAAGCTGGGGACCCATTAAGAAATGTACTTAAGCTGTGCAATGCTATAGATCAGAGAGGCTAATTGAACCACGGATTGGTTAGCTAATTGGGGTGGATAATATACTTATGGAGCTCCGGGAGTCCAGGGTATCATCTTCAAAGACGTATTGAGTGGAGTAGGTCGGCATAGGAGGGTCTCGAGGAGGGCTACTTGAGGAATTGTAGTTTTCTAGTAGTCCGTTGTATTAGGGGATCATCTCAACCAAAAATTTATGGTAATTGGGGTTCAAGAATAGATTTTATAATCTATCAAAGAGGGGATGAGATTCGAACCTATGACATTTTGTGTCACGCTGACACTGATTTCATATTAGAGGACTATCCCAACTAGAAGCTTAAACTTATAATTAATGTCTAAGAATAGGTTTTATATTCTATCACGTCGTTTGCCAGCTTCTTGACTTCTTGTTCTTTTCCTTGTGAACTCTCTTACACCAAAAAAATAAAAATGAAAATTGAATAAATAAACAAAAATGTACTCCTTATTTACTTTTGATAGTAAAAGAATTAGAATAACGACAACTTATTATGTTAAAAGATTTTACCTAAATTAGAAATTTTATCTAAATTTTTCTATTATTTATTCTTATTAAATCCACAATTTTGTCAATAATATTTTTCTTTTAGTGTTCTAGTCTTCTCTTTTCTCTCATTTAAAAAAAAATTAAAAATAAAATAAAATTTCAAGTTTATGTTAGAACCTAAGGTTTGTAAATTTCAATAGGGAAAAAAAATACAGAGTAATTTAAATTAATTATCTAATAATATAATTTATCAGAAATCTCTTGATTGCTTAGTTTGGTACACAATACACACCTTTGTTATTTAAAGGTCCTTTTAATAATTTTCGCTCCATGCCTCAATTACGCCCGAGATGGCCCTATATTTGTTTGCCTATTGGCTTTTTACATTGATTTAATAGCAAGTTTTAAGCCAAAAACCACAAGTATGAACAGCTACAGCTTTATCTTTTGGTCGTTGGCTTGTAAGCTATTAATATTACCCCTTGATAATTAAAATAATTTCTTAAAATAAACATGTTGTTAAAGGCAATTTTACTTTATAATAACTAATTACCAAACAAAACAACTCCTAGACAACAAATCCGCAAACAGGAGCCCCCGACCAATTAAACAAGCAGACACAAGCCACCGACCAATTACTAAACAGGGACTAAGAATCATACATCAACACATCCACGAGTCTGACATGTAACAATTGGATATTCAAGACCAAAACAGACACATGAAAGGATATACTCAAACTCAGCTAGCTCAAACGCTGAGCATAGGTGGTACAATAATAGAGCATATAAGTTTATACATCGATCATGAATCATAACTCATTTTGTTGATTAGCATATTGTGCAAAAAAAAAAAAAAAAAAAAAAAAAAAAAAAAAAAAAAAAAAANAAAAAAAAAAAAAAAGGCCCGACTAGTTAGCATTAGCATCAACGGACAATAATCATTTGACAACAAAAATCCATGATACATAAGGTAGGTTTATGAAAACCACTGGGCACCGGCCCCAATTGACACCCCAAATATAGGTGGTCACTGAGGATATTTATGGCAGCGATGGTTCATTATCAGCAAAACAGTTCTGATTACAGGTAAAGACAACATAAGTTACCCCTCTAATTGACATGGGCAGTTTTTTTGACACCCTCATCTAGCTTCAGTACTCCCCCATTCAAGTTATGTTCAATAGTTGTTTCCTACAAGTGCCAAAATAAATTTGGAGTGCCAAAACACTACCCGATAGACGATGTAGGAATTTATTACAATGCACAAGGCATTCTCATATCTCAGCAATAAAAAGAGGTACCATGTTAACAGAAAAGCTGTCAATCATATACATATGAATAATGGAAACAAAACAAACAGGAAGAGTTTAATCTTATTAACCATTATAATGCTACAAAAGCCAAATGAAATGGGCTGCCATTTATCTGGACAACGTATGTGATACAATTGTTGAAGCAGAAGTATCTATGGTTCTTCACCGAGCTCTACCCTCAAGTTGTCATACGGATACACCTTAGGTGCCTGGTCACACAATAATTGAATAGGTGAATAGCAGATATGAACATTTTTCAATAAACATTAACCGATTCAACATCAAACATCAGCTATCAAACAACTGCACAAGGGTCGCATGTTTGCAAACAAGTCCCATTTAACAAATTCTTAATATTCCGAAACTCTTTCAGCTCAACTTCTTGAAAAGCACCAGCCTCAATTTATAAGATTTAGAACAATTTGGTCAGTGGTTAACCAAGCTCACAAACAAAAACAGGCAGAAAACCCAGGAAAACAAGAATATTGGAAAAATATACATGTGCGATGTGTGAATGCTTCAGCGTAAGTGTTAATTGTTTATAATTTTATTTCACCTCACACTAATAGAAATCATGATTAAAAAACACCCTCAAGGTCCATGATGTCTCATAAGCCGGATTACAAAACAGTAGACAATTTAAGAATCGCCATCCATGCTGCTATACAAGAAACCAAAGACAAAGGGCTTGTTTCATTGACCTTAGATTATGTGGGAAACAGATATTCATGGGAGTTTATAAGCCTTAAGATGACTAGTTCTCTGGCTGACACTAAAATACATGGGGGATTTTGGAATTCATTGGAATTTGGATTTCTCACAAAATTTTGGAAATGATTTACCTACCCTCACTTTGGTCAACCACACTTCACACATAAATTCCCATGCATTTTAACTTCCCTTAAGATTACTAGACAACATAGACTAATTCCTAGGAATTTCATAAGAGAATTACATTCCTACAAATTGTAAATTACTGTGGGAAATTACTCTCAATGCAACCAACAAGCCCAAATTTAAGCATGAATGCTTCCACGATATTGTTGGCGATAGCGACCCTAACAAAAAAGACAAAAGATCTTCTTTCATAAGGAAAAATGTGTAATATAATTAAGGAGCCTATTGGGTTGGGTTGGGTCCATGCATGTCAAGAGTGGGTCGGGACTTTAGGGGTCACTACCGGGTGGCCCAAAGTGGGTGGTGAGTCATTAGTGGGCGATTGGGTGGGCCAGTAAACAAGTTAGGAAAGCAAGTAAACAAGTTAGAAAAGCAAGAACTACAGAAGAAAAAAGCAAATGTATACGAAGCTAGAAAATCAAGGGGTTTTTTTATTCAGACAAAATATTGGGTTATAATTTGGATCAATATTGTAAATGACAATGTCCAATATAAGCCTTGTTACTTTGACCTAACCAAGGCTATTGGGCTAGCATGTCCAACCTAGATGGGAGCTGCAAATTTATAGAAAACTAACCACAAAATATGAAATTAAGAAAACTCGACAAGTGCATTGGAATCGTTTTAACAATTGTGTTCAAAAACAATGTTACACATGTTAGTGATAAAATGACTATCAAGCTATACCGCCATCAAAATCACTTTGTAGATGAATCACAAATAAGCAGTACCAAGTACTAGCAACATTAAGAATCTGACAATGACCCCTAAACCCCTAATAGGTTTTAAAAAAAAAAAAAAAAAAATCAGCAGGGTAACAAGACTATTTCCTGCTTGCTGTTTCCATTTATCAGCTAATCAGTGGCCATACTACAAATGTGTCAAAATTTTTAACAGTATAGTCTATAAACATAGACACGTTAAGACATAGATCAGATAAATGCACACATACTCAAGATTTTCCTTCAAAATTACCTTAAGTAGCTTTCCCTCTATTATTTCCTATTCTACCGTATATTTCTTCATGTGCTGATACAAGTGACACATCAGCATACTATGAAGTTGATGGATTAAATAATTTGTACAACTAATCAATCAATCGAAGTGTGAATCCCATAATTGGAGTCGGTTACATGAACCAAAGATGATCATTCCATGTGGTCATCCCCATAAATTTTCCCCATCCATCTCATAAGATCGAAAAACTTGTCCTCTTGTAAATCCAACAGCTCCATATGACTTCTAACTCCTTCCAACCAAGTCATTTTCGGTCTCCCTCTACCTCATTTGAGATCTCCCTAATCCCACTCTTCGCAGTGGTGCACCGTCCCACATGTCCAAACAAAAGTAGGTGGTTTTCCCTCAGTTTGCTTGCAAACTTTCCCATGGGTTCTATTATTTAGAGTGTACTCCCATCCATTTCAACATCCCCATCTATGTAACCCTTATCCTTTGAAAGTGCTCCTTAAAAACCCATCATTTTGTACCATAGTAATACTAGTCTTATGGAAGTCCTATGGAATTTTCCCTTTAACTTTATACAAATGCCTTCAATTGCACGACATTCCCGTGGTTGCTCTCCACTTAAGCCACCCTAACTTAATCTCCAAGTCTCATCTTGGTCAAAATCACCCTTCTTTTGAATGAATGACCCAAGATATTTTAAAACGATCTCTCATGTATAGATCCTATCCGTTCAATCTCACCACATCATCATTTGCCCCCTTTTGTGACCTAAAACGACATTCTAAATACTTCGTCTTACTCCGACTTAGCTTAAATCCTCTACACTCCAACCTTTGCCTCCATTGCTCTAATTTAGCATTAACCTCATCTTTATTTTCATCCACCAAAATGATATCATACATACACAACATACACCATTGCACCTTATCTTGGATTGACCTTTTTATTTCATCTATAAGTATTGCAAAAAGAAAAGGTTGTTTAATACCAACCCTTGATGCAACCCAATTGTTATAGGGAAGTCTTTTGTCAACCCACCAAAAGTCCTCACATTTGAGGACGGATCCCGATACATATTCTCAGCATTGCCCACCAAAGTACATCTCTTATGACCTTGTCATATGAAAACATATGTAGATCCTTCTTCCTTGCCTTATAAAACTCCATCGTTTATCTTCACCAATGAATTACTTCTATAGTAGATCTCTCAAGCATAAAACCAAATTGGTTTTCAGAGATACTGGTACGTGCCCTTAACTTATGTGCTATTATTATTTCCCACAATTTCATAATGTGGCTCATAAGTTTGGTCTGTCGATAATTATTACAATCTTGAGCATCTCTTTTGTTCATATAAACTAAAACCAAAGTGTTCTTCCACCAATCCCCTCAAATTTTTCCACTTTGTTAACCAAATTTGTTAACAAATCAAAAACAACCTTACCCGACACTTCCACACCTCCACCGGGTAGCATGAGACAAGACTACTTTCTTTGGTTTCATTTTCTTCAGTGCCATCCCCATCTCTACTCTTCTAATCCTCCGCAAAAGTACGAGCAATTAGCTAAATACTTAATGACATATAATGCTAGTTTGTTAACTATCATTTTAATTTTAATGCCTCAAAGACTCATTTGTTTGTGATAGAGTGTAGACTGCTCCTTTCTATTCTCTTCAATAGCATAAATTTCAAGGGTGCAACATATCTCCATAATTCAGAAGCTAAATACTATTATATCAAGATTGTGTCAATAGTCAGCTTTAAAATCAACTCCACCAAGTATTCAACAATTTAAATTTCAATTTAGTCATTAGATCAACTTCTTGCAAATAATAATTACAACTTCCGACAGCTATAACAGTGATTCTGATAGTTTCTCAACTCTCTCAAATACTAACCGTTTTAGGATTTGTAATCTGTACTCAAGCCGATAGTTCTTCACTTTGAAATATGCACTTGATGGTACTAAATATTGTCAGGGGACTCATTTCTCAAATATGCACTTGATAGTTTCTCTTTTTTTCGACGGTGCTGGGTAAGTGGGTAAGATTCTGTCACTGCTGAACAATTTCAGAGCACTAGGCCACTACTAGCTAACAATGGCAAACATCAAACCTTGTCTTCAAAATTTTCAATATAAATCTCAGCTTTATATCAGGTTGTTTTTAAACAAGCAAAAGAGCACAAAACTTAAAAGTCGGCTGAAAATTCCTATTTTTCATTTTCTTCTCAATGCACAATATCTTCTTCGAGTCCTTGGATTCTGCAAAATTTTATTTTGGAAATGATTTTGTACTTTTGGAATTTTATGTTCAAAAAATTCAATCTAAATTCACTCTTACTCTCTATGTTCCTAAATGCTCATGACATTTAGAATCTTCACATCATTTCTAAATTCTAGATCAAGAAAATCTTCTCAATTCTTAATTTATCCCAAAACATAAGAAAATACATCGTTATGTGGGGTCTTGTTTGATTTGCTTCAATGAATTCCATATAAAAATCAATTTTTTAATTAATTTTACCAATACATGATCAGTATAAATTTTGAGAAAGTGCACTGGGAGCAGTGTCGCACATAGAACACAGGTTTGAGCCTCACCAAGCACACCCTCTAATATGTGTGTGTTGAGCAAGAGTGTAAACCTACCAGTAGCCCCTTGTCATAGCCAACTTAAAAAAATAAAAATAGAAAGGCTCCCTAGTCCCAACTCCCCAAAGTAATTTGGGGGTCGACTAGAAACAAAATAAATGAGGAATCACATAGCTAATGTTCATAGACCCGCCCCTGCCATTCTTTCTGATATAATGTCAATTATAAATCCTCAATAGATTCATATCACCATAAGCTTGCAAGGCGCCCTAATCCAAATTTGCTTAAGTCATTGTTTTCCCACTTTTCAAGCCTCCTTATTGTCACATTACTTGTTATTTGCTTTATATGACAAACCATCTTAAACGATCTCCTTCATCTTGTCCTAATCCAAATTTGCTTTATTCATCCTTTTCCCGGTTTAAGCCTCTTACCATTAGCTTACTCTCTTCACCACATGATCAAGTGACCAGCTATCTTAAATGGTATTCTGTCATCTCAAACTTAATAAGGACCCTAACCTTCAACCTAATAATCTCATTCTTTCTTGTATCATTTCTTGCCTACTCACACATTCAATGTTGATGAATGTACAAAATTTCAAAGCCCAACAATTTGTGAATAATACCCTTTCCCATTAACCATCCTTGGACATGATCAAATATATCAAAGGTAAAAGTATGAGCAAGGGCGAACATATAAATAGAGTGAGCATATAGAAAACAAAGAGAGTACATTTTGAACACAAGTATGTTGCTTTGTTGGACTAAAGTTTGCTTCAAATGGTGAGGCATCTTTGAATTCATCATCTCCCCAAAGAATTCCCTTTTTGCAATCTTGTGATATCATAATGGCTCTATTGTTATGTTCACTTTTGAAAAAAGTCTACATATGTACGCTAAATGAGTTCAAAAAAAAGAATAAGACACATTAACATTTCAAAAAATCAATTCCTTATCTAATGTGTTGCTAATCGTCAATTGATTATTCGAATTTTCTTCATTTGATGATTATATGGTTCTTGCCAATTCTTGATAATGTGTGATCCCTTTATGAGATCAAAATTTTGTGTGAGCTTTGTAAAGAATTAAAGCTCAATATTTTTTGTTTACAATCCTTACATTGTCCATTAGATGATTCCTTGTATGTTAGGTTTATGCAGTCTTACAAGCTAAATTTCTTAGACCTAAAGTGATTATTATTCAAAACTAAACACATTTGCCTCAAATTTAGCAAGCTATCAATTCTAACAAATTAATCAAATATTAAAGATCAAAGCCATTTTTCTCTCATTATTGCCATTTTTTGATCATTTGTTCATGGTCAATTTCAAGTATCATTCTAAGGGGGTGTTTGGTATGAGATTAGTAACTGAAATGGATCAGAAACGAATTAGTAGAAGAAAGGGTAATATAAGGTTTTGACCTTATTAGTTGTTTAGTATTATTAAGGAAATGTAAAAAATCAAAAGCTACAGCAACTCAGCTTCATCAACATTGCCACAGCAACAAACTTCACACATCACACAGTAGAAAGCACTTCGTAGCATCTTTTTTTGTTTTTTTTTTTTTTTTTTTTGAGGGGAAAGCACACCGTAGCATCTATCATAGTAGCAATTACTGCAACTACAAATCCAATTTTAATTAAAAAAATTTGGCTTTTTGAAGCTTAACTCCTTAAATTTTCCTTACACTTCACCATTTTTGCTGCTACTCAATTGTTGTTTTACTTCTTTAGGATCTAAATTTGGCAGCAATTTCAACATTAATGCCACCATCTTCATTTTTTTTCTATTGCAGTCCTCAACCTTCCAACCCTTGACTTTATTCATCAATCTTGTTCTTCACCAAATTCAATTAAAAAAAAAGAGAGTAACAAAATTTAGAACAACTTTGAGTTTCATGAAAATAAAACATATGGATACGGAGACTAAGAGACTAGAGTTTTACTTGAACAATTTTGGATATTGATCTATCAAATATTTGAAAATGTGGTCGAATGAAGAAGAGGAGAAGTCGTGGAGAACCGAAGATATGACCGAAAGAAGAATAAGAGAGAGTAATTGCCTTTTTGTGTTTGAGGAAGGAAACATGATTTGTTTCCACAACTTTAACACCGAAAAGTCGAAAACAATATAAGGGAATCGGCTACCTTTGGGTAACGATTTTAGTCACTTCCTTTACTAACCAAACACATCGTAAGGGAAATTTTCTATTGAATCAATTTCTTGCCCTCCGAACTCCTATACCAAACACCCCATAAATCTCTAAACACATAAATTGACTTCTTTCTTTTGTCCAAATGTAGTTGGATAACTTGATTCTTATATACCTTGTCCTATGAATTTTAATATTAATATTTATGAAGTTATTACATTAGACAATTTAATACAAGCAATTAGCTAAATAAGTGGCTAGATGGTGTTGGAACTTAGTATGCTTATTAAAGTTTATATGCACAAGTAACCCAATAACTCATTAGTTGGAACTTAATAGTTCATTTCCATTCTCTCTAATAACAAAATTTTCTTCTAGTTCTCTCGAGCAATTATCATCTCTATTTGACTTGCCTGATCCACATTCCTATAAGTCACTAGGTCAAATAGTCTTTTCTCGAACCAAGTGTTCATTATACCCAAGTCGTAAGCCAAAGCAAAGTCTAGAATATCTCTTCCCGTCTCATTTCTCTCCCCAACACCAAATCTTCCATGCACACTTTCAAAGACCTCCCTCTTGAGCCCTATATGCCCATTAAAATCACCACCAATGATCAATTGCTCTCCTGTAGGAACCTACCCCACAACCTCCTTAAGATCTTACCAAAACTCATCCTTAATAGACTTATCTAATCCAAATTGCGGTGCATAGGCACTAACAATAGCTATAACCTCATCTCCCAACAACACTTTAATGCTCATAATCTAATCGCTCTTTCTAATAACAAAATTTTATTCTAGTTCTCTCGAGCAATTATCATCTCTAAAATTCAATTATTGAATTCTTGCATTCTTATAATAGCTAACAGTTAAATAATTAGCAATAAAATGTTGCCACTTCTAATTATAACTACCCCTACGACCCTGGTCCAACCTTAACCTCAAACAAACCATGCCATTTAACAAACACCCCATTGGTTTACCTTCAACTCAACAACTACAGTGCAACGGGAAAACGGTAAGGCATCTCTTACACACTACTATTAAAGATGAAAACAACATCTATTATAAGCAGCATTAATCAATCAAATGCCGTGCAGTAAAACACTTCAATCTTTCCCTGAATTCCACAACCAACTATCAGCAGAATGCAGTTCAATTTTAGACGATTCACACAATATATCCTATCAAACTTCATTAAACAAATTCAACACATACATTATCAACATCTAAACAAACCAAATTAAGATCAAATCATCATCATCAACAACCCTAACACCAAGCGAAACAGCGAAACAATCAAACTTACAAAAGGAATCGTCGACGCCTTATCATTGACCACAGCAGCTAATCCAAGCACAGCGAAGAAACTTAGCCCTCCGCACAACCAACCTAATGCTTCATACTGAAATTACCCAATCAATTAACACAATCAAAACCCTAGAAAACAGAAATTAACAAAATAAAAAATGTAAAATTAAAATAAAATTACAGAAATGTNCAATTACTGCAACTACAAATCCAATTTTAATTAAAAAAATTTGGCTTTTTGAAGCTTAACTCCTTAAATTTTCCTTACACTTCACCATTTTTGCTGCTACTCAATTGTTGTTTTACTTCTTTAGGATCTAAATTTGGCAGCAATTTCAACATTAATGCCACCATCTTCATTTTTTTTCTATTGCAGTCCTCAACCTTCCAACCCTTGACTTTATTCATCAATCTTGTTCTTCACCAAATTCAATTAAAAAAAAAGAGAGTAACAAAATTTAGAACAACTTTGAGTTTCATGAAAATAAAACATATGGATACGGAGACTAAGAGACTAGAGTTTTACTTGAACAATTTTGGATATTGATCTATCAAATATTTGAAAATGTGGTCGAATGAAGAAGAGGAGAAGTCGTGGAGAACCGAAGATATGACCGAAAGAAGAATAAGAGAGAGTAATTGCCTTTTTGTGTTTGAGGAAGGAAACATGATTTGTTTCCACAACTTTAACACCGAAAAGTCGAAAACAATATAAGGGAATCGGCTACCTTTGGGTAACGATTTTAGTCACTTCCTTTACTAACCAAACACATCGTAAGGGAAATTTTCTATTGAATCAATTTCTTGCCCTCCGAACTCCTATACCAAACACCCCATAAATCTCTAAACACATAAATTGACTTCTTTCTTTTGTCCAAATGTAGTTGGATAACTTGATTCTTATATACCTTGTCCTATGAATTTTAATATTAATATTTATGAAGTTATTACATTAGACAATTTAATACAAGCAATTAGCTAAATAAGTGGCTAGATGGTGTTGGAACTTAGTATGCTTATTAAAGTTTATATGCACAAGTAACCCAATAACTCATTAGTTGGAACTTAATAGTTCATTTCCATTCTCTCTAATAACAAAATTTTCTTCTAGTTCTCTCGAGCAATTATCATCTCTATTTGACTTGCCTGATCCACATTCCTATAAGTCACTAGGTCAAATAGTCTTTTCTCGAACCAAGTGTTCATTATACCCAAGTCGTAAGCCAAAGCAAAGTCTAGAATATCTCTTCCCGTCTCATTTCTCTCCCCAACACCAAATCTTCCATGCACACTTTCAAAGACCTCCCTCTTGAGCCCTATATGCCCATTAAAATCACCACCAATGATCAATTGCTCTCCTGTAGGAACCTACCCCACAACCTCCTTAAGATCTTACCAAAACTCATCCTTAATAGACTTATCTAATCCAAATTGCGGTGCATAGGCACTAACAATAGCTATAACCTCATCTCCCAACAACACTTTAATGCTCATAATCTAATCGCTCTTTCTAATAACAAAATTTTATTCTAGTTCTCTCGAGCAATTATCATCTCTAAAATTCAATTATTGAATTCTTGCATTCTTATAATAGCTAACAGTTAAATAATTAGCAATAAAATGTTGCCACTTCTAATTATAACTACCCCTACGACCCTGGTCCAACCTTAACCTCAAACAAACCATGCCATTTAACAAACACCCCATTGGTTTACCTTCAACTCAACAACTACAGTGCAACGGGAAAACGGTAAGGCATCTCTTACACACTACTATTAAAGATGAAAACAACATCTATTATAAGCAGCATTAATCAATCAAATGCCGTGCAGTAAAACACTTCAATCTTTCCCTGAATTCCACAACCAACTATCAGCAGAATGCAGTTCAATTTTAGACGATTCACACAATATATCCTATCAAACTTCATTAAACAAATTCAACACATACATTATCAACATCTAAACAAACCAAATTAAGATCAAATCATCATCATCAACAACCCTAACACCAAGCGAAACAGCGAAACAATCAAACTTACAAAAGGAATCGTCGACGCCTTATCATTGACCACAGCAGCTAATCCAAGCACAGCGAAGAAACTTAGCCCTCCGCACAACCAACCTAATGCTTCATACTGAAATTACCCAATCAATTAACACAATCAAAACCCTAGAAAACAGAAATTAACAAAATAAAAAATGTAAAATTAAAATAAAATTACAGAAATGTGAAAATGAATTACTAACCTTTCCAACGGTGTCAGCGATGCGATCGATGCAAGGTTCCGGAAATGGAGTTCCGTTATCCCACACTAGCTCATCGTTCACTGAAAGCTAATCACCGGAAAAAAAAATAATAAATAAATAAATTAAGAAAGAAAATAGGATTTTTATTATTATTATTTAATTTAGATTTTGAAGAAATGAAGTAATTGACGAAGATGAGGAGAGAGAAAAACCGGTTTGTTAGGGACGATGTGTTTGCCGACGGGTAGGCCCATTCCGGCCCGTTGACGGAGGGAGTTTGTGATGGAACGTGAAACGACGGCGTTTCCGCCGAGGATTCCAGAAGCTACTTTGCTTAGTCTACCTGCCATGAAGGAGCTTTGTTAAGTTCTTCTTTCACTTGCGATTTTGATGGTGGCTTGATTTGTTATTTTGTTTGTAAATTGGAATTTGTTGGCAGTTAGCCATGTTGAAAGTGGTGGGCTTTGGTTCGGGGTGATCTAGATTTGGGCCTAGCGAAGTTCATTTTATATTTACGAAGGTGAAAACTAGGTATGTGTTTCGTCACTCTTCGAATTATTTTCGCACTCATTTTCCTCTCACATAGATAGTAATCGATGTTAATATTCATTGGAGAGAGGGAGGACTGTGGAAATCAACAGCCCTGACAATCACTGCGTGTAGGGGCTAGGGGTGATCGCAGCTGGTTAACAGTCTCGTTTACCTTAATGTTATAGTTGATTGGTAATATGGTCGGTTAACTGCATCAGTAAATCATAGGCTAATTTTATAATTACCGATTAACCACGTAACTTATATGTTGATACTCGTAATGCATACAATCTACTAATCTAGAGACAAAACTTATGGATTCAATAAATGTTCAATTAGTATACAAGGGGTTTAGCTATTTATAGATTTCCATTTTTTATTAGAATAATTTCGATATTCGTTGTAAAAGTAAATTTCCGTTAAGTCCTAACCCCAAACGAAAAGCAAAAGCCCTTATCCCTAGATTGACTCTCTGCCAAAACCCAGAATAAATCTCAGTCTCACTCTTTCTTGCTTGTTACTTTGATTCTTGAGATTTACCAAGTTTCTGACACGCAATATTAAGATAAAGCATTATTAAATTAGTTTTTGAACTGGACGATGCCCTGGGCATTTGATTTACTATAAGTTGAATGTATATATTTTATTAACAAAAATTCAAATTTTAATTAAAAGACAAAATATGATCCAATCATGAGGTACAATTGTAATCCCATTTTCATAAAAATAATTAATAAATAAAAATATATATCTATTTTCTAAAATAACTCGCTACTAGAGTGAAATATAAACCTCAAACCAAAACATAAGAATATTGATGTGAGAATAAAGATAATATGAAACAGCTTCTACCTCCATCACGAATTAGTTGTAACAAAAATAATAGTTTGTGAAGTGTAAAATAATAAATTGTTGCAATTAATTCGTGACGAATGTAGTATACGCTATTGTATTATCGAGTATTTAAGAATTAGTTCAATTTAAACTAAATTGAAGATAAATAAAAATCTATGATTGATGAAAGTTTATGTCTCGTTTATGGGGTTTTTTTGTTAACTTCATGCCTCGTAGATATATAATTATATTTTAGATATAAAAAAACGCTATGAAAATGAAAGATAATTAAATTACAAGATTAAGCATTATTGAGGAGGAAAATAAAAATAAGACACGGAATATTTGATTATAATTTTCCTTGGTTCTATTTATACTTTTCTTGTTTTATATAATATATTAGAATATTGTATGGAGATATACACATCAAAGATTAGATCAAGTAGTGAGAGTATCTTAGTACAAACTTAAGGTTATGGGTCCAAATCTTGGTGAACACATATTTAGAGTGCCATGTAAGTATCATACAGGGGCGCCACGTTATAGATAGATATGCTAATTTCTTCTTAATGTTTAGGTTAACTCACTTTCGGAATTTCCCTTTATTTTTTACACGAGCAACGTGGAGTTGTAGACCATAATCGATTAACTTGTATATAGAAAAATCAGCAATTCAAAAGCTCTAAGTGCATTGGATTTAATATCGATCATATTTGAACATCATACGTATCCTATTGGCAATTATAAAAAGTGAAACTTATTTGGTTCACTTAACAGTTTATTTGTCTTTATAATTTAAAGGGATCTGAAACTTGTTTGGTGCACTAAACTATTCACTTTGGTGCATCAAACTTTTACCACAACTCAGACATGATCATATTTGAAGCTCCTGTTGCACCTCCAGTAAGGAGGAAGCCGAATCTCTCAATAGTCGAGCTTCATCATCACCAACATACATATTAACAACATTCAAAACTCCATTCCTCCCAAGCTGTGAAGGCAAGCTAAGAAAGACTTCACCTCGAACACCATATAATCCAGTAGCAAGAACCGAGACAGGGTGAACCTTTCTCTGGTCCCTCAATATGGATCGAGCCAAGTTCGCAACTGAGTAACCTATGGCCCATGATGTATGGCCCTTAAGTTGAATCACTTCATAGGCTGAGTTCACAACTGATTTGTGGATCTCTTCTAGTCTTTCATTGTTGCCTGTCGTCGTAATTGGGTGTGTCTTCATGAAGCTCAGAAGTGGGACTTCACCTATTCTTGCACTCGCCCATAGTGCCACTGAGCTGTCCCCGTGCTCCCCGATTATCATCGCCTGTTTAAGTGTTTATGTAAAACATTACATCTTTATGGTATATTGGTATCCCTCAAATTTTACTTGAATATTTTCGAAATAGTATAATTATTCCAAGTATATGGTGGATCTAGATTCAGTAGATTGAATTGGTTTCAATCTCAGTCATGATATCAAATCAGAAGTCAGATTTTTATTTTATCCGTTCTCTAAGATGCTACGGAGGAACTATAAACACCGGAGGTCATAGATTACATCACATAGATTTAACAACATTACAACAATAAGCAGTGAAGACAATAAAACAAGTGAGAACTATAAGTCCAGATTTTGCAAGTGTGCGCATTCCTTTCATTAACTAAACACCAAGCTGATCCTGCAATTCCATAATAGTCTTTGCACTTTTCCTAAGGTGCTCTGCTTCTTCATCAGTAATAGGCACGTTGATAACGCCAAGGACACCGCCTCTCCCAAGCTGAGCAGGCAAGCTAAGGAATACTTCTCCGTCATCAATGTCATGGAATCCCTTAGCCAACACCGAGACAGGATGAATCCGACGTTGATCTCGAAGGATCGACCAAGCCAAGTTGGCAACAGAGTAACCAACGGCCCATGAGGTGTACCCCTTAAGCTGGATCACTTCGTAGGCACAGTTGACTACTTCCTTGTGGATTTTCACAAGGGTATCTTTCTCGTATGCAATCTGTCGCCTCTCTAGGAAGCTTAGGATTGGCACTCCTCCAACACTTATGCTTGACCATAGCGCCACCGAGCTGTCCCCATGTTCTCCTATTATGTATGCCTGGTTTCATAGTTTTATTTACACGTACATATTATGTGATCACCCACGAAAATAACAGAGAAACATATATGTATTTATCTAAATATATAAACTCCGTAATAAACTTCTAAACACATTCAAACGCTACTATGGTGGTTCAAATAATTTGAGAAAAAATGCTACTAAAAGCCCGATCAAATGAAATCCGGCTTAATCAAACAATAAGCAAAGTTCATGCTTGTCGCCGCAGAATTTTCAAAATTAATGCAGGTTAAAACTCAAAAGTCAAGGGATGATTACAAATTAAGGTGGATATACTCTACTTGTGTTTTTTAGATACTGTATATGATCACTCTTTGTACTTTAACACATGCTCTAGTTTATGTGTGTCACTCCTCACTATGCTCCAGTACAAGTACTTATCCAATATCATAAAATGTGCACTTAAGCTTAATTATTGCAATTAGCATATTTTTAATCATTTAGGAACAAAAAAGTACAGAATCCAACTTTTTTATCGTTCTTCTCGCTCTATGACAGATTGACGGTAGTAGTACATAGCATTAGTTCACCAACTCACCATAAATTCGATAATATATTCCAAGTGAATGGAATATAAACCAAAAATTTGAACGAGATATAAATTAAATATTGTGCTTGAAGTACTTTATTAAAGTCATTATCGAATAACACTTTCCTCACGTTAGTGATTCTAACTATATTGCTTAATAAACTTAGAATTACACTTCAATATGATTTCACTATAGTTTTAAACTCAAGTTGAAAAAGGTTTGTCCAATAATACGTCGTTAGTTCCAAATACGTACTACATGACATCTAATAGTAATGGGTGATTAGTTTTATATTATAAAAATTAACTACTGGAATATGTCATCATCAATTAGTTAAACCGATATAATAAAACAGCATTCAAATGGATTAGAGAAGATGATGAAGATGCAAATGAATATACAAAAATTGGAGAATATAAAAAAGTTCTGCAAATAAAACGCAATTGTTAGACACTTTTTGTAAGTACCTATATAGAATCGTTGCAACTAACAACAAAAATACTGCGTCTATCTTTTTTAGTTGTCCATTCACTCCTTCACATCTCTCAAAATACAACTTATAATATTAATATCATAGTTTATATAATAAAAAAAGTTATATATTTGAAAAGTAGACGGTTAGATAAATGAAACAAGATGCTATGTTATTCTTTACCTATTAATTACGATAAAAAACGTTCAAAGTGGGTTAAGAAAAAAGGAGTAATAATACCTGAACATCTTGGGCATTAACATCAAGGTGATCAGCAATCAAGAACCGAAAGCGAGAGGAATCAAGATTAGTACCCGACCCAATAACCCGATTAGAAGGAAAACCCGACAACTTCCAAGCAACATAAGTCAAAACATCAACAGGGTTAGAAACGATCATTAAAATAGCATCAGGAGAGTAGTCAACCAAAGGAGGAATAATCTTCTTAAAGAGAGTAACATTCCTCTGTAGAAGATTAAGCCGGGACTCGCCAGGGATCTGGCGAGCCCCAGCAGTAACGATACAAAGATCGGAAGCAGTAGTAACAGAGTAGTCTGTTGATGCTACGATCTTTGTACGTGGTAGAAATGCTGCGGCGTGCTGGAGGTCCAGCATTTCGCCACGGAGCTTTTCTGGGAGAGCGTCGACGAGTACGAGCTCGTCGGCTAAGTCTTGGGTGAGGAGGGTCTGGGTGATAGCCATGCCGACATTTCCGGTGCCAATGATCGAGATTTTGATGTGCCGTTTGGTTAGGGAGGGTGGGGCGGCTTGTTGGATCGGTGCGAAGAAGGCTCCTGCTATGTCTAAGCCTGATAGTGATGTGGCTGATGGGTCTTTATTCATTGCCATTTTTTTTTTTCTTTTTTCTTATTGTGAGTTTGTTTGATTTTTTTGGGGTTTGTTACAAAGGAAATGGGAGAAGACTAAAAGAGGGTTTTGGTTTTTATAGGGAGGGGTTTTGCCTTTTTGGTGGTTTCCTTACACTTGAAGATGGTCAAAATATGAGAAGTGGGACATTATGACCGTATGGGTGATTGAACCAATTGTGCATTTGGGGAACATTGTGAAAAATGAGTATCAGGTATTATATATCTCAATACATGGAATCCGTCCTTTTTAACTTATTTTAATTTCAGTTTAATTTAGACAATTAATTGATTGATGAGTCTGAAATTAATTAGAGAGTAATAAATTAACATATATGTTGTACATAAATTATCGAATATATGATAGTATTATGTAAGTCGAAAAGCATAGGAGTATACGACGCTTTTGTCTAGAGGTGACTTGCTATCCAAGAAAAATCTAGGAACTTTCTCTCTTGGGACTTAAAGTTTTAACAACTTTCTCTCCAAGGCTCATGAATGTTTTTCTAGAATCCAACACAATTTTGCACCATATTTTCTTCTTTTGCAAGATACAGATTATTAATTTGTTATGAAATACAACTTCTTAGATGCACCTAGTATTGTCATCTAGGAGTATTTTTACTAGGTTCTCCTAAAAGTATGTTTTTCTTTAGTTATATTTAGTACAATTAAATAGTCTAGAATGTAAAAAAAAAAATCAAATAAATTAGCTAATAAAATCGATTGATAGATCCTCTATTTAAAGTTTATATGTGAACTCATTATTGAATGCCAAAACCAATTATACTCTCACTATTCCTTTTTTATTTAATTACTCACTTTTAAATTTAGGATGTTAGTAGCTAAACTTGTCATACCGCAACTAGGCATAAGTCGCGCCCATCAAAGGAGGCCAATTTTGGCGCACATATATACATATATAGATCGACTTACAAAGAACATTGAAGTAGACTAGTACTAGCTAGTTAATGCCATTATACCACATTAACATAAGCACATCTTGCATAATGCATACTAGCACAGTGCATTACATGTAGACCTGGCAATCGGACCGTTTGGAGTGGGTTTGGGCCATATGAGATCGGACCGGGTCATTTTCGGGCCAATTTTTATTCGGGCCTGGCTTTGTTTTCGGGTGGCTTTCGGGTCATCACGATTTTTGACCGCATCGGGTCTCGTATTTTGTCTTTCGGATCGACATCGGACTATAATTTCGGACTAACATCGGCTCGAGTGGTTTTTCGAACGAAACTTTCGGATCACTTTCGGACTAGATTGTTTTCCAAATCAGATTTTTCCCGGATCATACTAAAACCTTAAGCCACTATTTATTTTATATTGAATTTTATATGGATATTCATGTAACCATGTTATATATCATTTTTATTCATATATGTAACCTTAACAATGTAATGCAGATGGAGTACTTCATTACTTTGTTCTTAACTTCTTACGCTTAATCTGTACTTGACTTTAATTAATTATTGCTACTTTCCTTCTTCCTTGAAAAAAGGTTAATTGAACTATATTTCCCTTTCCTATTTTTTTAAACAAAATGGTTAAAGACCATTGCATAAGAACAAGTTTACACGTATATAAAAATTGACCAACAAAAAAGCTAAAATTTAGTTCATAGCCATATCAGATCAAAACGGATTAAAGATATGTTCGGATACTAATCGAATCAGATTGGATCAAATCAGTTTCGGGTGAAAATCGGGCTAAAATTGGTTCGGTCGGGGCACTATTCGAATCGGACCCTTTTGTTTCGGATGGTCTTCGGCCTGAATTTTCGGGTCGGATTCAAACACGGATCAGTCCATTTTCTGATATCGGACCAGCATTCGGGGCTTGAATTTCGGATTCGGACCACTTTTTCCAAGTCTAATTACATGCACCTGCGGCCTACCCTCCAAGTATATATGTGATGAACTATATAAAATATTTGACATCCACTTATATAATTGTATATACTCTCTCGGTTTTTTAGTTGCTAAATTAGGGTTTTTGACACTATTAAGTGTCTGACGAGTTGGGTCTTTATCACGCGCAGATGCTGCTTGAGGCCCCTGTAACTTTGACTCATGTTAATATTTAATGCGTAACGAAAAGTATAATTATATAAGATTTTGTTTGATTCGACTCAATTTATGTATTTCAAAAATATAGTTTTTATAATTTTTTATTATTCTAAACTGAAAATTAATTTTATAAATTATATTGTGCCTTAGGAGATATGAGAAAGAAAATATAGCTATTAAAAAAGACGAAGATAGTATTTGGAACCACAATAATATATGCAATTCACATGTGATCTATTGCACCCCTGAAGAGAAACATTTCATTCTTTTGCGATCTAAAATAAGAAAGGTCAATTACTGGAGGGAAAAAAAAAAAAAAAAGCTAGACTAGTATAATGCTGTTATAAACTTATAATCGACACCGTACGTATCTATGATTCTATGGTTGGACTATCATGTAAACCGCCAAGTGGGAGTTTATCAGTTTACTAATTAAACCATGTTCCGCCATTTGCTTACCAAAACCAGTTGTTTAAGGAATGGAAATCTAGGTGCCAAAACACTCCTTTGGGAAACCTCAAATAATCATTCTCAAATTCCTCGTCAAACTTAAATGCACCAACTTTCAGAACAATTAATGTTTGGTCAAAATATTTGAGCTACTCTCTCCATTCTTAATTGTTTGATATGTTTTAATTTGCACATATGTCAATTTACTTGTTTGACTTTAAATATCTTTTGGTGTGTATATGTAAAAATTATATTAATTGAATGTAATTTAAAAAATTCCCCCATATTATGAATAATGTAAGATTTTAAACGTATCAAATATTTAGGAAGGGAGGAAGGTAATTAAGTCATTAGCAAATCTACTGTACAATAAGTACTTTACTAGTTTGAGACCTAAAAATAAACAAAAGTAAACATAGCTACACTAGCTATGTACAGATCAATGTTTTTGATAAGTATGATGGTTGTTTTTGAAAGAGATCATTATTGCTTGTCAATTAGCGTATCAACCATATTTCTAACTTTATTCGGCAACTCTCACAGTTCCGTATGCTATATGCATTAGTATTTAGTAGTGCCGTGCTGAGGAATCTTCTAGTAGTGCTTGTAATCTTTTGAAATATATATTGTGGGAGAAGCTTATGTTCAACTGGTTTTGATTTGATTACTAGTAAAGTTTAAATCTGTTCTCCTAAATTTTGTGCGACATTTGTATGTCAATCAATCTCATTGGTTGATTTTAATACAAGGCTCATGTCTTTTGAAATTAAAAATTAATATTATCAATCAATAAAAAACAATGACACACAAGTGGTACACACAAAGTGGGACAACAGAATAGTCGATATACAACGTATGTATATATTTTTGTTTCACATATGCATGAAGTGTCAAAACTAGGATTTGAGCGTGAAATCTCCCTTATCATATTGTTGTCTAATTCCAATTAACTTTTAATTAGTACTCCATATTGACCATATATATATATTGCGAACATCGTCATATGTGAGCTGCGATGAATGCTAAAACAATATTAGTGATGTTGCTCTTGTGTTTTTATGATTTGCCACGAACCATTTAAAAACTAAAAAGGACACAATATATTAGTATGTAAGATATATACATAATACATGTCGTTAATGTTGAAGCAAAGTTATAAGTAACCAAGTTTACTATCAGTAAATTATTAAATGAAAATAAAGTTAGCACTGAAAAGAGAAATATAGTGATTAAATGACTATATGAATGCTTAAATGAGAAGAAAATTGTTAACCCAAAGGCCACCCAGTCATTGTCTTTTACCAAAATACTTAGAAGATTGGCTAAATTAGCTTAGCTTAACAAGTTATCATCTCTCATAGGTCATATTTATTTAAATTGAACATAATCGACTAAAAAAATAATAATATAAACTATAAACTCATCCCGAAGCTAAAACCGACCAAACTGAAAATAAGCCGAAAAGAACAACCGGACAGGGCTTACAAACATAAACTTGTCTAAGTCCAAGAAATGAGTCAATGACACCAAGTAATAAAGGGTAGTCCAGAACCAACCAAACGGTTTCAACTATCAACTCGAAGAAATGGAGGATTTAGAAAGAATCCAAACTCAAATCCTCCAAAGAATCTCAAACCTCGAACTTCAACTTTCCTCATCTTCTTCCTCCAACGACTCCTCCACTACCGCCGCCGCAAACGACGCCACAGCAAAGCGTTTATCCGCCATACTACACTCCAATGGCGTCAACGACTTCACCTTCAAAATCGTCGCTTCAAATTACTACGACCTTTCTCTTGAATTAAGACGTGACCTCCTTTCTGCTGCTTCTATTCATCATCTCTGTAAAAGCATTGTTTTGGTACGTCATTTTGATTTGCTCTTTTCGATTTTCGTCTTATATTAAACTTTAATGTATATTGTTTTGGTTTGAATTTGTAATGATGAATTGATGATTGTGATTAATTGTTTTAATGTTGTTTGGAATTGTGAGATCATTGGTGTATTGAATATCAAATTAATTTTGTGTTATTATTCTATTTCGTAGTCAATGATTTATTGTTTATGGAATTATGGAGTTTTGAATGATTACAATTGGAAATGTTCAGTACATGATGAATGCTTATGTTAGTGTAATGATATAAGAATTTAAAAGTACATCTTTCATTCGCGTTGTTATACACTTATACTCTATATCGTAGAGAATGAGGAAATTAGAGTACATTACTGTATTGCGAATTGCGAATTGCGAGTGAGAGTAGCTAAGATGGAGTCAGGGCTAAGCAAGCTTGGTTTGGTTTGCAATAGCTTAGTGTCTTCCAATGGTTGGATTGTTGAGGTTGGATGTTTCGAGCTCGGCTAAACTCACAGCTATAATTGAGGTTGAGTTATATCGAACTTGAACTAGGTTTAGGCCATGTAGTTGCACAAAATATACATTGTATGAACCTTGGCTTGATGTCATTGTGTTTCGTTTAATTGCCAAGTGTAGCAACCTTGTGAAAACTTTAAATGGGTTGGGATGTTAAGAAATTTTCAAGCTGTGACCAAGGCTGTGTTTTGTTCAACACAATCAACAGCCTATAGTAACTGAAAAAAGTATGAATAATTGGGAAGGAATCTACAATACAGAGAGCTCTCGGTCTCTTTTGATGGTGTCTCAGTTTTGTCATTTCTTTTCCTTCCCCCTCCTGCATAGCCTTTCATTCTGTTTACTTACTTTGTTTCAATTCGTTTGCAACAATGTGACTTCACCAACTTCTAGGCAAAATTTGTTTGTGAGTAGTAAGAAAAATAAAATTACATGTGACAAGGGGATATGAAAGAGAAGGCAAGTAAACAAAAGGATAGAAAGCATTTGTTGCAAATAATTTGTAATTTTGTAGTATCCATTTGTGCCAAATGTTGCATATAAATTGAACAGAGGTAGTATCTTCTTATCTCCTTTCTTGTTAACAAGTACGCTATGCTTTGACTTGAACACATGCAAAAGCAAAAACAATGTTGCCCATGTAGGAGTTTTTTCTGTTTTAGATTATCTAGTCAAAAGTAGTGAAGATTTTGTTATTCATAAAGTTCGATTACTAGTACCTTGCACCAAATTGAATAGAATGCACAAAACCAAAAAACAAGTATGTAATAACTAGAGCACTAGGTAGTTAGGTAGTATATATACTTTGGTCAAGACTTAGGACTAAAAGCATCACACCCACCCAGTACTCCATCAAATTTTGAGTCACCACATTGTATATTTGAAGTTTGTCTTTTTTGGTATTCAACGAATATATTTGCTCCAAATAATATGTTTTTGATATCCCATATGGAATAGTAGTTTACGCTAACCATTATCAACCTCATGAAAAATTAACTTGAATTTCAGCAACTCCGCAAGTGAATGGAGGCTTTGATCATTCCTTCCCTTGTTAGTTGTTATATTAGCAGTAGTTGACAATGTCTAGCTAGATGTGAGTAAATACATTGGAGAAGTTTTTCCCTCAATTAGTACTGGTTTTGAAGCTCATTCTATGTACGTCAGTACTTTGAGGGTTTGACCATTGATGTCATTTCAAGTTTCTAATCATGTATTCATGTTTAATCTAGAATCACATTTTAACTTCAATCTGGGGTTGCAGCTCCTGCTTGATGTGTAGTAAAAGATCAAACTGAAGGGTTTGAAACCGATGCGGCGCTACCGAGAGTAAGAAGGGGTAATAAAACAATTGGATTCTATAGAAATGCCCCTGAGGTTCCGTATGGTTATATATATCAAATATAGGATAGTGAAAAGTTTTCTGATAAGTTTGAGGCTGTATTCTAGTTGTGACCTCCAAGGGTAATGCCATGCACTCCTAAATTCCAGTTTCCCTGTCAAAGTTGAGCCTTTCAACAGCAGAAGCAAGCATCCTGTTGATGTAAACGTCGGTTTCATATCAAAAACAGCCTCTTCAGCAGATTGTGTTTTTTGGAATGTGCTATGCACCGACAAGTACATTACCTGATAGAAGGCTCTGAATGAAGAATGTTGATTGAACCTGTCCAAATAGGACCCTCATCTCTTTTAGTTGAAAGGTTACTCGACTAAGAAAATACCTTTGTTCATTTTATGTATCTAGTATTTTTTATTTTATTTGTATCTCTGAAGGGTGCTGCACTGCTGCTGCTTATGTTGCAATGCATGATATTTACTTAGAAAAAGATGCTGTTAATATTGGTATATAGCTAATATATAATTTGATTAATATTGGTATATAGCTAATATATAATTTGATAAATCTGACGTGTCAAGAAACAGAATTTACTCATAACTCAATTCTAACTTTTGTTCAGGTGAATACTCAAGCTCAGTCTCATGTTATTGATTGTAGCAATCGCAATAATTCAAAGTACTATGTTGTTGTTGTACAGGTGCTCATCTATCTCTTCTAGCTCATAGATTCTGTACAGCTCATGGGTTCTTGATTCTGTTTTTTCCCTCTTCCAGTATACTGCAAGGTTCAATGCAGAAATGGTCAAGAACTATCTATATTCACTCAATGAAGGCAAAGTGCCAAAAAAGAAATTCAACTGTGAGTAAAGTTTTACTGCTGCGTAAACCATCCATTTTGTCTTTGGTTATCAGTGTTGAGGATAACATTTTATGGATCCTACTAATTTTAAGAATATATATGTACCTCAACAGCAGTCTTGTTTGTTATACAATTCTTAGGTGCACTAGGAGCATCTAGAGCAGGGGTGTTCCCCATAGGCGCTAGAGCACCATGGTGAAATGCTTTGTTTGATACTGGCAATGTCTTTTTATTTTTTAGCACCTTCATGCCTGCATAAATATAAGTGATTCTATATCTAATGTTCCTTCAAAGGGTAAAAAGGCCAGTGAACATAGCAAGGAAATTAAAGTCGACCTTTCAGTCATGTGCTGAAAGGCAAAACTTAAAGTCTTATGCTTCCCCTATCTTACATATAGTCATATACTATCAATTACCGTATCTGTTTATCCTTTAATGTTTGTGAAACTTTGACATTGATAAGTTAAGCATAGAATCTTAGTCATCATGTTTTGGTTAATGGCTAGTTACTTTGGCAAGCAGTCTTACATATATTGCTAATTACTGTGTTTTTCTTTGTCGTCCATAAAACTTTGACATTACTTGGTTATTCATTTTTTTTCCTTTTCCCCATTTTCTAATTTATATAAATTCTAAGTCTGATAATCTTCCTTACATATATTTTTACGGAGATCTGAGGGAGCCCCGCCGTGATGAGTGGAAGGGTGGGATCATGGAGATCTCAAACCGGGTAGCAGGAGACTGAAAATGACTTGGTGGGAAGGGGTTAGAAAGGATATGAAACTTTTAGATTTACAGGATAATGAGATTCTCGATCGCAGGGGATGGAAGAGGAAAATTTATGTGGATGACCACATGGAGTGATTATTTTTGGTTCATGTAGCCGACCCCAATTTTGGGATTAAGGCTCTGATTGATTGAATAAAACTGAGAAGCTGGAGTTTAGGTGACTGTCCTCTTTTAGCGTTAGTGAGTTGCAGAGTCATTTTTTTTATCCTTTTCTGTTCTAAATATCTATAAACAAGTGGTTTTGTCACAGAACTACAGAAGGATGTTTTAATTTTGTTTCTTTTATTCAGGATTGTTGTATGAATTGAGATTTTGTTCTCTTTAGCTTTGAGCCTCTGACGCAGGTTTTTATCAACTATTTTTTGTTTGGTCAGTGAGGCTTGCTCCAGAAGAGATATCAAACAACTTGACTGGCTTTGGGCATAATGCTGTTACATGCATAGGCATGAAGACTGACATACCGGTAATTAAACCTAAAAATTCTTTTCAAGCACATGTGAAATTGAAATACTAGATTTTTATAGTGGTTTGAATTGCGGTTTCTTAATTCTTAAACAAGCAAATTAGGAATTAGTAGCTGCTTATGTGTTATTGTTTGTGAATCTTCTCTAAATGCATATTATTGGTTTTTAGAAATTATGTATGAGCTTAATTGGCAAAATCTTATCTTTCCAAATTTTGGTACTTGGCAATTCGGCATTAATTGAAAGAGATCAGATTCATGGTGTTTCTCTTATACTTACATGTGGTTTGGTTTCTCCTGTTGCTTGTATCTGCAACAGATAATCCCATGAGAAAATTTTGTCTGGCCAAGATATCAAATTCTATTGTCCTGTTTGTGGTTGGCTGCATTATACTTCTATGATATATTAGATGTTTCTGGACCCTACCCTTGGCTTACCATCAATTTGTCAAAATTTATCACTGAGGATCCCTCTACATTTAGGTTTGATGTTAGGGTGTAGGCTGGAGTTCTGAAGTGTTTAGAACTCTTATTCTCTTACAACTTGGTCTACAGGACCCTTATGTTTTTGAACTAGCAGTCTGATTAAGCTTTCCAGCATGTCATGCCTCTGTAATATTTATCTCCTGAAAGAAGTATAGGTCTACATTATTTGATGTCGGATGCATTCTTTGATGATTTATTTGAAAACTTATTGTCATAGTATTAGTAAGCTCTTGCAAATTGATACAATTTACTAGGCATATGTTAACTGTCAAGTGCTGTATTTATGAGCCTTGTTTTGAACTTACAGCGTGTGCAAATGACTGTTGATTAAATGACTTGCTAGTTTTGAGCACCTATATATTTAACTAAAAAGTAAAGTTGCTGTAAATCTGAAAGGAAAGTATTATTCATAAGTAACTTTAATTATACCATTAATCATAGTACCGACAATACATATATATTTCAATTTAGAGCAAGTCTGAACTTCTATCTTGTAGGAATGTTGAGTTTCATGGAGATCTAGACTTCTGTGAAACTTGGGACCTTTGAACTGCGTAAGATTCACGCTAATGTGAAAGACAATACACCCCATTTGGTTAGAGGTAATAATTCACAGTAATATCACAAGTTTTACATAATCTGGTCGGTGAATTCTTATGCCAGGAGTCCACGTGCTCCATAACATGCAGTTCTGGTGATGAAATTTGGTGACATAAAACCTATGTTACCCGGACTCTTCATTTTACCTCAAATACGACACCCGGACACGCGACGCTCGGACTTGGGTATAACACCCGGACACTTCGTTTTGAACCAAAATTATGGGAAAAAATTGCCGAGTCAGACACTTGGACACGTATCAGTATCTTACACTTCTAGAAGAGTTCATGTAACATAGCATAAAACAGAACCCTGATGGTGGACACTAGACAAGCTTTATCATGGCCTTTCGCATGATCTTTGTTTTTCCTTACCACTTAACAAATGATCCTTAAAAATAATATGCTATTTATCACAATATTAAAACAGTTAAAGTAAAAAAGATATTCAGACATCATGTCAACATGTATACCAGTTTTAACTCAGTGAACTAGAGATTTTCTTGAAAAAGCACTGGTGCTAAAAGTTAACTGTGCCTGTCTCTTTGTTTCCACTATTCAGGTTATATTGGATGAAGCTATAATGAAGCTTTCACCTGACTTCTTCTGGTTAGGAGGTGGAGAGGTTTACTTGAAGATGGGGATTCGGACATCTGAGTTTATTCAGTTTGTAAAGCCCTTTATTTTTAGCTGCAGTACTGCTTGATTTTTCAAGACTCAACAGTCAGTTGATTGATTCTCAGCTGCTACAAAGTGATTGCAGTCAGATGCGAGATCTTCTTTCAAATTCTTTGGTGCACTTGGGAGCACTCAGAACTCACCACTCCCAAGCGATAATTTGCTCATTTGCACCCGTAAGAGTTGCTATCAGGAGCACCAAGGATATTTTTGTTTTATTCTTGCAATGATGTATACTTCCATGAGTTCCATCTCAGTTATTTTATGTCTTCACACATTGAAATAATTATGCAGAGAAAGTGTAGTTTGTTTACATAAATTGCCATTGATGGAGCATGAAAATTTCGCTCGAGAAGCAGGTTGCTTTAGGTGGTTCAATTGATTGGACCATCATGTCTCTTGACTAGCTTTGCAAAATAACCAAATGTCCCATGATGTCTCATATAATTTGCATCAATTTTAATTTTGTCAAAGATGGGCGGTTCTCAGGATTTGTCTAAAACGTGTTTCTTCTTGTACTCATATGGGACTATGGGTCATGAATTCTTTTATATTTGCGTGGTTAATAGATTCTATTATCTATATTTTCCCTACTCCAAGCATGATATACTGAATGACTGTATTCATTGACCTTTTTTCTTTTTTTTTCTTTTTTTTTTTTTTATTTATTTAAAATGGTATGGCTGATGATTTGATAATTTGTCATGTTGCCGTTTTGTCTTTTGAGCTTTATTGTTAGAGGTTTGGAATCTAGAACTAGTTACATATGTTTCTTTGGAATATCATTGCATTATTCCTTCTTGTGTTTTGTAAATCGAAGTAGTTTTTGATTCTGTAGGTTAATAATATATATATATATACTAAAAAGTTAGTTATGATTTGGGTACAACAAGAAAATTGTTACTTCTATGATTAGAGAATGTTGGCATACAGTTGAAAATTCCTCTATCTAATTATATTAATAATGGAGCTCACATAGTAATATTATTTCCTTTTGTAATCATTATAGATAATAAAAAACGTTTTCATGATTTTTTATATTTTTTTTAGAAAAAACTCTAATTATTATCTATTTTTACAACCATATCATGGAATTATTGTGAAAAAAATATTAGAAAAAAATTTTATTTGCAATAATTTATAGTTTGAAAAATAATATAATGTTTTTAAATGCCCCTATAATTACTTTGACTAAAATAGATAAAATATAATTATGTATTTGATTGATAGAACTTTAGTGGCCGTTTCTCAAACGGCCATCTAAGTATTCCCCGACATGCAATGGAGGAACTTCATTCAATTCTTGAAAGTTGTATCATTCTTGATATAATTCTTTCTTTCACTATTTCTTCAAAAAAATATTTGTTGTTATTGTACACCTTAGGTAAGAGCGTATTAGCATATACTACCTCTTTTTTTAGTTGTAATAATTGAGCATTTTTNTCGGACATCTGAGTTTATTCAGTTTGTAAAGCCCTTTATTTTTAGCTGCAGTACTGCTTGATTTTTCAAGACTCAACAGTCAGTTGATTGATTCTCAGCTGCTACAAAGTGATTGCAGTCAGATGCGAGATCTTCTTTCAAATTCTTTGGTGCACTTGGGAGCACTCAGAACTCACCACTCCCAAGCGATAATTTGCTCATTTGCACCCGTAAGAGTTGCTATCAGGAGCACCAAGGATATTTTTGTTTTATTCTTGCAATGATGTATACTTCCATGAGTTCCATCTCAGTTATTTTATGTCTTCACACATTGAAATAATTATGCAGAGAAAGTGTAGTTTGTTTACATAAATTGCCATTGATGGAGCATGAAAATTTCGCTCGAGAAGCAGGTTGCTTTAGGTGGTTCAATTGATTGGACCATCATGTCTCTTGACTAGCTTTGCAAAATAACCAAATGTCCCATGATGTCTCATATAATTTGCATCAATTTTAATTTTGTCAAAGATGGGCGGTTCTCAGGATTTGTCTAAAACGTGTTTCTTCTTGTACTCATATGGGACTATGGGTCATGAATTCTTTTATATTTGCGTGGTTAATAGATTCTATTATCTATATTTTCCCTACTCCAAGCATGATATACTGAATGACTGTATTCATTGACCTTTTTTCTTTTTTTTTCTTTTTTTTTTTTTTATTTATTTAAAATGGTATGGCTGATGATTTGATAATTTGTCATGTTGCCGTTTTGTCTTTTGAGCTTTATTGTTAGAGGTTTGGAATCTAGAACTAGTTACATATGTTTCTTTGGAATATCATTGCATTATTCCTTCTTGTGTTTTGTAAATCGAAGTAGTTTTTGATTCTGTAGGTTAATAATATATATATATATACTAAAAAGTTAGTTATGATTTGGGTACAACAAGAAAATTGTTACTTCTATGATTAGAGAATGTTGGCATACAGTTGAAAATTCCTCTATCTAATTATATTAATAATGGAGCTCACATAGTAATATTATTTCCTTTTGTAATCATTATAGATAATAAAAAACGTTTTCATGATTTTTTATATTTTTTTTAGAAAAAACTCTAATTATTATCTATTTTTACAACCATATCATGGAATTATTGTGAAAAAAATATTAGAAAAAAATTTTATTTGCAATAATTTATAGTTTGAAAAATAATATAATGTTTTTAAATGCCCCTATAATTACTTTGACTAAAATAGATAAAATATAATTATGTATTTGATTGATAGAACTTTAGTGGCCGTTTCTCAAACGGCCATCTAAGTATTCCCCGACATGCAATGGAGGAACTTCATTCAATTCTTGAAAGTTGTATCATTCTTGATATAATTCTTTCTTTCACTATTTCTTCAAAAAAATATTTGTTGTTATTGTACACCTTAGGTAAGAGCGTATTAGCATATACTACCTCTTTTTTTAGTTGTAATAATTGAGCATTTTTTGTGAGAGATAAAACAGTATTAATTTATTACAGCAAAAATAATGGATAGGGTAGGTAAGTTGTCTACAAGTAAGATAATAACTACACAAACTTTGATTGCTCAATTTTTAAAGCTTGTTTGTTTGCTTGACTTTGATGTATACGAGTACTTTACAAAATATCAACTTCTCAATCTCATAACAAAACAATGGGAGCACTCCCTTTTTTACTCTGATCAGTGAGACAATTCGAAGTCCATTTTCCCACATGTTCATTAACAATAACACTCGTACTACGTTACTTGAACCGTGTAACATTAATTTTCTACTACGTAAATTGGCTAGTTGGCTGCTGTGCGTCAATAAATAAAACACATGGATTAAGCATTCATAGAATAATAGCAACCATAAGTCCATAACATTTGGTTGGTTGGCCGGAGTCAGGAGATGAAGTAATATATATCAACCTTCTCTGCTCTTCCCCCATTACATATTAGATAGCATCATCGAGATGCATATTAGGAGATGATTAAGTTATTGTACGTATAACGATCTATATATCAAACTTGACAAAAACACACAAAATTAGAATTCATCGGCACTACTTGTAGGTGTCCTCGACAAATATATGATGACATATCCATAGATGCAAAGTTGTAAACCATTGTTTTAAAAAATTAGTCATCCAGCTATTCTTTGTCCACAAGATTAAGAAAAACAGTAGGGAGGGCTTTCTAAATGATGTTGGGATTGCATGTAGTATCCATCTACACAAGACTCATTGTACATTAGTCGATGTTATTGGATACTAAGTACACACTTGACCACCACACGAACCATCAATAAATAAATAAGAGCAAGTGAGCTACAAATTATGCATTTATGCAAGGAGATTTTTGTGGGACCTACCAAAAAATTTAGTACAAAGTATGATCATAATTGCAAATTAAGAAAAATTAACGAAAGGACTTCATCATAAGGAAGATTTTTGTACGAGTGCGTGACATGGCAACCTGAATTTATTTATTATAAATAATATTTCATGTGTTGGAGGATAATGGTAGTTGAACTCATTAACCGAAATTTGCAGTTACTAACCGATATCTGCTGCCTTTCTCTTACTCTCTTGTAATAAAGAGGAGCCAATGGCCATACTTATCAAACATGGCCCTCCATTTGCTGTTAATTTTTGTGTCTCAAATTATTTTCCTCACAACACTATCAAATAATACTTTGCACACAATATTTATTACTTCCTTTGTTTCTTGACTTCGTTTATTATTTATGTGAGTATTTTTAATCTTGTTTTATATGCATACGATAATATATAGTTATATATATGATTTTGTTTGATTCATTTACAATGTGTTATATTGAACCATCTAATTTGTGTAATTTTTTCAAGCGTATAAAAGCAAATGTAGCAATTAAAAAGAAACAGATGGAGTACGTATATGATACAAACATTTATCGCACCTGGCCAGTGAGCTTTTTGTGAAACTAACAAACAAAAACATACTCCCTACATTATTAAACAGCGATAAGCTAAGAAAATTTTCTATTGAAAAAATATGTATAATATGATTCGAAAATAAGGAAAATGTGGTCGTAGTGAATCCACTTAATTAGATCTTAAAGTACGTACTCATATTACATATCTGAAAATCTGAGATACTTATACTACATAAACATACATTGCTAATTAACGAACTAATGTTGCAAAAATATTAAGAAATCGACGAAATTAATGATGGTTGTGAATGGGAGACTTGTGATGGATCTGAACATAATCCTCGACGGTGGCCTCTTCAATTGGCTCGCCTTCAAATTCAATTGCCTCTTTGGTCTCACGAGTTTCTTGCATTCCTCTTGCCTTTCCTTCAAAGTTATCCTATATATACAATACTTGTTTTAAGTACATAATTTGAGCAAATTATTTGAGTGTACAATTATTGTTTGTATCTCTTAATCTTAATTTAATTTCTAACATTTCAATTAGAAGCATGTAGAGTGTCACAAATTCAAGATGATATTAAAATTGTTTAACTTGTAATTTAGGGCTTATTTTGTATTGTACTTTTTTTTAGGTTTTTCCAACTCGCAAATAATCATTGAGTTGCTTTACATATGATTAAAATGTAAAGTCGTCGATGTCTTATCATATAATTTTAATAAACAATAATATAAAAACTAAAAACCGAAAATGATACGACCCTTAAAGTAATTTCCATAAATTTAGCCTTTATTTGGTTGACATTCAAAGGCATAGGAATTACAATTGCCTAAGAATTTAAGAGAAAGTGTGTTGTTTGGTTGGTAAAAGCATAGAAATTTTAACTTCCTTGGAAGTTCTATTTCCTACAAAACGGAGGAAATAACTCATCAAACTCCCCTTAGTAAGTTGAAATTCTTATGGGATATTTTAATTCTCATGATCTAACCAAATATAAATCCATATTTCCAAGAAAAATTAGCAAGGGAAATTTTTTCCCAAAAAATAAGATTTCCTATGGAAAATTATATCCCATATAAACCAAACAACACCTAAGTTACCTGCATTTCCATCACTTTAGTTGCATTCTTGACCAACGTATCAGATGCTACGTCTGCAAAATTAAACTTGGCAAATTATTACGTATGTAAAGCTTTATAGAAATAAAAAACTTGTCGCATGCATGTTAAGTTTCTCACATATTGGCATATATATGGTAAATAGTGTGGAGTAAGGAGCAATTTTCGCATATCAATTTCAGCATTCGTTGGAAAATGGGAACATTATGCCCTAATACCCTAATATATATATATTGTTGTCATTAAGTTATGATTCAATTTGAAAGACATGCGAGTATATGAAAATCTCCTGCTTTACAGATGCAACAGATCAGTAAAAATATATTTTATACTCTACTAAATAAATAAATATACGTGATCTGTATATCAGAGCATAACGTACCTTGAGATAATTGTTTCTCTTCTTTAAACATAAAAGTGTCGTTGATGCCTATTTCATGTATTAGCTTTGTCTTGTCAACATCTTGCAACTATATATTGTACATAGAGCACATAAACAAAGCTCATTAGGGCGCATGCATTATATATGGAACTAATTGTATATAATTTAGTGCAATTTGCAATTTAGGAAGCAAAGCTAACTACTACGTGTGTGTATATATATACCTTGGTAAAGGAGTGAAAATGAGTAGGGTTTCTTGCAGCAATGCATGCATGCATCTGAAGAAACAGTAAAACGGCCATAATAATAGCAACAATAGTAGATGAGGAAGACATGATCAAAATAATTAAGTGTAATTTATAAAGAGTATAGTATAGAATAACCGAACTAATTATATAGCATATTCTTAGCTTAGGGTTTTTTTTTTTTTGCACTTATAGAAATGAATGTTATGTTATTGGTGATACTAAATTGTATGAGAATTATTGTAGTAGAAGAAAAGGGTGACAAGTGCAAGTATTTATAGTAGTGAAGATGAATGAGATGAGATGAAATGTATTGAAGAGAGGAGAAATGAGGGGTTCTTAATTGCGAGAACATGGAGGTGTTTGGGTGATGATGAAAAACCTTGATTTTGCCAATTCAAAAAACACTACACTATTTCACACTTATTGTCCCCCTTTCTCTCCAACAATTTCTATTCTTGTGGGGACTAATTACATGTATTTTAGCCCCACCACTAGCTACTCTACTCCTCTATCTTTTAATCTTCTATATCTTCATGTATTGGAATATATGGATGATGTATATATGTATGTGTATCCAAGAATAATTTTAGCACATCTAGTGCATGTAAAAGTCTACATTAGAACCTCATTAGACATACTTAATTGTATGATTATTGTATCACAATATTTAGAGCTTGTGATAACCGATTGTTGCTTGCTATGAATTTATATGATAGATCATTCATGGTGTATTCTTTAGCATTTGTGTTCATTGACATGCAACAAGTCATGGGTTCGAGTGTACAAGTTGTTAATTTAATTAGTGTGTGCTCGATTGTCTACTTCAATTGTCGGTTTACATACTCAATCTTATCGGATTAATTCAAGCTTATTATTGCATTGATTCATCATATCCCTAATTGAAGTTACTTTTCTGATTGCATTACAACCATTTATTGATCAATTGAACATAAATTATTGCCCTTTGCTTACCCATGACACATCTTACATTATTAGATGTAATACATTGACCTGCTTAAAAACACAGAAGATGTACGTAATTTCATTATCTTACAAAGTTTTTTGATCGACACCTTTACATGCTATAGAAAATTAATGTTGACAGGTTTAATATAATGTATTTAAGTTTGCGTACTCATGATGAGTGCAGCATAAAGATTTGAAAAACACAATTATGTGCGAATAGGAGATCCTATACTTCCATGAAAAGTCCGATCCATGGATTTATAGTAGTCTAATATGGATCGAATTTAAACATGCACACATTAGCAATCTAGGAGTATGTAGTTCTCCTACTCTAGTAGATAGGCTACTGCTTATTGCTACACCACCCGTAATTAATATCAATACACTACCTATTATAAAATCATGAAATACTTGTGGATAGTTTAGCCGATAGGTTTTGAGTTTTTGGTATGACCATTCTATATGAAAAACATAGGGAGGTGTTGGTGTTGATGTTGATGATGGTCAATCACCTATAAAAAGAAGATGGGGAGGCGGTCTGCCCATTTGTTACCCAAGTGGAACACCATTTCGTATCTTACCTATTTTGCTAGGATCATTATGTAGGGTATGTATATATATATGTCTCATGTCAAATTTAATTCGTTGCTCCAAAATCTTGAAATCTTCTTTTAATCTCAAAGCCTATTTTATTGCAGGTTTTACTGAGCTGAATTGTAGCTAAAAAAAGGTGGAATGGTAGAATATAATTTTAGTCCTTTAATTGATATAGTATGAGTGATTAGTGTAATATACAAATTCACCATGTGCTCATCATTATTTCATATAACTTGAATACAAATAGGCAAGCTAAATTTCAATAGACATGGAGGTAAATACATGCAACATTTTTGATGTGGCATGACAAGTCAGCCGCCACGTGTCAGCTTCTGAGTGGACCACGTGTCCCTATAAAGAGATGACATGGGATTGCCACGTGGCAGTGATGAGTCTGCTATGAGTGGACCCCACATGGCCACGTGTCATATCACAATTGGGCCACGAGTCCTTAAAATGCCAGCATAGGATTGCCACGTGGCAGTGATGAGTCTGCCATGAGTGGTCCCACGCTGCCACGTGTCACCTTTTTACTGGTCCATTTGTAACCCTTTACCTGCCACATGTCAAGCTCTAATTCGTCAATGACAAAAGGAGCTTAAACAAACCATGGGGCCTTAAACTTCCCTTCTAAAAGCCCATTAGGCAAATGAAGGAAGATAATCAAAGAGATGATGACAAGTGTCACAATCTCAGTGGGTAAGAAATTGTACTTGAGGCTATAAATAGTCCAAAAATTCTGATAAACAAGTACACTGAAATCAAGACAAAAAACACTTACTAAAAAGGGAAAACTTCTCTCTAGAACTTCTCTCTAAGATTGTTTACTTGTTGATTATTGTTTACTCACTCTCCTTCAAATACTTACTTAAGCATCGGAGGGGGAAATAATCCTACGAGGATTATTGTCCCTTTTTTGCAGGTACTTGGAGGGTACGTCAACAGGCAATCAATCCACTCACGCATCCAGTCTACGTCAGCGAAATCCTCACAGTCCCTACCCCACCTTATTGCTTTAGCAACAACAATTTTCATTTTACAATTTAATCCCTTAAAAGTTCATCAACATTACCTCCAATTTGATCGGTTGATCCAACTCAACATGTCAAGAAAAGGCATTAATACATTATATTATATGGATTTCTGGAATCTGACTGATTTTAAATAAGCAATTGATGGATATGTTATCAAAAATCGTGATACATACTCCCTCCGTTTCTAAAAATTCTATGGTGGACAATTAAAATTTTGTCCACCATTGTCAAACATGGTCAAACCAATGGGAACATGACGCATATTAAGTTGTATATTGTATTTTAAGTAGTATAATTTGTTTTATGTAATTTAAATTATGTATTTTCAATATGTATTTACATGTTAAATTATCTAATTTAAGTAGTGCAATTTGTTTTATGTAATTTTAAAGTATTGTATAATACTCCCTCCGTTCCTAAATGTTTGATACGTTTGGAATCTGACACTGTTTATAAGGTGGGAGAATCTTTTAAATTCCTTTCAATATATAAAACATAATATAATCATATGGGGTCTTGTTTGATTCATCTCAATGAGTACGTTATTAATATGTAATATTATAATTTTTATATATACACAACAAAAGATATTTAAAGTTAAACAATTGCATTGGCATATGTGCAAGTCAAAGCGTATCAAACAAATAGGAACGGAGGGAGTAGCGTTTAGTACAATATCTTGTATACTGCATCACAATGTATAATTTTACTATTGTATTTAAATTGTATTGCTAAAGTATATTTAATTTTGCCTATACAAAATACTACATATTGTATTAAAAATGGAAAACTAAATATTTTAAATTAATAGGTGGCACATTTTTATTGGTTTGACCATATTTGACCTTGGTGGAGATATTTTTAAATCCACCAAAGTAAAATTCGTCCGTTCCTAAATATTTGATACGTTTGGAATCTTGACACTATTCATAAGACGGAAAAATCTTATAAATTACTTTCAATTTATAAAACATAATATAGTCATATGGGGTCTTGTTTGATTCGTCTCAATGAGTACATTAATAATATTCAATTATTATAATTTTTATATACATACAACAAAAGATATTTAAGGTCAAACAAGTGCATTGACATATGTGCAAGTCAAAATGTATCAAACAAAAGGGAACGTAGGGAGTAACTTTTTTGTTCATTAATCATGTATGTAGCAATAAATTTAATTGGCTATGTTCCCTACAAACTTACTTAGCTTGAAGACACAAAAACAATAAATTAAAAATTCTACGTAGAGGGGCATGATAAACAAACAAGACTAAAATTTGGACCAAGAGACTGAGACCAAGCTATGGCCTAAGACTCTAAGAGAGTAAAAGACCGACTAAACATTATCATTGCGGAGAATAAATTTGGTATTTCGTAAAATTTTACTAGAACAATTACCTAATTTTCCCATACTCATTATTACAATTAAAAAAAAAAAAGCAATAAAACAAAAGAAAATTTATGTCATTTATGTTTTCATTGATCACACTATGACTCTAAGCAAACATTGGAAATCTAGAGCACTAATGAAAAGCCAAAGCCAGATGCTATTTTTATCTTAATAAATTTTCATAATTATTGCATCAACATATTATATACTCATTCTACTTACTCCCTCTATTCCCTATTTTTCTTTACATATCTTATTTCTCTATGTTTCATTTTTTTTTTTTACATTACAACTTTATTAGATTTTTAACATTTTTTTATTAAAATGAACCCCACATATCATCCACTAATAAGTTTTTATTAGTTGCAACTTATTTCTCTTAGGGTAAGCTTCTTGACCGTCAAGAATAATAGGAAACGGAGGTCAGAGGGAGTATATTCATTTTAGTATAATTTACATTTCATTTTAGTAAATTTCAAAGTTTAGAATCATATACTAGTATAATTGGCAATGTCCATATTGGCATATTGATATTGCCATTGAATAGCCTTCTTCAACCTAATCACACTTTGTGACCTTCTCTCCAATAATGTTATTACCTCCCTCCTATACTGTTGAAATCTAACCAACATAGCCTGCTGAATTATAGTTTTTATCTTCCAAGGGAATTGTGGATTTGCATTATAAGCTCAAACTTTCTTCCTTGTGCAATATTTGTATTCAATCTTGCTTTCGAGTACGAGCAAGGACATGCACAAAGCTAACGATCCAAAACGAAATCTTAAATGAGATAAATAACCATTCCACAAACATAATTAATGTGGTAATTTTACCATTCAATAAGCATGGACGGACAAATTTATTTACAGTATTTACACAAAGTTTACTCCTTTTTTGAGTGTGCAAATAGCAAATTACCACAACTACGAAACCAAAAGGAAAACCACTAGGATCTTTGAAACTGAGATAATCCATCAAGTGATTCATAGCTCATACTATTCAATAGAAGGAAACCCGAATGTGTTCTCGCCGCTGTAAGTAACATAGAGGAATCCATCATCATCTTTTTTTTCTTCGTATAGAGCAGACATAATTGCTCCTGCGAAATTCCAATCAAAGTGATTTATATGAGCATTGTTTGACCCAAGGGTTTCCATAAGATATAACAAACAATATTGTCAAGTGTCAAGAGATTAGGGAGAGTAGCGGAAAAATTACCAGTGGGTGGAAGGACATTATCCACAAAGATAAAGATTGCTTTCTCTGCGCTTAGCTTAATCCTTTTGCGGATTACATACACGAACTGTCCTACTGTCAAGTCAGCTGGGACTAGATATCTGCAATGATGCATAATTAGTATTCACCCCCACATCAGATACAATTTTTTGTAAAAGACTTTCAATATGTTACACATAATACATATTTCACCCCTTAGGCCCTGTTAACTTCAGCTGAAAGCAGCTGAGCTAAGCTAAGCTGATTAGACCTGAATTGGAAGTTTTTATTATGGTTTTTAAATAAGAGCGAGCTAAGTTGAGCTGAATTGATTGGAGCCGAATTGATTTTAAGTTGAAGTAAACAGACCCTAACTTGAATAGCATCTGAGCATAAAACTACTGCAGCAGCAACTAACCACCCAAAAAAGGCTCTTGGAGACTGGAGAGTTCAAGTAGAGCCCACCATAAAACTAGGGTAAAGAGTAGGGTGTAAATCCGTGTAATCCCTACTCACCAAAAAAAATTGCTCTTTAATAGAGATATGGATCAACTATTCTATTATCATAAGCTTCACTCAATTTTATAGTTGAACAACTCTAGATCCCCGAAATAATTCAGGCACAATTTAAGTGTTAAAATAGGATCAACATCTTTTCTATGAAATAAATTCTTTTAACTATGACTTGTCAGTTATCTGAGAGGCTATTGAATACTCCATACATTAAGGAACGATGAACCAAAAAAAGATTGTTAAGAAATATCAAGAAATTTATAAATTTAAAAAAATCTCATGTTTCGTGCTAGAATTTCACTCTTCAACCATTCAGGAGGAAGACTAGACCAGGTAAACTATCAAAACTTTCCAATGATGTCTAAGCCTTTAATACCCTGCCATTGGTTATGGTGAAATAAGGAATGTGGAAAATCATTAAGGCATAAGAACTCTGCCAGAAACTAGCACCCCTGTTCTCTAAACGAGAAAAGACAAAGTTAGTGTACAAAAAATATGTTTCGAGCTAGAATTTCACTCTTCAACCATTCAGGAGGAAGACTAGGCCAGGTAAACTATCAAAATTTTACGATGATGTCTAAGCCTTTACTGCCCTGCCATTGGTTATTGTGAAATAAGGAATGTGGAAAATCATTTAGGCATAAGCACTCTGCCAGAAACTAGCACCCCTATTGTCTAAATGAGAAAGAACAAAGTTCGTGTACAAACAAGTCACACACTTTGGGAATAACAGCAAGATCACTTTTCAAAGGTTGAAATGAAGTTCACAATTTCAAACGTTTTAAGCTACCAGAGGTCCTAAGAACATGCAAGCTGAATAGAAGATGTTATTCAGGTGAAATGCTCAATTGAACATCTTGATTGGCCTCATGAAAATTATGTTGCTGCATTAAGGCACGTTGTTGTATGGATTCATTAATGATATCCATAATCCATTATCCAAAGAAATACTAGCGTCCAAACCCACATGTACAATAGGTCAATCAATCAGTGTTCTACCTACACAGTCAAGAAATCTGGGTATTGACAGGCCACTAAGTCAGTGTTCTACAGACAGGGTAACATCTCGAACTCAATGAGTTACAATCTGACCTTAAGCAAGCAAACAAACAAGCATGACCTTTTCCAGCTTTAAACACTTGCACATTAGCCAACAAAGAGATATACATGGGCATTAGCTAACAATATACAGAAGATAATCTTCACCTGTTTTTAAGCAAATATACTATCAATTGCCGCTATTGATAAAAGCTAAAATTCAAGGTAATGAGTGAAGAACAAGGTTTAGAGAACAAAGGAAAGACATATGAGCAAAGGAAAGACATATAACGAGGTACTTATGTTATAAAGTGGTTGAAACTGTGGTAACATGTGACAAATTTTCCTTTTCATAGGCATCCTGATTAACCTAGAACAAAGGAAAGACATATGAGCAATGTTTCAAAGAACATTTTAGGAACTGTGGGAGTTAAATCATATTCATATATTTATATAAACATCTGTTAAGTTAGCCAATAACTTGAAGTGTCACCAAAACCTCCAAGACTACCAGAGACTGACCATCACACATTAGAAAACTTCTCAATTTTCCAAACAAGAAATCATATGAAGCAAAAACAAAGAGTTCAGAATGAGAAAACATAAAGATTCGCAGAAAACAAGAAAGAAAAACAAATTAAAATTAAAATATAGAATAAAAAACTTACTTCTTCTTGTCAATATTTGGGATGTCACTTCTCTCTGCTTTCTCCACAATCACCTTTAAAAAACAAGCGCACAACAAGTTATGCCACAAGTCCATCAAATGGAGAAGACCGAAATCAGAATACATACTACATAATTCAAACTTTACTAAGGATACCCAAAAAGACATGAAAGGGGAAATAATCCCTTCAAGCAAGCATGCAGCAAAGAAAGGGTTAGAGACCTCAACAATGTAAAGAAAAAGGTCACGCTAAACAAAAGCTATACTGCAAACACACTTGAAAACTTAACAAACTGAAAATCTAGATAATTCGTTGACCTTAAGACACTTGATACAAAGTACTGCTACAAAAATATTTAGATTTTGTAACAGTTTCTTCTCCAACCTTTATTTCAATCGTTAACAGCAGTACTTCCTAATACAAAAAGACAACTGACTCGCAAAAGTTTATCTAAACAAGCAGTTCACAGAACATCCTCTCTAGGGGCATAAAAATAATATTTACCGGTATTCTGTCAGGGTATTTCTCTCTGATCCTAGCAGCCTCAGCACGTCTTTTATCTGAAATTCATCGGAAAGGATTAGATACGTAACATAAGAGAAATCACATATTATTGACAAATAACAGGGTCAACAGGATAAACATCTTACCAAGATCGTGCTCTTGCTTGAAGGAGCTCTTTGCCATTATATCCTGAAACAATGTACAAAGAAATTCATATATCAGCTGCTGTGTACAATATTAGAATAGTACCACAAGCAGTTCAAATATTACACACAAATCAGTTGAGTAAAAATCTTCTAATCTGAATCGAAACTTCCACTAGAATCAGCCATGTAACAAAACACTACAAAAATCAGACATACGCTTCACAAAATCATCGCTTCTAAAAAGTAATTTTTGATGAAAAAATATGTTCCAAAAACAGTACAAGAACCCAAAAGTCCAGGAGTACTGAACAAATGAAGCAATCGACATATAGAAACCAGACAAACTTTAATAGCTCACATAACATGACAAGCCACAAACATGTTCAAAAGCTAAAGCGCGTAAACAACAGAAGAGCCACAACTTGAGCATCATATCAGCAGAAGCATAAAGAGTTCACTAAACAACAGTGGCAGCGCAAGAAAATTCTTATTCAATAAACATAAATTGACATACAACACAGCACACTATATCTTCAGAAAATTGAAGAAAGCACCAAAAGGAAAGGAAGAGACAACAAGAGATCATCATTATCTATAAACAAAACATAATTTTCAAAACGCAGAGCAAATTGCAAGAAATATGGAAATTAGAAAAAACAGATTCTTTCCTTCTTTCAAATTCAACACCCTTAATTCATCAATAACTCCCCAATGGTCATACTAATATACTCCGAATACGACTCCAGACAATAAAGCACCATCCAAGAGGTAAAACTAAACTTAAAAGTCACCTACTATAGGAATTCATTAATATCACCCATCCCTAACGAAAGAAAATCAACCAACAACCAACAATCTCGATCCAAAACCATCAGATATCAAAATTTCGCCATAACGCAAGAAATAAACTAATATCTAATGAATACCATCGTCTCCTAACCCTTAAGTACTTTAACATCAACCCATAAAAACCAGTCAACAAAAACTACCCTTTCATGGAAACATCAAACGTAATCACTTATCAAACTCTATAACTCCTAATTAACAACTCACCATATGGTCAAACCAAATTTAATCTAATTAACAACTAATTATATGGTCAAACTCAAAAAATTACTAATTTATCAATGATTCTTTGTCACAAAGATTTGATTTTTAGCAGTTCTAATCAAAGGGTACATATCAAAAATTCGATCAAAAGCTATAATTTACAACAGAAGAAGTATAATAATTGATCAATCATAAGCCAACAAAAAAGGGTATAAACTAAAAATTAACAAAAAAATATAAAAGAGGGTGTTTTTGAAGAAAACCCTAACAAAATCACCAATTGAATAAAACATATACAAAACATTAAATTCAACCAACAAAACAAAACACAAAGTAATAAAATTTCAAACAAAAATCATAGCAAATTAAATCAATAAACTCAAATTCAATGATCAACCATGATAATAATACCCAAAAAAAAAAACAAAAACATAATCTAAAGTAAATTAAGGAAAAGGGTATTCAAAAAAATTAAAGGAAAATTCATCAAACCTTAAAAAGCAGGAAAATTAGCAGAAAGAAGAGAAGAAAATTAGAGAAAAATTTGAAGAGGGTTTTGTTTGCTTGTGAATCTTTGTAAAAGTGGGTATTGTGGATAAAAGGGTGAGATGATGATGACTTTTTAAAGCGATCTCTTTCTTGTTGAAATTTTCTTTGTTTTGGGATTTTGGATTGATTGATTGATTAATTAATTTAATTAGGTTTTTTAGGTTTATTTTAAATCTAATTTAATTAGGTTTTTTAATTAATTGAATTGAATTGAATTAAATTAAATTCTCATTATAGTTGGTATATTCCATTGGAAGGGCAGGTATTGTTGAGTGGAGTCCTTTGTACGTTTTGTTATGTGAAGGAGATTAGATTGGGCCGCAAGCAATGCTAATGATCTTCTAGGTCAGCAATCCAGCATTGTTTATATGATTATATCGTATCGAAGTGTATCTACTCCCTCAATTTTTTTTATGGAGTACTTGCTATATTTACAATTTTCGCATTTTTCAAGACGCAACTTATAAATTTAATATTTTGAGTTTGGTATAATAAGAAATTGTATTTTCGGAAAATATACATCGAAATAAATCAAACAAGATTCCTCATAACTATGTTTTTTGTTACATATTAAATATTAAAGTGAGTTAAAGTTACAATGTAAATAGTGTCAAAAATCCTAAATTAGCAACTAAAAAAGACCGAGGGAGTATTACCATACTACATATAACCGATTGTCTTTTATAAATTATACTATTGTTTTTGGTATATATATTTGGATCAAGTACTAGCATGATCGCGTCACTAATAAATTAGTTGAGTTACATCTTATAAGGTCCAAAGAGTATTAGGTATGCCCGGAGCACATTGCTCTATGTGCTCCTTGTTCAATACTATATATATGCATCTTCTTGCTTCTTTTTTTTTCATTTTTGCTGCATCACCATATTGTTTCTCCCTTTCTCTCTCTAAAATCTCGTCAATTTCTCTCTCTAACTTGAACATCAATCTCAACTTTATGAACATTGGCAGCAATTTATGGAAGATTCATCACCAATTCGGCAACAAAAACTCAGACGAACAACAAATTCACTACATATTGAATGAAGATTATACAAAAAATCGTAAGATTCTATTATATCATATTTTTTTCATAATTTCTGTTAATTTGATTAATTTTTTTATTGAATATTCAATGTAAATTGGCAGACGCTCAAATTTTTTCAATTAGTGTTCATAAATTGCATATGGATGTTGATACGTTTTGTTCATAAATTTTTTCAATTAGTGTTTTGTTATAAATTGCATATGGACGCTCAAATAATCAATGAAGATTTTACAGAAAACTGTAAGCTCTAATTTTCGTCAAAGTTTTAATAATTTCTATTAATAAACATTCAAAAATTTTCACTTATTATTCAGAAATTATAGTTCTGAAATTTTGCGTATATATCCTGCTGAAGCTTCATAGAAATTACATTTCTATAGTAATATGTTTTGTACTGTTATAATCTTTTAAATATTTTTCTGAACATTTTTACATAAATTCTGAACATTCAGAAAAATGGCTTATTGTTCAGAAAATACATTAATATATTTTTGTTATAATTTTCAGTTATGTTCTGAACTTTTGTCATAAATTTCCGAATGTTCAGAAAAATTGACTTAATGTTCAAAAATTACATTTGCATATAATATGTTTTGTTATAATTTTCAGTTATGTTCTGAACTTTTGTATATGGAGTATTGAACGTTCAGAAAAAATGACTTAGTGTTCAGATTATTATTTTTAATGTTTACAATTTTTTCAAATAATTCAAACTAGATAATTGTAAATGAAGCTGATGAATCTGAATTGTTGAGTATCAAAGCGAACAACGATGAAGAAGCATTTGATCTATATAACAAATATGTTTTTTGAAAAAAATTCAGCATTATAAAAGATAAAGTGAGAGCACATGCAGATGAAAGTTGGACAATGAGGAAGTTTTGCAAAAAAAACTCCAAAATATAAAAATTTGAACAACTAATGACATTTTCTGAACATCTGATTCAAAATGACTTAATTAGCAATGCAGTAAAAATATATGAACAACAACTATTACAAAATGAACATCATCCATTAAGAAATGAACATCATGATAATTGTAATTCTGAACATTGTTTAACTGAATCTCAACATTAACAATTAAAAAATAAACCACAGCATAGAAGTCATGAACTACATCAAATACATATCCATAAGCAAACTGTACATACTAAATATGTACATAGTTTTCAAACTATTATAAAACAAACTAAAAAATAATCACACAATAAATGCACAAAGAAGGACACAAGCAGATATTTCTTCTGGTTTGTATGAAAAAATTGCTAGAGTTGCTCCTTGTTTTTTTAATAGCCTCTTATCATACTTTGATTCAAATCATTGTTGTTTTTTGTAAACAAATAATGAACTTCATATATTTTTATGATATTGGATATTAATTTGCAATGTTTGTTAGACAACATCATATATAAAATTTTGAACAAGTAATGTCATTTTATGAACATTAAATTCGTAACAAATTTTAATGATGAGTAATGCAGCAAACATATATGAACAACAACTACTAAAAAATAAACATTACTTACAAAAACATGAACATTAGTTACATAAATTTGAACATTGCATAAAAAATCCTGAACATTACATAATGCGCAGCGCGTGTTAGACACGCGCCCGCCTAATGTGCACCGGGTGCATATTAGAATTTGCTTATAAGGTTAACAATCCAACATTATTCATATCATATCAGTTACTCCGATTGTATTTAAGATAAATTTGCTACTTATATATAATCGATTGTATTTTGCGGATTACATTGTTATTTTTTTGCCTATATACTCCAGTATTTGAATTTTGGATCAAGTACTAATATGTGAGCGCAACACAAAAGTAACATTTTATAAGGTGCAATTTTTATTTATTTTTTGTTTAGTGAATCACTAAGGCGATTAATGAGAAATTGAGAAGGAGCAATCAATTGTATAATACTCATTTTTTTTTTTACGCAAATATATTTAAGATGTTCATTACACAATATAATCCTAAGGCAATTAATGTGAAATTTAGAAGGAGCAATCAATTGTATAATACATTAATACTTATTTTTTACGCAAATGGATTTAAGATGTTCATTACACAACACAAATCCCAAGGGAATTAATGTAAAATTGAGAAGAAGCAATCAATTGTATAATATGGAGTACATATTTTTACACAAATAGATTTAAGATGTTCATTACAAAACACAAATTGAATCATTAAATTGTTTCAATTCTTGAAACTATTGAAGATTTTAAAACGAATAAAAAACTTCATGGAAATTATTGATATAATTGAAATTTACAAAAATAATCCACGAAGAGAGATCACAACGATGTTTTTTCTTTTTTTTTTTTTTTTTTTGGTGAGTCTTTGACAATTGACATCCTTAATGGGCCTTAAGAATTGCGTGGACCATGAAGCATAAAAGGCCAAACCCACAACACCACAACGACTAATGTCTTTAAGTAGCATTACAAAAAAAATTGGCCTAAATTCCTTGCAGGTATTACATCGTTCACATGTTTTGGACAATAAAGCCCATATTCTACACTTGTTGTATCAAGCTTTGCAGTCAATACTCCACGGGCTTGTAATAATCAATTATCCAGCCCAATTAATGGATAACTTCGTCCTAAAAAGCATTGGAGTGAGCCCAATTCAGCCCTTAGCAAAATGGTAGTTAAATTAAACATTAAAAAAGGGCATGTCAACATTTGTACCTTGATAAAGAGCGAGGAATAGATTAATTAGTTAGGGCACCCGAAAAAGATAATATGTTGATACTTTGGAATAAATTCATAAACATTTTATATGTTAAGGAGTTGATATATCAATCTCGGACCAATTGACTGACTACTTATTGTTAATATGCTCTACTTTTTGTACAAAGAAGTCATGTGTTTGATCCTAAAGTCTAAGCAAGAGCAATTGTGCCTATGCGCTTGGAAGTGGGGTTTGGAATGTTGAGTTATTGTACCACACTGATAGATAAAAAGAGTGAAAGTTAAAATGTTTTATAAAGTTGAGGGTCGGGGCTACTTCCCTAATTATAATAATATGGTGGAAGGTTAAATCTCTTAAGCCTGGTAAGGCGAACTATCCCCAATCAACGGGTGCGGCCTAAGTTGCATTTGACACGATAACATGGAATAGCTAGCTTAGAGAATAGAGAGAGTGAGTTTTACTATGAAGTAGTAGCCTGGTAGAGTATTAAAGGTACGTTTGTAAATCACCAAATCGAGTAAAACTGATCAAATAGTGAAGACTTGGGTAAACACGAATGTTGCCCACATGGGCCAACTGACCAAAGGCCGCCTAGCTACACCATTCATGTCAAAATCATCAATCTTATAGTTTGCATTTGCGCCAATAATTTGATGCCTAACTTAGCCGTAGTAGCTTAGCATGGTACCAAATATAATATTTCTCTTTCTTTGTACCTCTTTAATACATTAAATTACATTTTGTGTATAATGTAGACAAATTTCAAATACCTACTTGCTCAATGGTTTTTGTTGCTTGCTCTTGCCCCCATACATTAATTTCCATTTTCATCTTATAATCTAATAATATCTCCCACTTACTCGTTCCCTTATGCACATGGATAGGGTGGCAATAAAAATAGGGAAGATAAATTGACTTGTAGATTAATTGTGTTCATAGATTTGGCACTCTTCTACAAAGGTAAAGGATTGCATTTAACCTAGCTTGACAAATATTTTTGGAAATGAAGTATCAAATATAATGGTGCAATTTTACTTAAGTTATACGAAGTAATGAGGTTTAACAAGTTTAATATATATAGATACTGAACCTAATAATTTTCTATTATTTCCGAGACTAATAAGGTTCTATTGTTTTTCAATCATTTTATATTTGAATCGAATTCGCTGATTGATATGCGGTAAAGAGAATGCACTCTAAAACTAATACTCCTTTTACCTAATTAAAATATTCAACTCATATTGTTTTTTGGTTTCCATTCACATTTAATTGTTACCTATAGGTCATCTATAAGGAACAATTAGATTACATGTTAGCTAGCTTAGATATTGTCTCATTGACTNTAAGAATTGCGTGGACCATGAAGCATAAAAGGCCAAACCCACAACACCACAACGACTAATGTCTTTAAGTAGCATTACAAAAAAAATTGGCCTAAATTCCTTGCAGGTATTACATCGTTCACATGTTTTGGACAATAAAGCCCATATTCTACACTTGTTGTATCAAGCTTTGCAGTCAATACTCCACGGGCTTGTAATAATCAATTATCCAGCCCAATTAATGGATAACTTCGTCCTAAAAAGCATTGGAGTGAGCCCAATTCAGCCCTTAGCAAAATGGTAGTTAAATTAAACATTAAAAAAGGGCATGTCAACATTTGTACCTTGATAAAGAGCGAGGAATAGATTAATTAGTTAGGGCACCCGAAAAAGATAATATGTTGATACTTTGGAATAAATTCATAAACATTTTATATGTTAAGGAGTTGATATATCAATCTCGGACCAATTGACTGACTACTTATTGTTAATATGCTCTACTTTTTGTACAAAGAAGTCATGTGTTTGATCCTAAAGTCTAAGCAAGAGCAATTGTGCCTATGCGCTTGGAAGTGGGGTTTGGAATGTTGAGTTATTGTACCACACTGATAGATAAAAAGAGTGAAAGTTAAAATGTTTTATAAAGTTGAGGGTCGGGGCTACTTCCCTAATTATAATAATATGGTGGAAGGTTAAATCTCTTAAGCCTGGTAAGGCGAACTATCCCCAATCAACGGGTGCGGCCTAAGTTGCATTTGACACGATAACATGGAATAGCTAGCTTAGAGAATAGAGAGAGTGAGTTTTACTATGAAGTAGTAGCCTGGTAGAGTATTAAAGGTACGTTTGTAAATCACCAAATCGAGTAAAACTGATCAAATAGTGAAGACTTGGGTAAACACGAATGTTGCCCACATGGGCCAACTGACCAAAGGCCGCCTAGCTACACCATTCATGTCAAAATCATCAATCTTATAGTTTGCATTTGCGCCAATAATTTGATGCCTAACTTAGCCGTAGTAGCTTAGCATGGTACCAAATATAATATTTCTCTTTCTTTGTACCTCTTTAATACATTAAATTACATTTTGTGTATAATGTAGACAAATTTCAAATACCTACTTGCTCAATGGTTTTTGTTGCTTGCTCTTGCCCCCATACATTAATTTCCATTTTCATCTTATAATCTAATAATATCTCCCACTTACTCGTTCCCTTATGCACATGGATAGGGTGGCAATAAAAATAGGGAAGATAAATTGACTTGTAGATTAATTGTGTTCATAGATTTGGCACTCTTCTACAAAGGTAAAGGATTGCATTTAACCTAGCTTGACAAATATTTTTGGAAATGAAGTATCAAATATAATGGTGCAATTTTACTTAAGTTATACGAAGTAATGAGGTTTAACAAGTTTAATATATATAGATACTGAACCTAATAATTTTCTATTATTTCCGAGACTAATAAGGTTCTATTGTTTTTCAATCATTTTATATTTGAATCGAATTCGCTGATTGATATGCGGTAAAGAGAATGCACTCTAAAACTAATACTCCTTTTACCTAATTAAAATATTCAACTCATATTGTTTTTTGGTTTCCATTCACATTTAATTGTTACCTATAGGTCATCTATAAGGAACAATTAGATTACATGTTAGCTAGCTTAGATATTGTCTCATTGACTTACTTAGGATCATAGATGTGTTGAACTTAATTCAAGGGGACAAATAGCCTCAATATGAGTTTTTTGTGCAAGTTCGCTAAATTATTTGACATTAACTATACTTTGCCAAGTTGTCAGTCAAACTTAAATAATGTAGAGTAATGATTTAAGACATTTGCTACCACTTTGAAGATATAAAAATTGCGATAAACTTTATGGAAAAAAAAGGATGACTCGTTAATCCATGAATTTATATAAATGCAACTTGCCATCACATGGAAGTTAGATAAAATTGAGACATAATAAGACATATCCAAATCATGTTTTGCCTTGAAAAAGACCAAATTATATGTACTTAAGCATGTTCCCCTTCAAGCCATCCACACACAATTGCCAAAGTGCTTAATTCGTTAATTTATGCACACATATGGACAAATTAACAACTTCACAACTCACATTTCTTTAATTAATTTGTTCTTGGATTATTTATTGTATTTATTTTCTTCTACCATCTTGCTACATTAACAAGTTCGAGTAATAAAATAAATTAATTAATTATGAAAAATTGTTATTTGTAGCCCTAAGGGCTATGAATAAGATGTTAAAAATAGAAATTATTTTTTTATTTTTAAGCATTAATTACATAAGAGTTTGTGTGATTTTTGTTGAGTTTCATAACTATTATTTATTACCAATTATAGAAATATATTTAATGCTTATAATTAGCCCTAAGGGTTATATATAGCATTACTCATTAACTATATACTCCCGACAATTCACTAATTCAGTTCGAGTAGAAAATTCATCTGAATTGTGGCATCAGTGAATGACAAAGTATATGAAATTGGGGAGATATATTATTACTTCATTGAGTAGAACAAAATTGTAAGTAAATGACCAGAAAAGGATGAATATGAGGTAATATAAAGTCGAGATAGTAAAAAGAGAAATATAGCAAATAATTTACGGTATTATTTAATATTATTTTCTAACTTACATAGCAAGTACCCGGAGTATTTTGGAACACACTCCTAAAAAATGTACATTTTATAACAACACATATATACTCCCTTTGTCCATAGAATTGAAGATTGCTATGGAATTTGTTCAATTCTTAATAGAAAATTGCACAAGGATAAATCCCCATAAGACCTCTCTCAGGGATAACCAATTTAACTCTTAAAAAGTATTAAAGCTCAAATCTAAAAAAAAAATAAAAATAGAGAGGGCACATATCAAATAACTATGTACATAGCATAGGAAATTACTAGCTTAGCCCTCTTTGGTGAGTTGATAATTCCCACAAAACTTGAAAATATTCATATGAAATAGAAATTGATAGTCTTGTCTAATTAACCACTTAATTCGCATATAAAACAAATTAAGTAATAATTTTGTTATATATGTATAAAACCCACGAATGTGTCAGTGTATTAATTTGCAAATCGAGTAATTAATTAGAATTTTCTTTAAATTACTTGAACACCATAAATCCACCAAATAATTTGGCACAAGTCCTTAGCAATATAAAGGAAAAAATCTAGTCCGTATAAAATATGATTTTCAATGTATTTGTTGTGGAGTTATGGTGTACGAAAGTAGTTAGGTCAATGACAAAACTCAACGTAGATGAAATGTAGAGCTCTTTCTGTTGTATATGCGGTCATTATGAGATGTTCATAAACCCATTAAAAAAAATTTATATATATATTTTTAAAGAACTAACCTAAATTACAATTTTCGGCCAAAAAAATCAATTCAAACCTTTGGCTTTTTGATTATTTTTCTCATTTGGAATGAGTGATTCATGCACAGTTGCACACGAAAATCCCAAATTCAGCTTGTTTCTCCTCTCTCTCTTACAAAAGAAATGAAAATTTGACAAGTCAATGATAAAAAAGTTGACTTTTTTCAAAAAAAAAAAATGTAAAGAAGGTGCCTATATTTTTATTAAAATATAATTTTTTCTAAAGAATTTTGTACCTATTTTTAATTAGTTTAAAAGGAATTAATTTGCAAAATGAGAATTTAAAGTCTTTTCTAGCCCCACGACACTAGTACAATATAGTTGTTATGGTTGCCTTCTCACGCTCAAACACACTAGTACAAAATTGTCCGCTTTGGGCTTTAACCGCACGACTTTGTTTTGAGCTCCTTCCCAAAAGGTAGTTGTCATCTCACACTCGCACACACTAATACAGTATTGTCCGCTTTGGGCTTTAACCCTCACAATTTTGTTTTTGGACTCCTTCCCAAAAGACATTGTACTAGTATATATCGAGCACCACTATATAAATAGCTCACCTTCGTACTATTCATTCCATGTGGGATTTGGGATGCACTTATTTTCCCAACAATAGCTATCTGCTAGCCTATGATAGCATTTAAAAATTAATTAGTCGGTTTCAACATTTACCTTAGGCTTTGACCAATTAATTAAATTCAGGCCCGGCCCTGGGGCGGGGCGAGCAAGGCCCAAGATATGAAAAGGCTTTATATTAATAAATTGGTATAAATACTTTTACTTGCACCAAATGATCATTACAACATGTATGGCTTGTTGGTTGTGTGTGATACTTAAGGCCTTACTATTGCAAGGTGTGGGTTTGAATCCTCTTGATGACATATTTTACAATTTTTAATATATGTTCCCCTTTTCATAAAACGTACGGAGTAATACACATTTTCACATTATTAGTTGATTAAACTTTTAATCTTTACATTCTTCTATAGTTCTATCATTAATCTTTTCCAATTTCTTTACTAAATTTATTTTGGATATAAGGAAATTCTTTTTTTTTTTAATTTTATTTTTATAATCTATATCCTTAGTTAAACATTTAACTTCAATGCAATTCTATTAATACTTTTACAAGTTGTTATTGTTACACTTTTAAAATTTTCTTTTACTAGATTTTTTCTTAATTTTAATTATTTCGAAATTTGAAGAACTTCTTGGTGAATGTTGAAAAAATACTATGTAATTTTTTTTAAAGCATTTGTAGTCTACTAGATAAAGTCATTGTTATTTCTCATTGTCTATTTGAAATTTACTCCGCAAAGACTTCATATATTGAACACTGTATATTAATCAAAATTTTATTTTATGTTATTTTACCTATGACATATAGAGTATTTTAATAGTGTAATTTATATATTTCTAAGAAAACGATGACAATGAAATAAGATGTGTTGTCTATAAGCATGGAGGACTAAAAATCCTCATTCTCGCCTAAAAAATTTCTTTATTATATATGTTTTTCTTTCGCGGGAATATTAGATGTTTCTAAAACGGTTTATGGGGCCCTTAAATTTAAATTTGCCCTGAGCCCCTAAATTATCAGAAACGACCCTGATTAAATTGGTTATCTGAGAGGGTATCGAAGCTAACATGATAGATTGATTCATCTACCCTCCCATTTCAAAGTAAAATTCGGAGTATTAAGCATTATTAAGCACACGGTATGTATGAAGAGAATTACACGACATTCACATTTTAAATCNTAATACAGTATTGTCCGCTTTGGGCTTTAACCCTCACAATTTTGTTTTTGGACTCCTTCCCAAAAGACATTGTACTAGTATATATCGAGCACCACTATATAAATAGCTCACCTTCGTACTATTCATTCCATGTGGGATTTGGGATGCACTTATTTTCCCAACAATAGCTATCTGCTAGCCTATGATAGCATTTAAAAATTAATTAGTCGGTTTCAACATTTACCTTAGGCTTTGACCAATTAATTAAATTCAGGCCCGGCCCTGGGGCGGGGCGAGCAAGGCCCAAGATATGAAAAGGCTTTATATTAATAAATTGGTATAAATACTTTTACTTGCACCAAATGATCATTACAACATGTATGGCTTGTTGGTTGTGTGTGATACTTAAGGCCTTACTATTGCAAGGTGTGGGTTTGAATCCTCTTGATGACATATTTTACAATTTTTAATATATGTTCCCCTTTTCATAAAACGTACGGAGTAATACACATTTTCACATTATTAGTTGATTAAACTTTTAATCTTTACATTCTTCTATAGTTCTATCATTAATCTTTTCCAATTTCTTTACTAAATTTATTTTGGATATAAGGAAATTCTTTTTTTTTTTAATTTTATTTTTATAATCTATATCCTTAGTTAAACATTTAACTTCAATGCAATTCTATTAATACTTTTACAAGTTGTTATTGTTACACTTTTAAAATTTTCTTTTACTAGATTTTTTCTTAATTTTAATTATTTCGAAATTTGAAGAACTTCTTGGTGAATGTTGAAAAAATACTATGTAATTTTTTTTAAAGCATTTGTAGTCTACTAGATAAAGTCATTGTTATTTCTCATTGTCTATTTGAAATTTACTCCGCAAAGACTTCATATATTGAACACTGTATATTAATCAAAATTTTATTTTATGTTATTTTACCTATGACATATAGAGTATTTTAATAGTGTAATTTATATATTTCTAAGAAAACGATGACAATGAAATAAGATGTGTTGTCTATAAGCATGGAGGACTAAAAATCCTCATTCTCGCCTAAAAAATTTCTTTATTATATATGTTTTTCTTTCGCGGGAATATTAGATGTTTCTAAAACGGTTTATGGGGCCCTTAAATTTAAATTTGCCCTGAGCCCCTAAATTATCAGAAACGACCCTGATTAAATTGGTTATCTGAGAGGGTATCGAAGCTAACATGATAGATTGATTCATCTACCCTCCCATTTCAAAGTAAAATTCGGAGTATTAAGCATTATTAAGCACACGGTATGTATGAAGAGAATTACACGACATTCACATTTTAAATCCAATAGGCTCCTTTACACGGGACATCGGTTGAGTAGTTGAGGTCCTCAAACACATAGCAGTTATACATTTTGCTACTACTAGCTAGCTGGATGAGCAATTATATTGTACTGCCAAGTGCGCTACTCTTCTCACAAATAGATAAAAAGGTTGTGGTTGTAAAGATTTAAGAACATTTAAGAGCCTGTATACTTCAGCTTAGTTTTAGTTCAGTTCAGTTTAGCTTCACCAGTTTAATTCAGTTTTCAATTTTCTTATCTCATAAACAATAAAATTAGCTATTTTCATTTCATTTCAACTTTTAGCAGATCGGTTCAGTTCAATTCAGTTTAGCTCCAATCTTTTCAGTTCATTTCTATACAATTCAGTGAATATAACAGGCCCTCAGAAGTGATAATATCAACTTAAACAAATAAGATCAACACCATCATGTTTCGTTTTAGTTTGGGGTTATGAATGAATGTAACAAGAACTCCGAAATTCTGCAACTCAATTTAGCTAATGCATAACAAGCTAGCAAGTTAGAAAAGGACATGGGTGGTTATAAATTCTTATGCTTAGTTGACTTTTAAATGAGATAGGACTAATATACTAAATCCCTAGAGACATTTAGTTGTGATTATATATGGAAAGTGAAAGATAAAAGGATAGTGGAGAATGGAGACACGCTAATCTGGGAAGTCACTTAAAGAACATATAGACAACTTATTAAAATTTAGTTTGATTTAACGGCTTAATTTCAGTTCAGCTCAATAGCTTTTTAATTAATTATTTACTTTTATTTCATATTTCATTAAATTTTAATTTGGATCAGATCGTTTCTCTTACATCAAATAAGTTGAAAATAACATTCCCTTACCACCACCTCCTCTAAAGCTGTGATATATAAATACTACAGCTAGCCCAGTATACATTTGTAATTTTTACTGACTTGAAACTTGTATATTCTAACTTGAAAACATACACCCTGTAACTTAAATTAATTTTTTTTTTTTTGGTGTCTTGAACTTTTGCACCATGACGTAAAAAAAAATCATGATTTGAAAAGTAAAAATTGTGACTTAGCTTGAAATAGTATACTTCTAATTTGAAAAAAAATATAAAATTTACAAAATTACCCTCTTCTAGATCAGTGCGGCTATGGTCCATAGTCTATACTTCCTCCCCCTTTAGGCCTCCGTATATATAGGTGGAAGTATTTGTGCAAATGGCGTATGACCCAAAGGACTATTAATTTTTATCCTGATTTGAAAATTACTCATTCTGACTTAGAAACATAATACCCCTGACTTAAATTTAAAATTAAGTTAGTGACTTAAAATATATGCAACGTAATATGATAAAAATTATGACTTACAAAATACTTATTTTGACTCGAAAATGCATGTCACTAACTTAAAAACATTTTTGCGAAATTACAAATTTGTTATTCTATAGATCAGTTCACCTCTAAATATATACTTTCTCATATATAAATTTATACAGAGTGATATAAGTAGGGGTGTGCAAAAAATTCCGATACCGAATTTCCGTTCCGAAAAACCGGATATCCGGTTTGTTTTTTTTTTTTTTTTTTATAATTCGAAAATATCGGATCGGAACCGTATTTTTCTGATATCCGACTTTGTACACCCCTAAAATATAAGCAGTTGGTAATGCAGGCACAAGTCACAAGATGTCACTCACACATGATACGACCCACTCAGGCACTCACTTACTAAGTTGAATGGTCCAAAAGGATTAATATGCACTGTTTATAAAGTTGGGTGACACCGATGCCCCACCATTTTGGGTCCCAATTGTCATCATGAGCCTTCTCTTTTATTTATTTAGGGTGTATCTATCCGTGTAGTTTTTGATGAGAAACTTTATACGGAGAATCAAGTTGGTTTAGAGGAGGAGGACAAATTTGTAATTTTGTAAAAAATATTTTTAAGTTAGAGTCTGTTTACTTCAATTGAAAACAGTTGAACTGAATCGAAAGTTTATTATTATTATTATTATTTTTAATTTTTTTAATGAAGGATTCATGAGTAGCAAAATAAAAAAAGAGCTGAATTAAACTGAACTGAACTTGACTGATTTTAAGCTGAAGTAAACAAGCCCTTAGTGACATGTATTTTCAAGTTAAAATAAGTCTTTTCCAAGTCACAATCTTTATCACACCACATTGTGCATCTTTTAAGTCACTAAATTGATTTTAAATTTAATCCAACAGTGTTATGTTTACGAGTCTAGTTTCAAGTTGGAAAAAAAGCTAATAATCTTTTAAACTAGCTCACCTTTGCACAAATACTTCCTCGTTTTTGATTAAAGTCTACCTAGGATTAATCTAATTTGATCTCTGACTACTTTGATTTAATCTAAACATACATGTAACAATAAAACGAACAAGAATGTATATTTGATCTTAGGGTGTATGAATTTCTAAAATCTAACCATTTTCAAGAGAGGTCCTAGGGCGGGTTAGACACTTAGACCATTTACATCAAATAATATTCCGTAGTAGTAGTAATAATAATAATAATAATAATAATAATAATAATAATAATAATAATAATATCAGAAGTCACGACTCGACCCAATAAAGAAGAAGAAGCTTGAGGTAGTAAATGAGGTTCTGGAAGTTCATGAAAGATAGAAAAAGGAAAAAGGAATTGAAGAGGATATCGCGTTGATTCTAAGCTAACAAAGACAACTAAAAGAAGAAACATTGAGGAAGGTTGGATTCGAATTTGATGAGGCAGGAAAAGGGCTAAAGCATTAAAGGTTGAAAAAGGCACTTATCTTAGCAGCCATAACAACAGCAAACCACATAACAAAAACACTATATTTTCATGAGATTTACCTTTTATAAAAACCAATTTAATTTATCTAAAGTTGGTGTTTGTAATCTTAAGATTTGATTCGGTTTTATTATACTTTGATAACTCTCTTATAGTTTCTTTTAAGTTGTACAAACAATTGGAATAATACGGTTCTTGCAATTACATGACTCTAATCTTGTTGTAAAATAGTACTTCGTATCTCTTTATAATTGACAGTGATAGCGGATCTTAATTGAAGCACAATTGAAATGAACAAAACTAAAATCCTTATGAGGAACAATGCATACAATTATAGTCGAACTCATATCTTGTGTTTACAATTCAAGAGAACTAAAACGCTAGTCAGGGAAATCCCTCTTTACGTACTTCATCCGGTTCATTTATACACGTTTGTCCATGCAAATTTTGTAACGCTTGTATCATTAATTTTGTATTTGTAAAAATTATAAAAACTTGATATTCTAATAGAATAAGATGAATCAAACAAGACCCCATTTGAATATGTTTTACTTACATAAAACATGATTTGTGAATAGTGTTTAAAGTTAAAACGTAAAGAATAAATTGAAATGGAAGGAGTACATTAGAACAATAAAACAAAAATCACTCACTTTGTCCATACAACAAATTAACAACGTAATTAATTAACATACCATCATGCAAATATACCTTTATTTGTATACAAAACTTAGGTACACTATTAAACTATTCTAGCAGTCTAGTTGTATCATTAGGATTTAGGAGTATATTAGTAACTTTTTTCCCCTCTTTTTGCATGTACAGGTTTATCTTATAATCAAATTGATTAAATCCTTTTCTTTTTTTGATTTGTTTTTTTGGCTGTCCAAACGCTTATTAACTTAATTAGAATGATTCAGGATATTTTGGCTTTTCCTTATTTCGATGACGATGTTGTCTTTACAATTTCATGTGTGCTCTTTTACTTGGGTCGTGGTAATTTTTTTTCTGGGTACCGTCTTTTTCCTTTCTTTGTCCCTTTTTATGGGGAGTAACAGAATTTTCTTTCGTTCAAATTTAAATTCTTGGTTGTAAAAGTGGAACCATTATTATTTATTAGTTTGGAAAACCCCCCTTTTTTTTTTTTTTTTTTTAATAAAAAAGGTAACTATAATCGATTATGTATTCAATAATAATATCGTTGCTTTTATTTCGGAAAGTGATACATACAACCAAGAATCAAATAGGATCGTATGTAGTACGGACTATTTAGGAAGATATTGTAGATATGTTAAGTATAATTAAGCATGTATCGATGGCATTAAAAGCTTATTAGAGTTGCAACCTTTTCATGTCTCCTTGTTAATGATTTTATGTTTGGCAAAATAATGACAACTAGCAATTTCAAACACCTAAAATCAAAAAAAATTGTCACCAAATATTTGGTAGTAAGGACCAAGGACCATAAACATTGTCCTAAATTAAAATGCTAATTAGACTAGCATTTCAAAGACAATCACTTGAATTTGCAAATTCTTTCATACATTTAATTTCAACACTAGAATTTATATATCGTAGCAGATATTTTCATGTTAAAATTATATTGTATGGGGTATGTTTCGATCAACAATCACGATCGATACTCCAAGTGTTCAACCATTTGCTTATAGCCTTTTTGATCTATATTTCAACAAACCTTATGTTTGGATTAGGATGCATGGAATATGACAGAAAACAGAATTAAAGAGACATACAATATGGAGCAAAAAGGGAATTTACGTCCTGCTTCATTTGGGTAAAAGCTAATTAAAGACTAATACTAGTGGGATTAATTAGTGGGCATGCAGAAGTAGCTAGCATCTACATTGTTATGCGAACCCCAATAATTAATTAAATTCAATAGAATTAAAACTTAATTAATTATTTAAGCTAATAATATAATTAATAAAATTAATTAACAAAAAGATAATAATAATAATAATAAAAAAAACTAAGTTGCTTAACTTAACAGTAGCTTTCTCTACTCCCCCACACTCCTAGGAAGAGACTTGATGTTCACAAAAGCACTTTTTCCATTCCCCAACAACAAAAACATTGGAAAGTTGTGTATCATTAACACTTTCTATAATCAACGTGTTAATACCTCTCTTTGCAGAAAGCTTATGGCTTTTTCTGCTTCCTCCTTTTTCTCATTTTCTGCTACAACTATGGCACTATATCATACGTGTTACTTGTTAATCAGTACTCACCATTTTATGTCTAGCACGTACTATGGAAGCTCGTAACAATGAGATGGACTCATAAATTCGTATTTGGTCTATATCGTTTTGGAGACACATATTTGGCCATTAATATGTGCTTCTATATATGTTAAAATAAAAAAATAAAAAAAAATGGAAAATTGTTGGTTAATATTTGTTAGAAACATAACTAAAAGAATATTGGGGGTATTTTCGTCTTTTGATTCCACAAGTTTCAAATACTTGAGACGACCTAAGAAAAATTTGAAATAAATGATTATGAAGGGATGGTATCTATTAAATTGTTTACATGTAGGAAAATTAAGATTAATGTATGATAGAGTATAAAACCAATTCTTAGGCTTCAACCATCAGCTTAAACTTTTGGTTGAGTTGGTCCTCTAATATGGTATCAACGCCAACGTGACACAAAGTTTACAGCTTCAAATCTCATATACCCCTCCTTTCTAAGTGGAATTAATTTAACGGACTCTCGTGTGAAGGGGTGTGATAGAGTATAAAACCAATTCCTAGGTCTCAACCATCAGCTTATGCTTTTAGTTGAGTTGGTCCTCTAATAATGTAGAACCATAGTAGACGAAATAGATTTTAGCTTCGTGTTTGTAAAATTATTGAAGACGTTTACATAAAAAGGTTAATTCTACCAAATAAGCTAGATAGATCACCTACATAAACTTTACTCTTACCAAATAGAGGTTACTTCTACCAAAATACCAAATGAAAGTACTATAGGTTGATGAATTGCTAAACACAACATCTCAAAAACTTGGTTAGGTTATGAGTTTGACTCTCACCAACTACAAGTGTTTTAAGTGAAGGATTTTATTGTATTGTTTTATATCCTCTTTGCGATGACAAATAATGAAAGATTTTTTCCACTTCAGATATAGTTTATGAAACAATGCTTTATCCTATACAAAGTATATCTTATACCATCTTGTAATACAATTTCAAAAAAGTTAACATAATATTACTATATGAGCTTTATTATTAATATAATTAAATATATAACATATATAAATTTTAGTGACCGTTTGAGAAACAGCCACCAAAGAATTTTCACTGCAAGAATACTAAGTAAAATACTTCGCTATATCTAATTATTATAATACTAAGTAAAATAGTTCGCTATATCTAATTATTATAAGTAAGCTATAAATTGGCATACTTACCTGTTAAAAATGTAATCATACGTACTACAAGATTTTACGTGGTTAAAGTGGGTATTTTTATATCATATGAATATATGACACATAGAATTACATGTTTCTACATGTTAATTTGCTCTTAACTTAGCTACTCCACCTTCTAGGAGGACCATAAAGTATATAAAACCTAAGTAGTCTATAACCATCTATAATTTTATGAATTGACCAATCCTCAATTTAATTGTTCTATATACCACTCTCATTTTAAGTTTAAATATGTTAAAGAGACAACAAATTGTGAAATGTAAAGAGTATGTTATAACATGCTCAATTGCTTATATATATTTAAATTGGTCTTTGAATAATATGTACTCCTAGACTCGCAGTTTATCTTCAAGTTTATTATTTTAGAATAACTAGAACTTATGTATAGTAACCAAAATGAGAAGCTAAGATACATAAAGATTAAAAAGTAAGTATTAGGGGATAAAAGATAAGCTAAGATACCTTGCTTTTTGGGATGCATAACAAATATATAGGTGGCTTGAAAGATGGAATTCCGATCGTATGAATGATTATGTGGAGTGTAATGTTTATTCCTTCCTTCGTCATGTCAACTTAAGCAATTGTCAATGTTTTGCCTTCCTTATTTCCTACTATGATGAATGCACTATCCACCCAAATCCACCCATACATTTGGATTTAATTATATTGGATTCTACATGCAATGCTATATCTATCTATTTATCTATATATCATTTTCTTCTATCTTTTTCGTCACTTTATATGGATCGTGTTTTATACCAATCCAAGTCCAAACCCTAGCTTTTATTATTTATTATTTATTACATGCTGAATTTCATAACTTTACGATCCATAGTTTTACCAAAAAAAATAAAAATAAAGGAAATAGGCCATTATTTTATCATATTATAAGTAATTACATTCAATTCAATTTAACTCAATATATGAATGTGGAGTCTAAGATTCAATCAATTCCGTTCATTTGTTCAACAAAAGAAGGCTTGGTAGCCGAGTCCTCGGCTCAACCCTTTGTCGTTGTCTCTAATCCATTAAACCAACCTAACCCTTAAATTTGTTAGGATATGGAATAGGGAAAAAGTAACGTGGTCCCAAACCTTAACTTGATCACCAATTCGTCAATTCATGATTGAGCCATGCATGAGCTTCCGGACCCAGCACAACCACTAATTAGATGGGAAAAATTAGGGTCAATAACCCCAATCTAGTCTACCCATTGATTCCTTCTAACACATACTAAGGTCCTGTAGATCTTTTGAATTATATTAATTTTAGTATGTTTCAGTTGAGCTCAAATTAGTTCAAATTAAAGAAATGACCTAAGTACTAATAAATCACTATTCATATCATCATATGTTGCATTTCTTAGAAAATAATATAAGGGTTATTAAATATCCAAACCATAATTTACTACTTCGTACTCACTACTCAATTGAGGAGAAAGTATATGTAGTAATATCTCTCATGATTGCTTTACAAGAATTATATGTACTACTCATATCAACAAGATGCGTTTTCCTTTTAGGGAGTTCATTTCCTAAGAAAAAAACTTGTGTTGGTTAGATGTTGGCCCTTGTTATACATTAGTGATTAATCCAAGTCAGAAGTCCAGAAAGTTACAATATCTATTCAAAGAATAGTTGAACCTAAAGAGTGTACGACTTTTGTGACATGAATGATGTACACTTGAATAATATACGTGACTTGAATTTAAATGAATTGATACTCAATTTATTGATTAACCTTTTTATGCACACTGTGACAAGAATATTTATGACTTTGAATGAAAGTTTTTTAACTCTGCATGGCAAATCCCACATAAAAATTACTTTACTATATACCCTCTTTTGGACATTATTCAGTATCCACTTCATTTATCCTTTGCCACAATCATATAGGAATCACACAAGTCCATTATCATTTTGTCAATTAAATTGTTCAGTGTTCCATTTGTAGCCTTTGTTGGGATTTAAACATTAGAGAGGCTTCTGTTTTACAAAGAATTGTTCTGCTTTTCGTACAACATCACTTGTTCAAATTATCATTATACATTTATGCCGGTCGTCCAAAGTCGGACGGAGTACATGGTTTTGAACATATTGGTGTTTATAGAACGAAAAATAGGCGCAAAATACTCGTGTGACCCTGTCTACAAATGTGTGCATTAGTTGCAACCTACATATGCATAATGCAAGTTTTATGCAACACTAAAGTTTTTATGTAGGCCGTGTTTTTTAGCACCAAAACGGGTATACCATATAGAAAACGAGATAATATATTTTTATTTTTCAACGAAAATCTCCTAAAAATTTTAACCAACTAATTACGGAAAAATTGTTTAATTATATATCGGTAACTAATGTATTTTTCTGGTGTTAGAGAGTCATATAGGTGAGTGTTAAGAATCGGTCTCAAAATCTTGAAGAATCGATAAGATTCATAAGAAAGCTCTATCACCTGAATTATCTCCACTCTCATCAATTATTAGTTTATCACATTACCTAGTTTGGTTTCGAAACATACTAGGATTGAGGTCCATGTTACATGCCTCAGCAACATGACCCAAATTAATGGAGACGTAAAGCTACACACAATGTGAGATACAAATTAAATTGCCAACCAAATTAAAGTGAATCGTATGTAATCCATTGTGAACTTTGTATCACTTTATAGATTGATTTGTCCTACACCTTGGGTAATTGCCATTAAACTAGGCATAGTTTAATTAATGTTAAAAAATAAAATAAAGAAGTTGGTATTATTATATCTTTGAATCAAACCGTCCTTGAGCCTTCCATAAGAGTTTGATTTGATCTTTGCAATTTTTAATTAATTATAATACAATTTAATATGTAAGAGGTGGATTATATTAACTTAATGTGTAATTAAAATATATAAAGAGGGACCATCTTATGATTTAAAAAATACAAATAGCTTTATTAAATTATGACAAAAGCTAGTCTTTAAACTGTCATTGTCCATACCTAGCATGTTCTTGTGAGTATTTTTATAATTTAATTTTGTCCCCTATATTACCTCTATCGTCATCAACCTCATATTTAATTAAAGATTATTAAACCTCCACTTGCAAACAAAGCTCACCTTATAAATTGTGATTTTTTGATATCATGAATTTGTTTTTTTTAATTATTAATTAAAAAATCCATAACTACTAAATAAAATTAATTATAAGTATTAATGTAAATTATATTAATTAATGAAAATTTGGATAAAGTAATCAAAGGAAATAGATCAATCAAACATGACCCATGTGGTGTGATTAGTAGCTGTCTTCAAAAACAATGCAATACAAAGCAAAGCCCGGAAACCATATTCAATGCACAGTAAGACAAAAGCTATATTAATTTTTATAATCCTAAATTACCCTCTCCATAATTTCATTATTATTATTATTATTATTATTATTATTATTACTTACTAATAATTCATTGACAGTCTAACATGTTACCAAATCTCAAGGCCAAGGGTATTTCAGTAAATTTTCCATTCATACTACAACGAAGTGTATGATATATTGATCGACATTGTAAAGACATTCCAAACAAGGCTCTATGTGTAATGCTACCCTATAACAGATTGGTTAGCGAATACAGAACATCTCATCAATGAGGAATGGACGGATTGATGCTCGAGACGAGGAGATCATAACCTAGCTCCATCATAACATAAATAAAGTCGCAAAAAAAAAAAAAAAAAAAAAAAAAAAAAAAAAAAAAAAAAAAAAAAAAAAAAAAAAAAAAAAAAAAAAAAAAAAAAAAAAAAAAAAANAAAAAAAAAAACAGTACATACAATACATAAAAAATGAGTAATTGGGTATCAATCATAATTGCCATTATTATGACATTATAATTATCACTTATCAACAACCTGAGAATGGAATTCAACCAATTGGATAAGCTGAATTTAGCAAAGTCATTAAGAGAGATTCATGTTCTTCAACATAAACATGATGCCACCACCACTAAAAATAAATTTGTTAGCAACTTACCCTACTAATCTAGTAGCAACAACATTAATAATAAACAAGATCTAAAAGTTGTCATACAAAAAAAAAAAAAAAAAAAAAGGGGAAAATAAACAATAATTTAATCAAACAAGATCTATTTCCACACCAAACAAAAGATTTTAGCGGCGCCATTATGCATAGAAAATGGGCAACAACTTGATTACTGCAACTTCAATGGTGTATCTAATTACTTTTTCATGTCCCAAGTTTATGTTTTAATTATTGTTAACCACATAGCATTAGCTCAACACACTTACCTAAGGGAAAATTTCAATATGTAGTCCATGGACAAGTACACATCGTCCTGAGTTGGTCCACCTACCTCAATTATATGCACCGCGACACAGCGACACCATCACCAGTTCATAACCACCTAAAGTATCAACACATCCAAGAGCACCACCCCAAGTTCCTAATAGCCTGTTACCACGAAATCATGTGACATAACAGTGTAACTGTTTACCTATCTATACTACTACTGCATATTCTTCCATAGAATATTGTGGAATTAAACTCCTAGCTACAGGAATCATTCATCCTCTCAAAGAGCAAGTCTGAAACATTCAGCAATGCAAATAACATATATACTCTGTGGAAATAAGAAGGTTGTGCAAAGAAGATGAGGATTCGAATGCCACAAAACTATCTAATTGTCCAAGGTAATTGAAGTGCATTGTAAATCAAACACTACGGCAAACTAAGATGATACTTTCAAAACTCAACTCCGGCTTTCATCAGATCATTTGACAAGGAAGCAAAAGATAATAACCAAATATAATGCATTATTATCAATCAAAAAAGAATAGTATTAACTGACTCGCTAATACGACACCTAATCAGTTCTCCATAATAGTTAACACAGACAACAGCTCTTCCTATCCAGTATCCACTAATTTCTAATGCCACAGTAACTGTTAACAAGATTAAACACAAGCAACTTTCCATCAGTTTCGACTCCTAACACTCAGTCAGCGAATACAGGGATCATCAAAACAACTATATTCGTCCTATAATTGCTATCCTCCTATAATCTTATGCAACCACTTAGATAACACATACATCAGCAAAGCACATCTTCAACAGTAGAGCAAATTTGACAGTGAATCAAAACATAGGCAGAAATATATGATACTTAACAATTAGAATGTCAAAAGACATAAAAAGCTACTGAATTTTGAAGTTAATTGTTTTGTTGTACATAGCAAAATAATAAGCCGACCTGAATGCCACGATGACTAAGGGACGCTTGCAAGCAAGAAGATGATAAACAGTTTTAAGCCACAAAGAGAGGTGTCATCATCATCATCACCATATCTTCTAGTTATTGACAATATCATGTTCACATATTTTTTTTTTTTTTAAAAAAAAACTCTGCAAATGCAATGTGACCAATATGGAAAGGCAAACCTCCTAGCTTGATAAATATTGCGTCATGTCATCTCAACACCTCCATGCTGAAGCTGCCACAAGTTCCCGCCTCTGCCAACTTAGCACCAAAGACGCCTGCCTCTTCTCTACATGGAATCCCCTCCCCGGAGTTCTTTTTACCACGTAATCCGCCTGAGTTTCAGTAAAATTGCTGAATTGCATAGGCGAAAAGCCAGCTGATGCAAAGAGATTCTTCCAATGTGGCATCTTTTCAGGGAAATGGACACGCCCCAATATGGTGTTTTCAATCCTAGGTTGGACAAAAAACTTCTCAACCTTGTTCACAATGTCTGAGGCTACATGACCATCTAGTGACTCCAGGAAATTGGTGCAAGAGTCAAGAGCATGGACAAGATGTTGTGGAAAAGGAACATCATAACGATCAAATCCTCTATCCAAAGAAACGACAATTTTGGGGGAACGCTGCTTAACAAACTCAAGAATGGGTGGCAGGATGGATGGCCGATTGGATGATGACCAAACAGGGAGACTAACAGCAATAGCCTCATCCTCAGAGGCTCTAAAATTAGGCATGGAGCACGAAGAAGGATCGAACGAGTCCAAATTGAGAACTTGAAACTCGAAAGGAACACCAATATCATTAGCAAATTGCACAAGGTTTTCACGAATTAGGCCGATTTCAAAAGGATGACTAGTTGAAAGAGGAGCAAAGGCAGTAATTTTGAGCGATGGAGCACCCCTTTTCCTCAAGGGAAGCTCTTGAATAAAAGAAGCCCATTGAGCACCGCAACCAATATCAAAGTCAATGATATGAATAACATCAGAATCATCAAGTGCCTCAAGAATAGCCTGTGTGCAAGTGAAATTCATAAATTGAGTGATAGGGGAGACCTCAGAAAACACCTTGTAAGCATTCATCTTATGAACAACATCATAAGGAGTGAGGTTCTTAGACGACGGAGGAGCTGCAACTGGGTTGCCCATCATAAGGAGCATTTGTAGAGCTTCCTTCACATACAAAGCCGCCCTATCGAGGGGCTTTGCATTGAGGGAAAGCGGGTGATTGAGCCGCGCCAATATCTCTTGCGCGAGTGAAAAATTCCCAGTTTGTATCAGGTCTGCCGCCTTATAGAGCGTTTCTTTTATGAACTGCTCTTGCTGCTGCTGAAGCACAGGCAGTGGGAAATGCTGCTGCTGCTGCTGCTGGTGGTTCTGCTTCGGCGACATCATTGTCTTCTGCTGCAGATGAGGAGACACCAACTGTGGCGGCAAACCCATGGGCAGCTGCTGATACCCACCCACACCAACCTGTTGCTGCTGCTGTTTCCGCAACAACATCTCATGACCCTGATCAGTAAATGGGTTCTTAACACCAAGACCGGGGTCCAAAACCACACCAGGGTTATGCCTCTTACTCGGCGGCTGAAACCCCAAATGCTGGTCCAAATGACAGTACCCGAACGGCGGCATCAAGAAGCTAGGGTTAGCAAGACTCTGAGCCTGTTGCTGGTTCATCACCAACTGTGGGTTATAAATCTGTGGCTTCTCATCACCAAACTCATATTGCTGTGAAAAGCTGGCAGGAACTGAACCCAAAAACAGACTATTAGAAACATTCATGCCATTCATGCCATTGTTAGAACTAACCACCTTCGTATTATTATTATTATTATTATTATTATTATTATTACTATTACTATGATTATCCATAGCACCAGATGAACAATTGGGTGAAATCAAATTACCAATCTTGCCATTACTAACACCAAAATCAGTCCCAATAAACCCCGAATTCGAACCGCCTTCATTCCCTTGGGAGCCCACAATAGCAAGACTAGTATGATTACCATGACGGCCATCGAAACCAGGACCTTGATCAACAACCCCTAAACCAGCACTCCCTTCATAATCAACCACATGAGAAGAAGCTGACTGCAGAAGATGCTTCAACCCCAAACTCGGGTCTTCCGCATCACCAATGATCCACGGCAGCAGTGCTCCATCCCCAGTTGGAAACATTGTATCCCAATCTTCCAACCCAGCAGTAGTCGTACTAGTAGTATCCACCAATCTATCAATCCCAACACCACCCCCATCAACAGCAGCAGCAGCCGCGGCGACATTATCATTATCATCATCAGATCTTTGGTGGTGGATATTATGGAGTTCAGACCCCCAATCCTCTTTCCTAACACAAGCTCCAGGGTTCGCCACACCGGCAGCCGCAGCTGTAACAGAAGCGTAGTTGTTATTGTTGACGGGATTAGTATTGGTGTTTGGTTTGGATTTGTGTTTGTTTAAAGACGAAGAAAGTGTTGATGTTGAGGTAGATGTTGGTGGACTAGGGCTTCTTCTAGTAGTATCCAGAGTAGATGTGGGTTCTTCTTCTTCTTCACTGTCAATTGAACTTGTTGTTGTTCTTCTTCTTTCTTTCTTCAAATCTTCTTCTACTACTACTACTAAGTCTTGTTCTTCTACTTGTTGATGTTGATTCAATTTGTCTAAAGTCTTCCACTTAGGTGGAGGAACAGAAGATGAGATTTGTGAGATTATCCCTGACACCTCTACCACTCCCTTGCCTTGCAGATTGTAGGGCATAGCTCGCATCTACATCCACAATCAACAACCCACCATAAATTAATCAAATATCTATTTTACCCAAAACAAAGATTATTAAAATTAAAAATTAACTTCACCCCATTCAAGTTCACAACTTTATCCAACTAAAATCAACCTTAACCACATTTTTTTTTTTTCTAAAAATATAAATTATTACACAAACCCCCTAAAAAAGAAATGAAAGATTTGAGATTTGATAAAGTACCATAGTTTCAGAAGCTAAATTAAAAACCCATTTCACAAATAGAAGAACTGTTGTTGTTGTTGTTGTTGTTCAAGGTTGAAGAAGAAGGTGAAGTTTCTACTCATTTTGCTTAAAGGTTGTACCATAATATCTATTCTTTTCTGCAACAACATTTCACCTCTTTTATTTTATTTTAATTTTCTTTTCTACAGGAAATAAGGTTGCTTCTTCATATGAATTTTGGGTTTTTTTTTTTTTAATTTTTTTTATTTTAAGAGAGAGAAAGAGTGATGAGAGAGAAAGGGGGTGTTGTTGGTTGGTTTTCGTTTTTGTAGTTCTAATAAATTAAAAATGTGAAGACTGTAATAAGATTGTAAGCTCTGCCATGGATGCGTGCATCATAAATTAAAATTAAAAAAAAAAAAGAAAAAAGTTTAAATAAATTTAATTTTTTTTAATATTTTTTTTTTTTTAAAAAAAGAAAGAAGTGAAGTCTTAAAGTTTCTCTCTCTAGATTGTTTGTTTGGTTAGGTTGGTTTCTCTCTCTACTGTGCTAAATTTCTGAAGGACAATAAACCTTGGGTGTTTCTCTTTCTATCTCTACAGAAATGTGTGTTTTCTCTCTCTTCAGTCTGGGATTTTATGTCCCCTCCAAGTGGTCTACTTCTACCATTATACTGTACTCTTCTTTCCCTTTTTTTTTTTTATTTTTATTATTTTTTATTTTAAAGATAAATTATATTTTGTGTGGGAAATTTTTTAAATTAAATTATTGAAACGAAATTTTTTTACCGTCAAATTTGCAAAAATAAAAGTTGTGTTGATCAAAATTACTTTTTTACCCCTTCTGTTACAAAGTTACCCTCTAGGCGGCATCAAATCACCACCGTGAAGTTATGCACGTACTCAAGTGATCAACTCAGCCCTTATGGCTTAATGCCTTGCTCTTTTGCTATAAATCGGGTTGAAATAGGGACCTATGTAGCATATGTACTTCTGATGGATAATCATCCCTAAACCTCATTTGTCTCTATATTAGGAACGATTTCAATTTTTCATGTTATAATTGGTCATACTCATTAACAATGTTTTTTAGATTAGCCGTTTTTAGTTCCCATATTCGTTTTCGACCCCGTTCCTAACTCCATGCAACCAAGGTAAGGACTTATTTGTACCAATTTGAATTAAATTGAATTAAATAATGTTAAATGTAAATGAATTGAATTGCTAATCAATCATAGTAGTTAATAATTAATTCGAAAGAAGCTGCTTGCCATCGCGAGGTGGTGTCGATTGTTCAAGCATTTTCACCTTGACGGTGGTGATCATTATTCATGCAAGTAAAGTACAGCATAAGATCATCATGGTAATTGAGTAGGGGTGCACACGGATTGTGAGTCTGTGACAATGTTGTACTCAAGCTGGGTATCACAAACCAATCAAAGCCGATCATACCCAGACACCTAGCTTGATTGGTTTGACCTGGTGGCTAGTTTTTGGGCAAGCTTGAAAAGCCTACGAAATTCGCCTTAGTTTTTCGAGTCTTGCATAAAGTTTTGGACTCACAGCTAGGAAGTCCCGGTCTTCAACAAAATTCTTTGCCAATAAATCTCAATTCATTCTTAAGCTCTAATAAGTTTCAAAGTCTTTCTAAACCTTTCAATACGTACACACAATTAAGTTCAATAAGTTATAACATGTTTCAACTTGACCAGGCCAACCAGTCAATAAATTTAGTTTTTATAAGTTTTAGTCTTATCTTGTGAAGCGAACAAGTCCTAAGATATAAATTTTGTCTCAATTAATATGATAATTTGTACGCATTAAGGTCTTGTTCTTATTGATAGGAATCTTTGGCATAGCATTAGTTCAATTCAGTTCATCTTCAATTCATCTTAGCTCCATCAATTTATCTCAATTTAGTCCATCTCCATTATGTTGTACCTTTTGCTCAGTTAATCTTCATTCGGTTCATTCCGACTCCATTAAGTTTGATGCTGTTCTATTCTGTTTTAGTCCAAAAGACCATGGCCTAATTAATATAAGTCACTTGTCAAAATCACCTTCATTTTGGTAACTAAAATGACAACATTAATACCCCTCATTGTGCTCCTATAGTCCTATCTACTCATATTTGCCATTTAAGATACAATTTACGTACTGATTTTGGCCTAGATTTGCCATTTAAGCTACAATTTCATTTCGATAAAGTAGAGATTATTTCCCTAGATTTTGGCCATTATTAGTGATCATAAAATTTAAAAATAATGACCAGCAGTTTATTCAAAACAATAAACTGTGTGACCTGTGACTTCATAATTCGGACATGCATATTTAGGACAAGTATTGCATGCTAAAAAGAAAAGCTTTAACATGTTTGACGTACTTAAACTTTGGTCATTTCTCCAATGGGAAATTGTTGACTCTTATTAAAGTCCAAAACTCCTTTTTAATTTTTATTTTATTTCTTCCTTATGCCCTAAACATAAGTTTAACTAATGAAAATGTGGCAATTTAGTTAGATTACAAAATGAGAAGTTTGATAATACAAACTTCTTTTGAAAAGAGAATATATATGGTTGCTTCATATCAAGTATGAACACAATGGAGTTGAACTCTTGAAGATTGGACTTCACATACTTCTCATGTTTTTTTTTTTTTTTTTTTCTCCTCTTAAAGACAATATTGAAGCAAAGTTCTGCTTTTACGTAGTATATAACTTTTAGCCAGAACATCGATATTTCTTTGACTAAAGTTGTGTTTTTATGTAAGAAAAACTTTGGGTTAAGTTACAGTTTGAATGATATATATATATATATATCTTGATTGGTTAGTGCTTACTTGGTTAGTTTGCATTTTAGTTTCCTGATTTGATTATTAGTGGAGATAATTCAAAAGCTTGCATTTCAATTGGAGTATTCAATTTAATATGGAGTAGTACGTGTATATGCGTTAAATTATTACTCACTCCGTTTTTCTTAGTTGTAACTTTTATTACATAAATATTTTATCTTTTACAAAAAATATCCAAAAATTATATTTAACAAAATGAAGGGAGTATTAATTAGTCAAATTAAGGGTCTGTTTACTTCAGTTTCATTTAAATTCAGTGCAGTTCAGTTTTGTTCAGTTTCAATAAGTTCAAATCAATTCAGTTTGGGTTCAATGACTTCAACTCAGTTCAGTTCAGTTCAACTCAACTCTTCTTTTTTTTTTTTATTTTGCTAATCTATTTGTTGCTAATATTATTTTGTCCATAATATTATTTGTTCATATATATAATTTTGTTCATAATATTATTTTGTTCATACTTCATAATAATTTTGTTCATAACGTTGTACTTGGCTCTATTTTGCTCATAATATTATTGATGTGTGTTAGCTTAGTGTTATTTTGTACTTGGCTTTATTTTGTTCGTAATATAATTAGTGTGTTCATAATATATTTTTGAAACAACAGTTATCACTATTTTTTGTTTCATATATACATTTGTTAAATTATAATTTTCACGAACAAAATATTATGAAAGTACAATTCAGGAAATGAAACAAAAATATAATTGGATTATTATTCACAAAAATATAAAAATAGGTGAATTACCTTTCACAAAAATATGAAACTACTACATATGAAAATATTACTAATTTTTGTTTCATAATTATTAATGGATTAACATAAAAATGATTACTATGAAATCACTCCATAATTAAAAATCATTAACAAACTATAGTTAAATCATTAACTGATAGTTAAATCATAGTTAATCCATAAAAAAATCATAGTTAAAAATTAATAACCTATAAAAATCATAGTTAAAAATCACTAACCATTAATAATTTAAAAGTCATTTATCCATACCAAAAAAATTTTAGTTCGGTACAATTCAGTTCAACTTAAATTCAATTCAGTTCAACCCCAATCAGTTAAATTGTTTTCAATGGAAACAAAGACTTAAATGGGGCTAAAGTTTGGACCGACCCATCCTCATATATCCCAGCCCATTTTAAATCGGTTCAAGTTTCGTTTGACGTCCTTGAAAAAAGACAGGAGTAATTAATACCGAAAGTAAATGCCAGAAACAGCAAAGTACCTGTACCTTTACATTATGTCATTTTCAGTAGGGACTTGTTTGTCATTTTTGCTCTTTTGTAATTCTTTAGTGCTCCAAAGGGCATTTTGGTCATTCTCTCCTAAATAATGTTTTCGTACAATACTGGTATGCTACCATTTGTACATGATTAAATATCACGTGCCTCCTTGTCTCTTTGAGTCCCTGGCTAGTTGGCTCCCTCCCATAGACCCGTAGTCCCCTTCTTTAATAAAGTGTGCTCAAGCCTTTAAGGGTTTTTCTCTCTCCCTCTCTCTCAATTAATTCTTTCTTCCTTTTTTTTTTTCCTAATTACTACTAAAAACTTGTAATTAGCACAAAAATGATCAAGGGTGCTTGATCCATCAACTTAGTGAAAGTGAGCTTGTTAGAGCTCATTAATTGTTATTAAAACTTATTGAGCTGATTGAACTTTGTTAAATTGATTCTGCCGAATTGAAACTTATTGGAATTGATTGAAACTTATTAAACTTGATTGAAACTCGTTGAACATAAATGTTTCATTTATTAATTTGTTTGTGTGTACTCCTAGCAGGAGTGGACCCACCATAGGGCACGGTGGGTCACGTGCCCACCCATTATATTAGAAATTATATATTTATATATTTAATAGTGCATAAAGTAAATGTTATATATTGGATAATTTAATGGTATAAACTATGTAACTTGTTATGTCTATATGAGCTTAAGAGTTCAATTCCTCCTACCACTAATATTTGCATAGTAATATTTTTTCAGTTTTTGTTTTATGTGGCAGCTTTTGATACTCTAACATTGATTTGCTAAAAACTTATTTCATGGTCGATTTTTTATATTGTTGTATGTTTCCTTATTTTTCATTTCTCCAACTAAAGTATTTCACTCAAGTATTCTACTTTGACCACTACTTGGTAATTATACTTACGTATTTATATCTCTAATTTAAAAAAAAAAAAGTCATTTTACTCAAACAAAATTCTAATTATCTGATACGTTTGGCCTCTCTGGACATAACCACAGAACAAAAAAAAAACTATATTTTTGTGATTGTTTAGTACTTCATAACTTATTTTTCAAAGAACCTGTTTGTACTTCTTTGAATGAATTTGTTTGTTAAATGAATTCAAAATATGAAAACTCGTAAAGAACAATTGTAATAGTTTTAGCATATTAAAAATTTGTTTTAATTACATATGTATGACATTATTGTTTTTAAATCTTAATGGTAAATTATTCATGTTAATTTATTTGTTTATGATCGATCCGTACTTTTTGTGTGGTTGTGCCCACCCATTGTCAAAATCCTAGCTTTACTCATGACTCTGGGTATTAAAATTTATTAGAGTTTATTGAGCTTTATTCGAAATTATTATTCACGGTTTTTTTTATAATACTTAAGACTTAAGAGAGTTTATTGTAACTTATAGGAACTTATGCCATGTTCTCCTCGTCTTATTTTTACTTATTTTCAGCAAAAATAAGTTCAGTTCAGCAAAAATCAGTTTCAATCCTTAATAAATTGTTAACGATTTCAGCAAAAATAAGTTTAGTTCAGCAAAAATAAATTCAGATAAGTAAAATAAGTTCAGTTCAGCAAAAATAAGTTTAGATTCATATAAGTAAAAATAAGTTCAGTTCAGCAAAAATAATTTCAGATGAGCAAAAATAAGTTGAAAAGAACAACACCTTAATTATTAGTTGTTTGTAATTTTTTATTTGTGAACAAAAACAAATGCCAATGAATCAAACACAGCAATTTTATCACAAAATTTAGCGTGTGCTTTAAAGGTAATGTACACACTACGTTTGGCAAGTGCGATGTGAATTGTTGACTGAAAATAATTATAAAATATTCGCAATCCCATATTTGACACTAGATACACTTAAATCACTTATCTATTATGTGGGAATGAGATAGGGATACAAGTAATAAATTGTAAGTTTACCTTTATTATTTACAAATTATATTTAACATGTAACATTTTTAAAAGTTGGGGTAAATTAGTCCTTTTGCTATACTAGAAAATTTCCACTATTTTTTTGCCTCAAATAAAACCTAAATAATCTCAATCATATGTACTTGTCTGGATAAAAAGTAAGAGTACATTCAAATTATTAGATTTTTTTGCTAAACTTTGATCATATTTCTACTCAAAAAGGGGGAAAAAAATGAAAGATCATGCATGTAATTTTCATAAATTATTTTAATGCAAATTAAAGATTTTTAACGAAAGATATTAAAACGTATAAAGGTTTCCTTGGGTTCCTTTGTAGACATATCATCATTTAATTTTTCAATCCATGTCTGTTTTACGTGTCTAGCATTTACATCTAAGCTGGAGTTCCGTTTGGAAACTGGCCTTTTAGATGACCCGTGTTCCCACAGAACGTACACACTTTGCTACTTGGAAGTTCCACATATTTATTCTGCTTTCTCACTTTCTTTTTATAGTTAAAACCAAAACCTTCAGTCCTTTTTGTTTGGGCATTCAGAATCCGTGTTGGAACTTTATGTTGACTGTCATTTTTATTTCTTAAATTCGTGAGTTCCATTTTAACATCATCAAGTTCCTTCATAAGTTCCTTAATGGCTGAATCATTTAGTGCTCCTTCAGTGGAACTCTCATTTAGATTTGTCAACTTGTAGCAATTTAGTTTCATAGTGACTTGACTAAGTGCCTTTTGAAGTTTTTCAACTTTTACCTTTAAATTCGTATTTTCATCTAATAAGTCGAAAATTCTTTTCTCAGTTTCAGTTCTATTTAACCTTAGCCAATCACTGTGTTCATTATGAGTTTTAAGAGCCTTTTCACATTCGTTTTTTACTCTTAATACATTAGTCCAGTTTTTGTGAAATTTCAGTACTAGATCTATTAATTCATGTTTAGAGAAAGCATCAAGAAGATCAGAATTTGGATATACCTCATTAGCGAGTTCCTTGTGGACCTCGTTCCCATCAATTTTGGTCATCAAGCATATGTTGGCAACTTCTTCGTCAGGTTGTTCCTCTTCATCTTCTTTACTTTCAGAATCTCCCTAGGCTGCTACCATTGCTTTCCTTACATCATTCTTGGAATAAGAAGGTTTGTAGAATTTTTCTTTGACTTGTTCCTTCTTCTCCTTGACATACTCCTTGCTCTTGGACTTCCCTTTTTCAGTATCCCATAGGGGACAGTCTTTGATGAAGTGTAATGAGGATCCACACTTATGGCACACGAATTCCCTTTTGTTGTTCGTGAATTTTCTGCCCGTGTTCCTATAGGAACTTCGATTTTTGTTGAGAGCCCTTTTGAATCTTCTGACCAGCAACGCTGCCTCATCATCATCTTCTTCTGATTCGTCACTTTCAGCTCTCAAGGCCAGCCCTTTGCTTCTGGAACTCTCACCAGTTCCTCCAAGATGCAATTCATGGGTCAGCAAGGAACTAGCAAGTTGTTCAATATTGAACTTCGTGAAATCCTTTATTTCCATGAGTGCAGTAACCTTGGCTCTCCATCTTTCATCTTGTGGTAGACTCCTCAGCACTTTCCTAACCTGTTCATCAGTAGGTATATCTTTTCCAAGAGAAGAAAGCTCATTGGTGATGTTAGTAAAACGTGTAAGCATATCTTGTACTGACTCTCTAGGTAACATTTCAAAACGTTCATATTTAGACATCAACAAATCAATTTTAGATCGTTTTACTTCACTAGTTCCTTCATGAGTTATTTGTAATAAATCCCATATCTGTTTAGCGGTTTTGCACCCCATGACACGATTGTGTTCATGTGGTCCAATACCCGACCACAATGTAACAATTTGATAGCACGAGCATTGATTTCCATTTTTCAAAATCTTCTTTTTCGTATTCAGAAATCAATTTAGGAACTACTTCATTGTTTGAGTTAGTTTTTGTTACCTCATAGTCGCCTACTTCAATTACACGCCAAACCTGGTAATTTTCAACCTTGATGAAGATTTTCATTCGATTCTTCCCGTACGTGTAGAATTTCCTATTAAAAATAGGTGGTTTTTGAGTTGAGTAACCTTCCTCCAATTTCTCGTGAGTGTTCATCTTCAGGATCCCTCTTCAAGGTTGCTTGATTTCCCTGAGTTCCCGCTCTAATACTAACTGTTGTTTCTACTGGAACACTGCAAGAGGGGGGGGTAAATTGCTGTGTGGAACTCAAATGCGGAATTTAAACTATTTTGAGCGAATTAAAGAGTGCGAGAGATATTTCTACGAGTAAAACTTCCTCGACCCAAAGGAAGAAAACTCCACTTCTATTATAGGCCTGTAATAACTTTTACAATCTAAATTCTCTATTTTCACTCGTCAGTTCCTGTAGGAACTTGATTCTCAATTCTCACTCTTTATCTCTCGTTTCTCTTTCTCTTTTTCTCCACTCTTCTCTAGTTCTCACACTTCTCTTTTTCTTACAGATTACAACTCAATACAGACTTTAATACATTGAAAGAACTTGTAAACTGGACTGGAACATCAATTAAAACTTAGAGTCGTATGAATGCTCAAGTGCGTTCTCTGATGTTCTGCGCTTCTTCTTTAGAATTTCTTGGAGTATTTATAGAGTGATTATGTCTTGTAAACTTCAGCCTTCAACCACGTTCTTTGATCGCCCATAATCTCCATGACTTCTTCCATCATCCCACGTATGTAGACCAGGAGAATAGGATTTTGACTTGACTAATTTTACCGTTTATTCTTCGCCATTATCCCATGCTTTTATTCCTACAATCAAGGACTCGTAAAAATAATTTATTTGACTTATTAAAAAAAACCTAGATGCCGTTTTATTCTTCAGCAAAATCAGTCAAATATTTTACCTTCCTAATATTAAGGAAAATATTATTATAACCTAAATTATATCATAAATTAACCTAGACCTATTTGTGGGATAAATTCGTTTTAACCTTTAGATATGATGTTCCAACCAGATTTGAGACTCCAATGTATTTACAAAGATCCTAGAAAATTATTCTCATAATCTTCTTGGAAATTTTCTTCTCTTCATCAAGATACTTCATTGAAATGCCTTGATGTTGTTCGCTTGTTCCTGTAGGAACAGATCTATTCTCGTGGCTTGTTCCTACGTAACTGTGTTACTCAGGAACTTCACTTCTATGTTCTATGTTCGTTTGCAAGATTCTGCCTAGGAACTTCTCCTTGAACTTGTCACGTTCCTTGCTCCAAGTTCTTCACACTTTGAACCTGTGAAATCTCATAGGAACTCAAAGTATATATTAGTTATAAGTTTGTTTGTGTTAGTCATCATCACAACTTTATTTTCAATTCATGGGTCAACAGGAAGCCCCCAATTCAATTCTTTAGTTTTGTTCTCTTGTTCTTTGATTATCGTTAATTTTGCTTTAACAAATTCTCCTTTGGTGAGATTTACAATTCTCCTCCGTGAAATTTCTTTTGTATTTGTTTATTTTCTTTTAGTTGAGTTGGTCCTCTAACAGAATTATTATTTTTTATCAAAAAAAAAAACAAAGAAATTAGCAATTGCATAAAAATATAATTTGATTATATAATCACTACAGATAATAATATACCCAACTACCTATAGTCAAAATTCATACAAGATCTAATATTGTTTACTTTGTTGCAAACCAGACTCACCATGAACAACAACTTTTTTTTTTTCATAGTTCCAGATTATCTATCCACAGATCATTAATATTTCTATTATATAAATTAAGATTTGTAATAAGTTGATTGTTAAAAAATAATGTAGGATATATGCCTCATATGATTATACGAGCAGTACTTAGTTTTTCTTGTCGATAATCACAATGGACTATATATTATTATACGAGCAGTACTTAGTTTTTCTTGTCAATAATCACAATGGACTATATATTGTGCAACAAAGTTTGATGTTCGTTAAAATTTCTCTTGTTAAGTAAAGGAAATCGTACTTCATTATTATTCACGGTGTCACCCAAATACAACTTTAGGATTCTATAATATATATACTAGAATGTACCCATGTTAATTAATGCATGCGATATAGAAATAACACTAAGTTAAGTGTTTTATTTTTGATAGGAAAATAAAACGATTTTATCAATTGATATAATCTTCCGCAATTACATTATCTAAGATTGTTGGATACCCACCGTCCCACACTCGAGTAGAGAAATCAAGGGGAGCCATCATATGCATTTCGACATTCGCCTCTCCAATTAAAAACATGAACAAGGCAAACTGAATCAAACTCTTTCACAGCCTCTAAGGCTAATCTAATGACTACGTACCCCTAATTAAATAAGAACCATCTACTGCGTTACCAACCACTTATTTACAATCACTTTCCACGACTGCTCGCCCAAACTGACATTGAAACGCTAGTCTAAGACCAGGAACCATTTAACACAAAGTGAAGTGTTAGCCATTATTGGAGTTTTTTTTGGGGGGAAAAATACCCAATGGTAATAGTGAGATAGGTAGCTTTGTAAAGGGGAGTGGGATAGGACGATAGTCGATAGGTAGTTATTGACAGTTTCTTATTAGATTTAGATAAAAATAAAACAAAAATCAAATGCATAAGATTTGAGTATTGGGGTTTTTGAGCTAGTGTTGTGGTGGAAAGTTAGGGAAAAAAACTTTTAAACTAATATGTGAGTTTTTCGGTTTTCCCTCTTTATTCGACTTTTGATATAAGTAATGCTATACAAAACCCTTATTACTGGGCTCGTTAAGGCTCGCGAACAACCTGTTCATAGCTTGTTTATAAGGTCGTTCGTGACTCATTTATAGCTTGTTTGAAGCTCGCTCAAGCTTGATTATTTTTAAGGAAATATAATTTAATTATAGCGGGTATTAATAAATTAGCTAAATTTTATTTAGGTAGCTAAATCTAATTATTTGAAAGTGTTGGCATTGCATTAATTAGACCTTTGAATTTTATTAATGATTATATTCATTTACCTAAATTTAGCAAAGATATGATTACAAAAAAATGTGGAAGGCTCGTTTAATCATAAACTTGTTTACTCTTAAGCTTGACTTGAACTTGAGCTCAAAAAATAATTGAACTTAAACGAGTCGAGCTCGAACACTTAAAATTTAAACAAGCTAAGCTCAAACAAGAATTTCGAAAGCTCGATTATGCTCGAGGTCTATTAATATTTATCAAGTCTAGCTCGAACAAGGCACTACTCGGCTCGGCTTGACTTGTTGACATCCCTATTTGTACTAATATATAAGTAAAAGCATATCTTGTATGAGGTCTTGTTTGATTCGTCTCGATTTATGCAATTAGAATATCAAGGTTTTATATATATTTTACAAATATAATTTTTTAAACAATAAAAGGTTAAATCGTACGTGTAAAAATGAAATGTAAGCAATAAATTAAAACAGATGGAGTACATTGTATTATTGCTTGAACTTTTGTTTATACCAAAAATTAGTACAAAGTATTTGTTATAACCTACGGTCCAAGTTATTTGTAACAAAAGGGTAAGTTTTATAAGATACAAAAAATTCATTTTATTTGTAAATAAAACGACCCAGAGTTAGGATATCCAATAATAATACATACCGCTTAAATATCTAATTATTACTCATATGAAAAAATAAATCGTGTACATTCATTGCAGCCATTGCGACAACTTAATTAGGAGGTCAATAGAGTGTTGACATACTCATTTGTTTTTTTAATTTGTTCTCCACTACTCCGATCCACTAATTATTATATTGCCGGTTGTAGTTTTTAATTAATTACGTGATAATTAAATCATTAGTGTCAACTTCATCGGTTATATTTACATACAATATATACACAAAGTGTAACGAAGTAAACTAATTTCGTAAGCTTAATTTAGTTTAATATCAAAATAGTGTTCGTACGAAGGACATTTTATATATACGCAATAGTCTTGCACGTTAAATTATTTGTATAACTAAAATAAAATTGTATTTTAGATTCATAATGATTTAAAAAACCTTATTTAGTTTTGTTGGAAACTTTTATAATAGAAAGAAAAAATATTGTGTGAAAAGAAAATTTTCATATCAAAATTAAAAAAAAAGTAAAGGAGATAAGGAATAATGTGTGAAAAAAATATTCCATATTTATATTTATTGCAATACTAACAACCTTCAAGATTGCAGCTTCATCAACAACAACAAAAAATCTTAGAAATGCAAAAAATAAAAACGATGTCATGTGCAAAATTATGCTTCATATGCAAAAAATGTCTTAGAAATGAAAATAAAATATGATGTGCAAAATTATGCTTCATATGAAAAAAAATTCTTAAAAATGAAAATAAAATAAAAAATGATGTAATATCTTCTATTATAGGAAGTACAAAGTAGAAGAAGGGTTTCTTATAAACAACCGTTTAAATTAGGATATATTTTGCTTCATGAAAATTTATTAAAAAAAATATACTAGGGGTATTTTTACCTCAGTTGAAAATAGCTGAATTGAACTGATTGGCGCTGAACTAAACTAAACTTAAAGTTTTTTTTTTTATGAAGGATTGATAAGTAGCAAAATAAAAGAAGAGCTGAACTTAACTGAACTGAGCTGATTCTAAGCTCAAGTAAACATTACTTCAACTGAAAAAAGCTGAACTGAACTGAAAGTTTTTTATGAAGGATTAATGAATAGCAAAATAAGAGAAGAGTTGAACTGAACTGAACGGAGCTGAGTTGAACTGAACGGATTTTAAGCTGAAATAAACAGGCCTCACGTATATTAAAAACTAAATATTTAGAGGAGTATTGTTAAGGCTTAGGGCTTACTTCAACTTGAAATCCATTCAGTTTAGTACATCTCAGTTCAGTTTACCTTCGTTCAGTTCTTCTCTTATTTTGCTATTCATTAATCCTTCATAAAAAACAAGGTATAGTTCAATTACTACTCCCTCCGTTTTTTTTTTTAATTTCAACAAATCATTTTTCACACTTGGCGAGATACTTTTTAAACAATTTATAACTCTAATTATATATTTGTATAAATTATAAAAATTATATACTAATTAATTTCACACTAAGGCTCTGTTCTATTCACGGGATTTGGCTGGAATTGAATGGATTGGATTGGAACGGAATGGAATGGATGGGATTAGAATGGATTGCAGGGATGTTATTATCAATAATTATTAATATTTTGTAACAATGGTAATTATTTTTTAACATTGAAATTGTTATTATTATTATTATTATTTCCAAATAAAAAAAATTGCATGTTGATTTCAGCTTAATTTCAGTTTGATCCGATTCGGCTCTAATCAATTCAGGTCAGTTTAGCTCCAATCAATTTGTCGTCAAATAGTTGTGAAAAAATAATAAAATGACATTGTTCATTGCATGAACAGGCAAGTACTATCTTGTGGACTCTGGATATCCAAATACTACAGGATACTTGAGTCCATATTTTGAAAGAGGCGTGAGACTTCACACTCCTGAATTTCAAAATGGTGGTCCTCCAGATGGAAAATTAGAGAATTTTAATTACCGACATTCGTCATTACGCAATGCAGTTGAAAGAATTTTTGGAGTATTGAAAAAAAGGTGGAAAATTTTAAGAATGATGCCACAAATGGAAGAAACGTATCAATTAGTTATAATTGTGGCAACATGCACTTTACATAATTTCATTCGATTAGACAAGTTAGGGATTTCAATTTCTCATGGTTCCCAAAATATTGAACGTGTAGCTGATTTAGATTTCACTAATCCGACACGAACAATGTTAATGCGAGACATTCGTGCAAATATTGCAGATGAAATATGACAAGATGTGTGTGCTGGAAATATGAGGTTCCAAGATGATGATGATATAGAGGAGGAAAAAATATATGAGGGTAATGGAAGGACTTCTTTATCTACTTGTAAGGATATTGTATCTACAGTAAATTATTATGTAACAAAAACGTAGTAAAAAAAAACCAAATTTGTTATGAACATTATTGTGTCGTAAAGATTTAAATTTTCAAGAGTTTAATTAAGAATTTAATTTTAATTAAGATTTAAATTTTCAAGAATATATTGTCGGGATTAGAATGAATTAGAATGGATTGTCGGGATTAGAATGGATTGGAATGGATCACCCGGGGATGGAATGGATCGGGATTGTAATCCCGTGAAGAGAATAGAGCCTAAGAAGAATCAAACGAGATCCATATTGACTATATTCCTCCTGATACATTGATCATAAAATTAAACCAAAACTTAAAAGATGAATAGTGTAACTTTTGAAATGTTGCAACTATAAAAAACGAAGGGGGTATTTATTAGTTAGACCTTATTCTTTTGGACTGAAACGTAGATAAACTGAACTGAACTTAATTGAAAGGAGCTAAGCATAACTGTACTGAAGAGAGATGAACTGAATTGAAGTGAAGTAATAATCATAATGGAAATAAGATGAACCGGATAGAGCTAAACTTATTAACCTGAACTCAATAGAGGAGAATTGAAATGGATTGTCAAAAATTCAAGTCTAAAAAACAAAGTCTTAATCTTTTATCTTAGTTTCACGAGGTCTTGCGATCGATTTTCACCGATGAAAAAGCACAAAATAGATAAGAGAAAAGATTAACTTTAATCACATTTAAAAAAAAAATACTCCACAAGTACGGTCCACAGTGTACTGTTGTGTAAAATTCTGAATTGGTGTTTGCACTTTGCAAGTATGCAGCAATTTTAATGTATAAAGATAAAGTGACCAAAATACCTCTTGAATGGGAGAGTATTTGCAAGAAAAGGGATTCGCGGGATTTGAGGCACCTGTTGATAATTAGTACAGTAGCAGCCTTTAAGCAAGACAGAGTTTCGAGTTGGAGTAAACACTTTCTTTTTTATACAACCAGCGAAAGAAAAAAAAAAGCCTGTCAATTCAAGTCCTTTGTCTGTTTCTATATTTTAGGCCATAATTGTAATTTTGTTTCTCATTTTAAAGTTAATTTTTTTTTAATTTCCCTATCACAAAAAAAAATTTAAAACAAATTGTTTTCTTCATCATCCTAATCACTCCATAGTCAATTACTCTTATGTTTTATCGAAATTTAAAATTTACTCTATAAATTATTTTAACACATTATTGAAGAGTAGAAATAAAGAAATAAATGTTTATTATTATTATTATTATTATTATTATTATATACGGAGTATATATTTTTTTTTGTAAATAAAAATAAAAAATAAGAAACCATAAAAAATGATTTACACCCTTTGTTGTTGTTGGTTTTAAAAACTGATTCTAATAGACTTGATTAACTTCTTTTTATAAAATTAAAGTGATGTCAAACATGGTGTCAAGATGTAGTTTCAACTTTTTAGCTTTTCACGGCTCTTAAGTTTGTCTCATTTTGTAAATTAAGACCTTTTAGAACTAAAACTAACTTTAACCTAGGTGTTGCCCTAGGTTATTTAATAAAGACAATTAATTTAATTAAGGCTTATTTGATATGTTTTAATTAGTTCGTAGAAAATCTTAAAATTTTGTAAAAGCTAGTAAATTTAAAATTTCTTGAATAGATGAAATTTGAAATAAAAGACCAATGGCGATATTGAATTGGGGAAAGAGATAAAATTGAATATGAGATAATCATATTAATCGAAGTATGTTAACACATAATCATACAAACAATTGTTCTATTATTATTCATTGTTGATCATCATGTCTATTTAATATACATAGTATAAGAATGAAAATTTAGATAAATTTGACCGTTCTTTTTATTTTAATTTATTGAGCCTTTTATCTATTTTACGATTCTCGTTGTGAAAAAGCAGAACAATAGTAATGCATAGCTTAGTTGGTACGTCATTTTGCATCATGAGTAGGTCGCAAGTTCAATATTATATTTTTACCAAGATAAGGCCATGTTCTTTTGGACTGAACTGAATAAAGTTGAGGTGAAGTGCCAAGGGCTTTTAGTCCAAAAGACCAGTGCCTAAAAAGTCGAAAATTTTATCACTGTCTTACCGGTTTGCTTTTGTTTGGGAAAGAGTAATAAACAAATTAGAATTAGGGTTTAGTATCCGTGAATTAGGGCCTGTTTACTTCAACTTAAAATCAGTTCGGTTCAGGTCAATTCAGTTCAGCTCTTCTTTTATTTTGCTACTCATTAATCCTTCATAAAAAACTTTCAGTTCAGTTCAGTTCAGTTGTTTTCAGCTGAAGTAAACAGACCCTTAGTTCATTCAATTACTCCAAATAGTATAACAATCTAACAATTTGAAGTTAACCTTATAACCAAAATTTATACCGAGTTGTTAATTTCCGTTGTTTACAAAAATTATTTTTAAAAGTCTTCTATTTTCAATTTAAAAAGTCTTACGTTACAAATTTTGATTAATTATTTGACACTCACAATATAAGTTTTTTTTTTTTTTTTTTTACAAAAAGTCTAGCTAGCAGCGCAAAATAACAATTAAGCTTCTTTTTGTATGTTACCATCACTTTCCAAAATAAATCGTTGCTCATTTGACAAGCAACATGCAAGTAGAAATGTACAAGCCACAAAAGGCTACATAAGCATAGCAAATTGTTTCCCATTCTCTTGTGAGTTGTGAGTCGTGACTTTGTGAGTTATTGTTGTTGGTGCCTTTCCAGTTTCTATATAACGAAAGTGACCTTTAATGCTTTTACTTGGTGTAGCTTAAGTTGTCGTTTGGTTGAACGTAGAAAATTTACCTCAGTAATAAATTGCAATGCCAAGATTTCAAGAAATATATATATAAGGGAAGTGTTAAAAGTAGTTTAATTTAATTGATTGTTAGAAACTTAGAATGAGGAAATCCTTACGTGCATAGTTGAGTCGAAATTTGTTGTACCAGGAGGTGTGTATATCACTTGTATTAGCTGTATACCACTTGTTTGTAGTGGTTAAAATTATTTTACCGATAACTTCTAGTTAATGTCTCTCATATGCGTTAAAACTATTTTGATTAATTCATTCATTTTAGCTTTTAAATCTTTATCTCAAAATGTGTGTCCGAATGATATGTTGCAAACAGGAGTAATTTTATATTATGCGAATGAAATTAATTAATTTCATTAAAGTACTTTGTAACTTCACAAATGATCAATAATAAGAATGAATAAGCAAGTAACCCCTATTATCGTTGTAACACTATCTTCACATTAAAATAACTCTTCGTATTAAATTATAAAGTATATAAGTAAGTCGCCACATCATTACACAATGATATATGTGACTGACCATGTAGAAGAGTCTACCTAGCCTACATAAATAGAAATTCAGTCATTACAATTTACAAGTCTAATGTAATAATTCTAAGTTCAATTTAGGTACAAACAAGACCCAACTAATTAAGGTACCATACTACGGAATTAGAATATCGTTTCTCTTTGTCATACCATTAGATTATTAAATTGTTCCTTTTTAATGTAATAAATTTAGTCATGAAAGGAGTAATCTAGAATTTTAAATTAAAAGATTATGAATTTTTTGGTGAAAGAAGCTAACCTCGACCAATTTGAACATCTTTGATTTGATTATAACCTCTTCTAATTAATAAAAGGAAAGAAAAGAAATAAATGAGATGATTAATTTGATGGTAGGATGGAAACATCAAACATCAAGAGTTACGTTATGTGCAATAATTTTTTTATTTTTAACATACTTAATTTAGAATGGAGGTGGTTAGAAAGAAAAATAAAAAATGACGTCAATCAGTGATATTATATATACTAAATAATCCCAAATTCCATGTGACGATGGCTTAAGAAGTTAGACCAACACCAACGCTTGTATTATTGTATGAGTTGGAAAGTGACGCTCTTATTCGTCTTTTATCTTCCAACGTAGAAAGTATAAAATCTACTACTAGACTACTAATACATTATTATGCTAAGAAAAGAGGGAAGATGATCTAATTGTGATTTGCCTAATTAATTTTATTAGCTTCTTTAGAACATGTGGATTCAGCTCCATCTGATTATTATTATTATTATTATTATTATTATTATTATTATAATTTTTTTTAAACCAACCTAAATAATTATAATTATTGATTACTGATTCATTGATTATGGATGGTTTCATGGCGTTAGTCAGTAATGACGTTTTTTTTATAAAATTTTTTTAGGGATATCCCACGAGTTTTGAAAACTACGAACTGAAAAGAGTATCAATTGATTAAGTAAAATTTTGAGGACTCCAATCATATAAAAAAAAGCTGTAATTTAAATTTAAAATTATATTTTTGTGTGTGTACAGTGTAGGTATGTATTTATTTTCAATATTAACTAATTGTACTTTGATATTCAATCATTTATAACAATTTTTATAATTCTTTATATTAAGGTAGGCACCGCGTGTTTAGAAAGCTCCATACTCGTATATATGGAGTAACAGACCAAGTTACATCAAAACAATTCTCGTATTTTCCATAAGAAGATTGTCATGCTGCTTTGTTGAGCTTGTTGCATGTCTTAAGTATAGTTTTCTTTATTAACAGCTCATTTAGACGTACATGTTAACAAAAGTTTATTGTCTTCTCTTTAATTTTGTTGTTACTTTGCTAGTTGAGTTTTAACAAGTAAAGTTGGCAATTTGGAAAATGGCAACCTACGTGCATGTGCTTCCTTGTTAATCTTTTAGCACACGATGTATTTTATTAAGCAAATCCCTCCTTCATCCTAACTCATGGAAATTGAGTTGCTAGACATAAATTAAATTAGAAAATTAAAGTTAATCTATAGCAATAATCCAGGTTAACTTTAATTAAAATTAACTAGAGTATTATGTTGCTCCCCTCCCCCTTCCCCAAATGTACCAACATAACTAAAACATATACGAGTAGGTTTGTTTGCATAGTTTAATTTGTCGCGTCGGATCAAGCCAACTCTCATTTGAATTTGATTGTATCATATTGTATTTCTTTCATGCATCCATATGCCATCACTTCTCATTTTCTTGCTTCAATTCTTCCGAAAACTTGACTAGATGCAACATACAACCCAATTTCACTCAATTCATAATAACGCACATCATTGACGCCTCAATTAATTATGTGGTTGGCTCAAATTGGTTTGGGGTCGTAAATTACCGTTTGCTAAACTGGTTAGCTAGTGTCCTCGGAGCAACTCAACTCAACTCCGCTATGATACAGCATTTCCGTGAATACTAGACTAGTAGTTAATTCCTATTGACATTTATATAGGACTAAGTTGTGATGTTGCCATATTACGGACACATTAGGTTCCGCAAATTCATTAAGACTTTCATGATGTAGTATAATATAGGCTCATCATATGAACATGGATGATTAATAAAGTATTTTATAATATGGTTTAATGAATTATATTTCCCTACAAAATGACACATCCAAGTCATGGGTTAATTAATATCCCATAAATAATTAAGCACATTACCTAAGCATGTTCCCTCTTTACCTTTCATAACTAAAATTTACTCGCAAAACATGCTACTTTGTCTACATACATCACTCAACTTCTTTTTTTTCTTTGCTTGCCCTCCTGTATTATTTTGTTGTCTCGCCGATTTGTTACCAAATCCCACATGCTAAAAGTCATACAAAACAAGGAACATGCAACTTGCTTAATTACTTGCACATAAGTCTTTTTAATGGGTACTTTATGAGTTTAAAGGTAATGTATACTAGCTAGGATGCTGCATACCGATAAGGATCAATTAGGGGGTTATTTTTTGCGGATTAAAACAAATCAAAGTACGTAGATCTTTAATTAAGTAGCTATTAGTTATCCGGCCAAAAAATAATAATTAATAATACCGGTAATAATAATAATAATAATAATAATAATAATAATAATAATAATAATAATAATAATTGGTCATCTATCAATGCAATTAGGGTTAGAGTGTTATATATTAGAAAACTTTATTTAGAGTACGAATATGCATGATCAAATTTGACGACGACTTTTTGCATGAAGTAAATTAGTAAAGTGAATGTGAGACAAAATAATTGGCATTTCCCAAACCAAATTAAAGGAGGGTTCATATCATTAGGCATGAGTTTCGTCACCCCCACGTACTTTTTGTTTTCTACTCATGATTATATGTAAATAATTAATGTTAGAGAATGCTTGTCGTCCTTTTCAATAATTACTTACGGCATGTCAACATAAATTGGGTGGATATATCATATCCATATTTACTAATGACATGTTCACCATCATTTGCACTTTATATGTAACTTAAAATATGTTCATATTTGTTTAATTCTTCTCAATTTATCTAATTAGAATATTTTTTTTATTTTTTTTTATTTTTATAAATACAAAATTAAAGTTATAAGCATTAGAAGATTTGATCATATTGACAAACGTGTATAAATAAAATGTAAAAAATAAATTAAAACAAATATAGGAACCCATACAGGTAGGTAACATCATTTAATGTTGTACACGCCAAAGTTTTGTAGTTAGTTTGGCATTTCGCTTGATAAATTTTTCTTATCAAGGATCAATTCAACGAAAATTAAAAGGCCAAGGTTATAATAAGTTGATGAAGCTCAATGATTGGTTTTAATCTCTAATACAAGAACATATACAACACTACATTTTCTCATACAACATTGCCAACAAGGCAACAATCCTAACATACTTAAGTTCACTAGTCACTACGATAAATTAAAAGAAGTACTAGCTAGATAGATTAGGCCGGGATGAAAGTTTGGGGTTACGTTAGTACTTAGCATTGTACTATTAATGCCTGAGATCTAAGATCAAACTTTATCCAATGATTCCTTGCAAACACACACAAACCTATATATCATATACTTGTGAAGTATATCCTGCATTACAAGAAGAAGAGAGGATAAACCACTCTATAAGTGTACGAGTTATTTAAAGTTTCTTATCACCAATTGGTTCGTTTGTAGCCCGATCAAAACCCTCCTACTCCTAATCGGGTTGCCGAAACCCATTTGTCCTAATATGAAATTTAGTGATGTGCAATATTTCTTTTGGCTAGTGTTAATTTATGAGTTGCAACACCTGCTAGTTCCTTTGCACTTCAATTCAACTTCCATTTACGATAATCAAGATTTAATCAAATTTAAGCAAGATACGTGGAACCCACACACACAACCTCTTACATAGTTACATGGCTGCAGGAAACAATATCCATCCCTGAGTAATAGAAAAAGAAGTCTTGTTCATAACAAAAGGTAGTGATTGTGAATTATGAACTCCCTAAGACTCCAAGAGTCCACCCACCTTAACTTTAAGCTTTTACTGAATTTAGAGTGACAAAGTTTTCTATCATCAATCCACTTTTTCTTGCAACACCGTCACTTCTCCTCAATCCAATAACGTTGCTTCATTGTGTAAATTACACTACTTTTTTCCTTTCCTTTTGGGTGATTAGGAAATATAGAGTCGGAAGGCCATGTACTACGTTTTATATTATTTGCAATGATTAGATATTTTTTCTTTGTGCTTTATGTCAAATCGTTGTAAATAATGTGAAACAGAGATAACAATAAAAATTGTACTGAAAAAAATCTCTTAGAATTGAGTAAAAAAGAACTCTATTTAACTATATAAGCAATTCTTCACTCACGTACTCTCATGTTACACTACGCTCTTGCAAGTGTGTTAAATATTTTGATAAACAAGTACATATAATTAAACGTGTTATTTGTAATGGAGTGCACTGACTTGAGACATTGTTATTGTACTCAATTTAAGACTTCAAGGTCTGTTTACTTCAGCTGAAAACAGTTGAGCTGAACTGAACTGAACTGAAAGTTTTTTATGAAGGATTAATGAATAGTAAAATAAGAGAAGAGGTGAACTGAGTTGAACTGAACTGAGATGAAATAAACAGGCCCTTATTGTTTTGGACAATTTACCAAAACAAAAGAGATCGAAAAGATATAAGCCTAAAAATTATCAAAATTTACCAAAATTAATTAATGTTAAATCTCCAAGTCAATTAACTAATATATAGTAAGACATCTACATCAAGATGAAAACACACAATACAATTTATACATGTAGCTGATTAAACATGTGTACATCAAAATGCTGATTGACCGACCAAAACAAAGAGTAATGTGACACCTAAAAATAAAACCCTAATAAAGGTAGGTGCAATAACAAGATCATACCCAAAAATATACGCACTTAAGTCCAACAAATTGTTTGTATGGTCACATAACAATATTGCACAATATCAAATGGTTGTATGTTATTGACAAAGACAATAGAAGTAGAAATTAAATGGTACCCCACATTCAAATACAACATTTGACAGTTCATATAACTTTTCATTTGTGCTTTAATATGCACCCAATTTTTGTGCTTGTTTTTTCTAGTGACTTACTGATAATCTACCACAAATTTGAGACAAGGCAAACGTTAAATTTTTTACACTTTATATTATGATATGATATGATATGATTCTGTTTTTAGAAGAAGAAGACAATGCTAGGATTCATTATCCTTACCATTACATTCTCTTTGTACTCGATCTTACGCACCTTATGACCATATATGCCTTATTGCTTGGAATTTGAAAACAAAAATCATCCTTAATTGTAAAAGGCTAAAGGTATAGTTGCAAAGACATGAGATAAAGTGAGTGGAAATTCGGTAATGCTGAGGTCCTTGTGGGCCTGTGTGTTCGACTTGATGTCTTGTTTTATGTCTAAGGTACAAAATAATCCGTAATAATCGGTACTTCGTTCAATTGTCTAAATTTACTTGCTAAATTTGTCTTTTTAAAACGCAACTTTAAATTCTTGTATATATTAGTATATCATTATTAATACTTAGATAGAAAGACTAAAAAAACACCTAGAGCAATTATCAAATGCTTATCTGATAGTGTATAAAATCATTTTCTGGATCTCAATCATCAATTTATACTTTTGTTCAGGTGATTCTCTAATATGGTATCAGAGTATGTTACAAAGGTTACGGATTCGAATCTCATCCACCCCTCCCTTCTAAGTGGAATTATTACACTCCAAGCCCAACAGGCTCTCGTCTGAGGAGGCGTAATATAGTCTAAAACCAGTTCTTGGGCTTTAACCATCAGTTAATCTTTTGATTCAGATGATCCTCATCTACACTTCAAGCCCAACAGGTTGTCGTCTGCGGGGGCGTAATAGAGTCTAAAACCAATTCTTGAGCCTTAATCATCAGTTTAATCTTTTGATTCAGATGATCCTCTAATATTATCCATCTAAAATCAATAAGAATGATCTACCTTGTAACTAGGTAGCAGTTGGAAATTGATTGACACTTGCCTTAATCTGGTAAAATATTGATGGTAGTTAAAATGTTTTGATTGGATCATTTGCTACTCTGCTAACAGTCTAATAAGGTGTTCAAAATTATTTTTTGGAGTTGTTAGAGCCACAAAAGCAAATGATTAGAATCGTTTCCACTATTTCATAAAATTGAAAGAAATTTCTAACGAACTAAACTATACCTCATTTTGAGATATTCTCATTTAGAATTATAATTGCAGTTGACCCCAACATGGTCCACCATTTGTAATGTGTTTTCACTGTTTTGGCCTTTTGGGTGTGAATGTGTGATATCGTGACTCTTCGAGGTCTGCCAACTGCCAAGTTGATACATTATGAACATTGCGTTGGGCACTTGGGCCTGTACAAACAAGAGCTTATCCTTTAGATAGGCCCAATTATTATGAATCAATCCATTATCAACCACGTTCCATTACGATAATGCTTTTGGAACACAATCAACATTTTTTTTAAATAAATATTAATTCATTAATAAAGGAGTCATACGACATCTATAATAGAGATCAAAATTAACAAATATAAAATAATCTTTATCGAATAATATTCAAAAAGATCGTTGTATATAATATTTGATAATGATGAATACCCTCTTCAACCTTCAACGAGGGGGTCTTTTGATCTGTTGTAGTTTTGAATCGGAGTAAAATTTGACTTGATTGACTGTATACGTAGAATCGACATCTGTTGCAACCCCGTACAAATCTTCATTAACAAATTAAAACATCCACTAAAAATAAAACCGCAACCCTAAAGTCTCACAAGGACAGAGATATAGCCCAAGATGTGGGTAGGTAAAACTCAATATATGTAGTAAGACTCCTACTAGGGAGAAAATGGAGATTTGTTATTGACATAAACAAAAAATTATTGCAAGAAGGAAAAAGAGGGGCTTACCATCGGCCGAAAAGGCTGGTGGTAGTCCCTAAATCTGAAAAACTAGGGTTTTTAGAGAACGAGAAAAAAAATGTGGAGATGAGAGAGAAAAGAGCAAACTAGGGTTTACTCCATCCGCTAATTTTATTTTTTATTTTATTATTATTTTTTGTTATCAATATTTTTTAAATTGCTATATATTCACTTCCGTGACTATTTACGTAAACACTTTGAAACTCTTTAGCTTTATAGCACACGATAAAATATAATCATATGTGATTTTGTTTGATTCGTCCGAATGCGTAATACTTTACCACATGATTTTTACAAGCTTGCTTCTCAAGATATAAATGTTTTAAATTTATGTCTCAAGAGATTTAAAAAAACAAATGTAGCAAATATAAGTAGAGAGAGTATTTCAAATCACAATGCATGCCAAAATATGTTGCGATTAATAAGGAGTAGATAAAATATCAATATTCTATTTATAGTAGTTTTTCCTGTCCAATATATACTGCACATTATCCAATCCTCTTAATTGCCAACCATAAAGAGCTTGTTTACGAGCCTCTCGAATCTAACATAAATTTTTGTGGACTATCCAATCTAATTTCAAGTAGTTTACTAGCAACAAATCGTTATATTGTGAATGAGGGATAACTCAATTAGTTAAAACTTCTCTTCTGATTTAAAGAGGCCCTGAGATTGGTTTTCATCTCGCCCTTGTGGCAAATGTTTATAACTTTTTATTACTAATTGTGGGAATGCAATAGAGTAAAAACAAATATAATTACAGAATTTGAAAACTAAAACTTTAAAATAAATGTTAATTACACACACCTATGTTATGAACCAATTAAATGAAATGACTACTCATGTAAAATAGGGTATACAAGTGCTCACTAATTTCCATATTTTACCTTTTTTCTTTTGGAGTTTGAAAGCCACAAGGATGAGGAATAAGAATCAATTTCAGAATCTCATAGAACCGAAAGGAAAATTTTACCACTTAAGTAGTTAAGCTGTTGTTGGTATTCAGCCTAATCCACCATTAAAATAATTGAAATTCACAACTCAATTACGATTAGGTTTCAATCCTAATCCATTCTCAATTGCTATTACGGACTTGTGAGGCTCGAACACGAGACACGGTCTTTTCCCATAGTATTTTGAAGTGTTGTCTAATGTTAAACGTCTAACCGTCTCTCTCGTACCAGCAAAATGTCAACGAGATCGAACTTATACAAGAACCCTTCCTTCACCTACAAAAAATCCTACAGCCTTTCTTCCGTTCTTCAAAATCTTCGAAGTACGCCATTTTTTCCCCCCTAATTTTAATTCTAAATTAATTCTTTAATAATCATTCCTAATTTTAGTAATTAACCCTAATCTTCATAATCTCATATACTTATTTTTTTTAATTATCACAGCTTATAATGCAATCACCGGAAATACTCTTCCGACAAACGAAGAATCTCCGGCAATCTCAAACCCTGAAACTTCCCAAAAACGACGTCGTTTTCACAAACCTCCTCCAAACAAACCGCAGCATGTTGAATTCGACGATCGCCCTATGTCTCATGAAGATTACATCAACTCTAGAAGGCAATTTTATTTATTTATTTTTGAATAATTAGCTTAAATTAGTTTTTTAAATAATTAATTAATTGAAAATTGATGAATTGTTGTTCGGGAATTTTGATAGGCTAGAAGCTTCTTCTTCATCACATGGTTATGAGGAATTGACGTCAGATGTTTTGGTAATTATTTATATTGTGTTTAATAAAATGCTTAATTTTATAATTATATTTGTGATTAATAGAAATTTGAATGATTTTTTAAGTTAATTTTGTACAAATAAATTGCAGGGATCATCTAATTGTGGTGTGCCTTTGGTGGATTATGGAAGTGATAGTGAGCATTCTTTAATTTAATTTTTTAGCAATTATTAACATTTTTACATTTTTAATACTTGAGTACGTTTTTACATTTAAGGGAGGTTGATGGTTAGTTTTCATTATTGACTATACTTTCGTCGACAAGCGATTTACTACTAGTATGTTTTGTACTCGTTTAATCTTGCTTTCACTAGTATTTGTTTGGATAGAGGGTGATTAACAATGCCTAGACATGCTCGTTTAATATGATAAGCTCGAGTAATATGTTAAGCTCAAGTAATATGATGAGCTCGAGTAATATGATGAGCTCGAGTAATATGATAAGCTCGAGTAATATGATAAGGGTACAAGACCCTGTTCTTTTGGACTTATTTTAAGTTTAGTTCACTTATATATTTATGTCGGTGCGTTTCAATTTACTTTAGTTTAGCTCATTCCAACTCAAATAAGTTCAAAAGAATAGGGCTTAAGACGATTAATCAAGATAAACAAATGTCAATCAGAATTATATGGATTGGGATTTGGGATTTATGACTCAACTTTAATTGTATAAGTATTACTATGCTTGTGAAGCGTACATAACTAACTACAGGATTATGATTTTGAGTTGAGTCCTCTAATCTAACCACCCTTATAGTTGTTGCTTGCATTTACTTACCTATGCAAAAATATTGTTTGCTTTCTCTGTACTCTTAAGCAATGGATAAATACGAATCAATTGATGACTCGGTCTCATTACCCATTGATTTCCATGTTTCATGTCCCTTGACAGTCCCTTGCCCTGCCCCATCATGGATTCATCGTTTTGTTATTTAAATGCACAAATTGAGAGTAGACTAGCTTTAGAAATGGATTTTTTGCACCGTTTATATTATATGATTAAAGCCATTAACTCCTTTCAGAGTCAAGTCTCGTACTCTGTTATATAGCTTTAGTGATGGGTCATTGTAGGATTTTGGGTGTTGTTAGCTTTTAATAAATCTCTTTTTTGTTTTATTGTTAAATATCAGGTGATGATAGCCCATCAATGTCGAAAGAGGTACCGTCACATTCAAATTCAGGTGTCTCTCTTGTTCCATTGATCAGACAAATGCACTTTAGCCTGATAAGTTGATTTACTTTCCTGCTGTGTAATTTTATTGCTATCTATTTAATTGTCAACCCTTCTTAATTTAAAGATGCATTCTTTTCTTCATCGATGTTCACTTCCAGCTCCCATTGTCTCATTACTAATTTACTATTACAGTGTTACCAGTGGACTATTGTTGAAGGTTTCAATCAAATTGTCCAATTTGTACTATCTAGTCCTGTGAAGACTGTTTTAGAGTTCATAAAATATTTTGAACCTTTTTCCCCCATCTGAGATGTATGTGAAAAATGTTTTGGATGTACTGTAAGACATTTAATTTTGATTTGTTAATAGTTATGTTATTGATTATCTGATACAACCTCTAATTAAAGCTGTAAAATTCAGTATACATGTGACTAAATTACTAGTGAACCATTAACTATTAGTTGCGCTGTCTTTTCTATATGGATTAATGTTAATTAGAAAAAAAATTAGCTTTGATCTTCATTCAACAATTCTGATCAGCACAAATTAGTTTTCATCAGTAAGAATCAGTTAAATAGATAATAATTAATTGAAGGGTATTCCGGTGTAGCACAGAATCAACATATAAGAAAATTTCAGTCTCATTTTTAGTCAATAATCAATCTATTCTTATTTTGGAGACTATGTTGATAATATCTCCTCTCTTTACAAAGATAAGGTGCTAAATAGCATTTGTGTAGTATCTAAACTTCCTAAGGTTACTCTAATTCCTTCTGTGATATATGCATTTGACCATCACCTACAAAGTTATGTTATATATATATATATATATAATTTTTAAGCTGAATAAAAATGTATGCGATCATCTAACCTTTGTAAAATCGAGGATAAAGGAATTTGGAGTTATCAATTATAGTTCAATATTTCCAGACTTTTTTTTGTGTTGAGATTCTCCTGAATCAGCGAATCTTTTGTCACTCACATGCTAAAAATCTTCATGCTTTATATTTCAGGTCTCATGGAGCAATTTGATCACATAAGAACTAAAAGTGAACAGCGATTTCCTCTACTTGGAGAGCCTGTTTGTGTCATCTGTGGTAGATATGGGGAGTACATATGTGATGAGGTATGATGAAGATTATGACAAAGATTTTATGTTTAATCTGCACCCTTAAATTTGTGCTCCTGCCTGTGTTTGTTTTTGTTATGGATGGTGACCAAATAGCAATAACTTGAGGTAAATCATTTCTTGGCAGACTGATGATGACATATGTAGTATGGATTGCAAGTCTGTGCTGTTAAAACAAAAGCATAGAGACTGTCCTGAGGTGATTGTCTTAGCTTCTCCTTCTTTCTTTCTTTTTAATTTTTTTTATTCAAGTTGGGAATTGAAGTTTGAAGACATTGTTCTAAAGTGGATTTCGAAAGCAGCAGGGTGGTGTTAACAGACAAGTTTTGAATATTACTGCATATGAACCTAGAGGAGCTTTGGTTCATGCTGAATCAGGGGAAGATACTTGGGACTTTGATCGCAATCGATGGTCTAGAAAGAGATCTTGCTTATCTACTTATGAATGGTATTCCTGTTCACTATCATGTCTTTTTAAATTAGTTTCTTCTTAGTGTGTTTTATTGTGTCTTATCCAATCGCATAAAATGGAAAGCGACCTTTTTGCATAAATTAAAATTTTCTAGTGTTCATTAATTTTATGATTTGATTGTTAATAATGGATGGTTTTGATAATAGTCCCTTTATGAATTATGACACTGACATTTGTCTTGGTTCTTGCTCATGAATTTGCGGTCATGAATTTCATGTTATGATACAGCAATATTGTATCGATAAAATTAATGACGTTTGTTCTATCTCATGTCATAGTATTTTAGTATATGAACCTTTGCACCATAGTTTCTTTTGGTTTTGTTTTTATTACATAATATGCCTAAATTGCTCACTCCATATAGTTGGAAGTGCAACAAACCTGGTCATCTTCCTCAAGATTGTACAATAACTAAACCTTGCCTACAACCTCTTGGTTTGACTCAATCCTGCAGTCAGGTATTCTTCCTGGCTTTCTGCTACTACTTTTTTCTTTCTTTTTTCTTTTTTTTCTTTTCTTCATTTCCTTCAACTTTCTTTCTTTTTCTTTATTAGTTTCTTTTGTGTTCTGTAATTGATTGATATCATGTAAGATTGTAAGCTATGAAGATTTATGCTTGCAGCATGCTACCACCATTTCAATTTTTCTAAGTTCCCTCTTCTTTCCACTTGTAGGCCGCTACTGAGCAGAAGAGATCCACCTTCGTATCTTCCAAACTTCGTGACTTGTATAGAAGGTTTGTGTCTGCAGCTAATTTGTACAACTTGTAGATTGTTTAAAGTATTGGTTGATTTATTTCTTGTACTATTGATTAATGTTACTTAGGATAAGGTGTTGTACATTAATCAAATATAAAAAAGAGTAACAAGGAGTTGCAAAAAATAAAATTTTGGATGCAAAATGGCAGTTGCTAGTTTGTGAAAGGTTTTCACATCTTTTCATTTAATAAGAGTGAAAAGTCACTTCTCTTTGGTTGTGATTTGTTTTTCACGTAATACTTGGCTGGATAACTTCTTGTTACCAAAATTTATGACATTATTCATATGTTGAAGGGATATATTGAAATAGTAAATAAAAAAATATTTACAACTTCTTTATATATCCATAGATGACCATAATTCATCATCAGCCGAAAAAATCACAATATACTTGTTTCCACTGAACTTTGTTACTATTGAGCGCTACCATTGTTGTTACTTCGTTTTATCTCGAAAACAAACTCCGTGAAACCCGGTGCTTAATTATAGGGTCGGAATATTGTTTTTGGCAAAGTGTCTCATGCCTCGAAGTGTTGTTTTTCTCTCACAAATTTGACCTTTTGACCCTTGTAAGTATAAATTTCTTTAACACAGCTAGATTGTTTTTTTTTTTATTTTGTTTGTTTTTTGTTTTTTGTGAGATTGTCCTTATTAAGTGAAGTTGTTTGATAACTGATCAGCAGCTTTCCTGTAGGCAGTAATCACATATTCTGTTAATCAGGAACTTTCTTCTTGTCCGTAGATCTTATTGTAACTGTAATTTTTTCAGATGCCACCAAATAAACAAGACCGTGGTAAATGCAAAGTGCTGTGCATGCGCCAATTCTATCTCTTTGGCAACTTGCCTTGATTGCAGTACCATAACTTGTGACAGGTAACCTAGAGTAATGGCCTTTTCAATGTATGAAGTTTACTATTAATGGTGGTCTATATTATGCTGTTTACCTTTTATGCATGTGATGTAAAAATACCTGAAAATTCTGACCTACCCAAACCAAATTAGTTAAAGTGTCTTTATGGGTCAGATTCTTGATCGTGACATGTTAATTGTTTCCCATATTAAGCCTCTTCAATTCTGAGTCTGCCGACGGCTGATCTTATTTAAAGATACTGGTTCAAAAATTCTTTATTAGCACCAGTGCACCACTTTTTGTATATGTATTTGGTAGAGTGAGAGAGACATTTTCTTTCTTTCTCTGTATCTATTAGATTTACACATTAAACATTGATAAAACCATCTTTTTTATTAACTATAAAACACGGAAACTTCTTACACCTAGAGTTTGGAAGATTTGAAACTCAAACACTCCGAAACACTTAGAAAACTCTTTCGAAATGTTTTTGAAACTTAATTTAAAAATCGGAAATGTTTCCCATAGGAGGGAACTTCATGTGGTGCGAGATGAAGTGTTTCGGAAACTTTGTAAGTTACATACAATCGTTTCCTAAGGTCCCCCGGAGTTGAATACGTGATTTATGATGGATCTCCCATGACTTCTCATGTGCTCAAGTTACATTTTTCCCAAATTTCACTCATTTGCTTCTGATAGCCTTAGGGATGACCCACGATCGTTTTTATTGACTAAAAACTTATTATGAATTTATGATTTCTCTTTAGATGATTCCCCAAAGGGCACACTGGTCTTTTCATTATCCTAGAACCTTTTCGGTCCCTGAAAAGTTGTTCGATGACCCTCTTTTAACCCTATGACACCATGTAAAATGTTCGGCAAATATTTTGTTTCTGGACTCCTGACCCTATGAAAAATGTGAATTGTAACCTTCATTTTCGGTTTCCAGAGAGCTGTTTAGGCTCCGGCTTGTTTTCTCCCTTTATTTCTCCCATGTGTCGGTGGTGACCCAAGAAGCCTCACACTCGGTTTTAACCTCTTAAAACTTGTTATCAACCCTCTTTAGACAATTTTGGAAAAGGGCACACTAATCTTTTCGGGACTCATTTATGACCTTTCGAACCCTGAATAGATGCTCAGGGGCCCTCTTTTCACCTTAAAGGCACAATGTTAAATATTTGGTTTTTTTTTTCTAGGATTATAGAACCTTTGAAAAGTGTGAATTATAGGCCTTTTTTTCGGCTTCTGGAGGGCTTTCTTGAGCTTTGTCTTATCTATTATTATTACTTTGTCTTCACCAACAACTATACTTGTGTCGAGAATTTGGTTTTTCTCTCTTTTTTAAAGTTTTTCCCTATTCTTAGATCCCTGTTTATAAACAAAATTTGTGCTAACTACTTTCTCTATTCACAACGACGAGGTCATTACAGGTTGTTGAAGCGTAGTTAATGTTTTATTCACTTGTTTGTAATAACATATAAAATTTTTATGAGTATATGTTTGTGTAAGATTCCTTTTTTTTTTTGAAACTGTTTTTTTCCTATACTTTTCCCCGTTTCCTTGTTTTTGGGAACTCGCGCTTCCTCGTTTCTGAAATATTTCCGTGTGGTACATAGTTCATTAAAAGGGTTATAGTTGGTTAGGTTTGTTTCTGTGTCTTTGGGTTGTGAACTCTTGTGCTGTCTTGGTAATTAATTAATGATTTTGCTCTGTCATATTAGTTGTAACAGGATTTAATTCTTGCTATGTTCACTAATACTCAAATATTTTGCAGTGCAGGACATCTGTCTGGCCATATGTCAGCTCATCCTTCACACCATCATATATACTCTCATAAACTTGAGCGCTTGGTAAGTGACTGGTTCAGAATATTAAACTGGTGCTCTTTTAACCTCTAATGCATAGCACATTTCATTACTACCATATCTTGCGTAGTCATTTTACTGTGAGGACCATCTATTGTTTTTCTTAACTACTTTTATTATGTTGAGATCCTTTTGCTTTCATGCCTGGAAGGCGAGAAGGTGAGAGATTCAGCATCATGCCTCACAGCATTCATGCTTTATTCAAAGTTATCTCAAAGCCACTTGCAAGTGACTAGTAGGAATTTAAGCGTATTTTGTTAGGCCTTTTGGGGTGTGAGAAGTATTTTTTGCAATATCCTGCTTCACATGCTAATGTTAAGCCTAGCTTTCATCAGGGGGAAATTTGTTTATCTATTTATCAATTCTTAAATTTAGAAATTATAAGAAAAAAAATGAAGCACGGATCATGTTTTGTTACTAATCTTCACCATTGACATTATTACTTTCATGTCAATGCTGTTTCCCGACTAAACTGACTGATATAGGCTAGAAAGATGTTTTGCTTTCTAGCTAACAAGCCTTTACATCTCCATGAAAGATTTGTAATGAAAATACACAACAAACAAAAACAATAACAAAGTTGTAGTCCCAAAAAAATTGTTAACAAAATATAACGCTGTATAAATATATAGTATGCTTTGATGTTTTGTTTGGTAGGTCATTTACTCATTTTTCTACATTTGTGTAGGTTAAGTGTTGTAAATCTACATGTGAAGTGACTGCTATCCGGGATCTTTTAGCTTGCCACTACTGTTTTGACAAGGCTTTTAACAAGTTCTATGACATGTATACTGCGACTTGGTATGTTCTCTTTTGCTTACAAACGTTCCTCTTGAGTTTTAATTCCTAATCTGATTTTTGCAGAGCAACTTATTGAGTGTGGGTTTGGGGCGATTGGTTTGACATTCTTTTGGTACATTTGATCATTGATTTTTTTTAATTTGAAAATCGCTTGCGTCCAATTGCTAGTCTTCTGTTCAAAGTGGTTAATTCTATGCTTGGGTTTATTGCATAAGCTTGCTCATTATCTAGGAGCCAGAAGTTTGTAGGAATCAATCAATTAAAGCCTTAATCCCATAATTGGGGTCGCTACATAAACCAAAATTACTCATTCGATTTGGTCATCCACATTAGTTTCCCTCCTTTATCCCCTGTGATTAAGGATCTCATTCTCTTGTAAATATAAAAACTTCATATCTTTTCTAACACCTTCCTACCAAAAAACTTGTGGAACTTTGCCATCTTGCCGACAATATTAAAATACTTATGGAACTTTGCTGGGTCACTATAAGATTTAATTTCTAATTAATTCACATGGACAAATATTGAAGAAGTGCCTCTGCATGTTTCAGCTTTATGGCTAACAAATAGGTTATGGCTGTGTATCTAGTCTTGACAAAATATTTCCTTGGCATGTTCTTGATTATTTGTGGACTATATGATCGCTTAAGATTAACATGCAACTGTAATTTGATTATTGCGTGCTTTTATCCTTGTCAAATATAGGAAAAGTGGTGGACTTGCAATGATCTGGGGATCCATTTGCTGTGAGGATCATTTTGAATGGTTAGTATTTGTGTAATTTGTGGTTTACATGTACCTGTAACCAACTTCTGTCTTTTGAATCTATGATGCAAACCAGCTAACACCTGATGATATTTGCCAAGTAAGGCATAGGATGAATTGTTTGAATGCAGATGTAGAAGATGGTGCATACATTTTCCGGAAAGGTGGTGGTAGAGGAAGAAATGTTCAACTCAGTGATTTCATATTTTAATAGGTTACATGTCCACCAACTTTTAAAGTGTTCTGCAATCGCTTCGCCAGAGGCCAGTAAACAATCTGAGCTCATGTGCTAGCCTGAGAACGGCGGGAACATGATGTTTTTCACGACTTAAGCATGAAAGCAGACTGGTTTTAGTAAGGGGCTTTGTCGCAAGTCTGCAACTCTTATAGGAAAGTTCATCGTAGATACTTGACGTGTGCAAGCTTTCCTGAATCCAGAGAATTTCAAGGATTATAGTTTTCGACCTTTATGTATAGAGCTCATATCATCTTTAGACTTCAGTGATACAATGGTCACTAGTCCAAAGTCCCAGGGAAGCCATTGTTATGAAGAGTCTACAACTTATATTGATGATCTTAAGATTTTAGCAATTAGCTCATGTGTATCGTGGCTTCCATTGATCCAAAGCACAAGATGTTTATAGGTTCTGTATTTTTTGGTTTGGAAGCTTATAAAGTTCTATAGGTCCTGTTTGAAAAATATTTGTAAACTGTTAACTATTTCTGATTTTTAAGTTTATGGTTGAGGTTCCACCGCGATAGACTTTTTACTTATTTCACAACTCCTCACACAAGAACTCATTAGCCTTAAAGTGTGGATGGATCATGAAATTCTTATATCTAGGCATCTAGCACTTAATAATTTCCCTTAGAAAGAAAGGGTAGATGAGTTTCGAATCTGTTACTTTTATGTCATGTCGGATTTGTTACAATATTAGGAGCCCAATCCTACTTAAATTTTAAATACTATTGTCTTATGAATATTTAAAAAATTAAACATCCAAAAGATCAAAGATGCTAATAAATAAATAGTTACTCTTGAATATTATTCAAATGTCTAACTACTGCAAATGTGTATAAATTATATACATCTAATGATTGATATTAAATATCTTTTAGTCCTGTCCAAAGATGATGCATGAAGGTTATTAGTATGTTTGCACCTGCATTAGGGTCGTTAACGTTGTTTTATAAGAGCGACCTTTAGTTATAATGGAGTAAACCCTTTACGTTAACGCTATTCAGAATGCCATCAGTATTAATTATATCATTATATCTTTATTATTAGTTCAAGCGTTATCATAATAAATTGGACTTTTTAACTACTAGAATTAGCTAGCTTAAGATATACTACAACCAGGGGCGGATCGAGGAATTTTAAATAGGTGTAGCACTCTAAAATTTTCGATGATGTTCGGATCAATCAATTCGGTTTAACAACAACAGGAAACTGATTCATCAATTCGGTTCATAAATAAAAAATTACAAATTAAACTTACATTAAAGTTAATAATGCGACTAATAAAAGTTTAAGTTAATACAATGACTAATAAAAATTAAAGTTGCCCGATTAAATAAATAAGATTAATTAACAAAATGAGTAAAAAAATCAGATTAATTAACATGATAACATCAGTCATCAGTCAATACAAATCACAAAAAAAAAAGATTAAACTCACTCATTTAAACACATGAACAGATCTGAAATTGGAATAGACAAATTAGAGTAAAAAAAAACAGACTAAAGTGAGTAAAGTCCCTAAACAAACAACATCTAAATATGAAAAACGCATTATTTACTCCTATATCGAGTTTGGACTGAACCAACAAAAAATATCTAGTAATTACACCTGACGAGTTATCAAATAATGCTATAATAATGCTATGACGAGTTTGGACATACAACCCAGTATCAAATCTAATGTCAATTATGCAATTATGTCATTATGTCAATTAATTACAAAAAAAAAGCATAAATGAAAATATGAAATTGAAAAAAAAATCAGATTTTAATTTAACAAATTAAAAAAGAAAAATAAAATCAGATCTCAAGACTTCAAGTTAACAAATTAAAAAAAAAACCAATTTTTTACCTCCCCACGCCTGACGCCCCACCAGAGTACCGGATGATTGCTGGACTGGCGAAGATTCGAAGGACGAAGAAGAGAAGAAGATTCGACGAAGCCGGTGACGAAGATTCGAAGGACGAAGAAGAGAAGAAGCCGATGTGCGAAGTGAAGTTTAGCCGGTGAATCGGTGATTGAGTAATTCATAGAATCAAAAGAGAGAGAATAGAATAGAGGGGCGATTGAGAGAAGAGAGAGAAAGTAAGGGTTTTGGGGTTGGTTTGCTTCTCAAGTTCTCAATTCCAATGTTACACGCGTTCTTTTTTTTTTTTTTTTTTTTTAAAATTAAANTAAATTAAAGCTGATTTTTTTTTTTTTTTTGAAAAGAGGTAGCACGTGCACGGTGTGCTACTATGCTACCTCGGCCCATGGCTACAACCTTTTTATCTTTTATAATAATGCATCCTAGGTTAAATTTTATTGTGTTAAAACACCTTATCCTCTCTTTGAATCTTCAATGTTGATTATTTTTCCATCTTTCTTTTAAACTTCGCGTAATCATCTTAATTCTTTGTTTCAATTTTTTATATGTAATTTGTTTTTCTCTAATTTTTCACATTTGGTGATTAGAAGAGACTCATAGTGACTTGATTTTTGTATATATTATTGGTCTGTCTCGAACTAAGTGGAACACCCAATCCTAAGTGAACTTTATGTGTGAACTATAAAAGAGGCATATGAAGTAGTAATCAATAAGCAAGGTATGCTTAAACAAGTAAACAGCCTCTCACAAGTCACAACTATCAACAAATAATATGGTACTTTGAGCTCAGCTAAATACATGCATAACGAAATAATTATTAAAAATTACTTAAAAATAAATGACAATGAAATTTGAAGTAAAATTTGAGTGAAACTTGTATTATTTAATGAGTTTTTCTACATGGTGCCCCTGGGGTATTCGGTTTTCTACATTGTGCCCTTCCAAATTAAAACTTCCACATGGTGCCCCTAAGTTTCATTAAGTGACTAAGCCATGACCTTTTTGTTAAAAATGTGACAATTTCAATCTCAATTTGGTGGCTCATACGCCTTTGTTCATAGCCTATATTCTTACAATTTTCCTTGCAATTAAAGTGCACTATGAGCACTATGGTTCATACAACAAATAATTTACTTGCATTTAATATTTGTTTAAATACAAGGTCATGACATAGTAAATAGTTGAATATTAGGGGCACCATGTGGAAGTTTTAATTTGGGAGGACACAACATAAAAAACTCAATACATCAGGGGCACAATGTAGAAAAACCCTTATTTAATTTATATAATTTTTGTTGCTTTCAAATTGCACTATGACATACTAAATGACTAAATGATAATGATATATAAACAAGTAAGAAAATAACAACAATGTATATCTATTTTATTGATAATTTATATTGTGGCCTTTATGGGTTTCAATTCTATAGCAACTCTTTGGGTCCATAGGTGATGGGATCTTGACAGATTGTTCCATGTTTTGAACCATTTGTTGTTTTCCACTTTGGTGCTCTTGGTTCCTAAAAGTCATAAGGAATCCTAATACAAAATAGGGGATGTGGGATTTGAATATGTGTTGACATATAGTGCGCATGTCATTTCAATTGTAATCACTAGGCTAAGACTCCATTATCAAATATATTTATGCAGTGTGTGATTGATAGCTCAAGTGGTTAGAGCTCTTTTCTCGGTTCTAAACGATCATGAGATCGACTCCATTTACTCTGGTGCCTCCCTAGCAAAAAAAAGAAAAAAACTATCTACGCATTATGCATAAAGTTGATATCATATTCATATGTTTAAACATTGATATTAGCTTTTTAAATCTCTATTAGGTGCACAATACTTAATAGTTATGACTCGTCACACACAATATAATAAAACATGTCTAGTTTCTAACTATTAGATGCAAATTTTACATTTAACATGCCAATATGATAAAGCTAGACAACTTTAAGGGGCTCTAATGATACACATGTTAAATATTACTCTTAAAATTTTCTATATTTACCATATTGACTTGTTAGATGCAAAATTTGCATCTAACAATTACAAATTAGGAATTTCTCCAATATAATGCTTCTCTTAATATTAAAGTAATTCCACACAAAAGACACTACAATACCCTAGTCATCAAGGAGTACATGGACAACATACTATATATATAAAGGCTTAGCTTAAGTCTTGAATTTGTTTAGAATTAGATTTCACATAGCAAAAAAACAAGATCTTCCTCCTTGTAATGTTATTAAAATAATCATCATCTTTTGGATGACAACAATGGAAACAAAGCACTCCCAAAACATAGTTGTTGATATAGACTTCGAGCACCAAAACCAAGGAAATCACAAGAAGCCTCAAACGATGAAGCATCTCCATATGTTTAATATAGGGTTTTTTGCTATTCTATGTATATTGATTATTACTTTTTTGGTTTCCAATTTTCCTCTTTTTCAAACAACCAAAGATGATAATCATCCCTCTATTGATTACACTCAAGTTGATTCATTCTATGTCTCTAATGATCCTCTTGATTATGATTATGATGATGACATTTACAACATCAACACGACCACGACCTCGACCTCGACCACGACCACCACATATGATCAGAAGGATGAGGAGGCTCCTAGTGTTTCACCAACGAACAACAAAGATTCAAGAGATTATAATTTTGCTTGGAGAACAGTTGTGGAACATATTTTGTTAGTTTTGGGTTAGCTTTTCAACACTTGGTTTTAGATTTTTTTTTTTTTTTTGATTTAATTGAATGTGTTTTTTCATTGGTATTGCATGTATTATGTATATGGTATTGTTTGTGATTATACAATATGATTATTAGTATTGACTAATTTACTATTTTCGAACGTGAGTACTATTGAATAATTGATTGATATCCTCATGTTTAACTTTGAAGCAATATAATCGAGTTATCTTTAGTATTTGGCAACAAGCATAAAATTGGCATTATTGTTAAATTGGTTAGATAAAACCATCACAATGAAGAAGTATACAGGATTTCTTATGGTTGTGGAACTACTTTGATTTAGAGAAAAACAAGGAGATCCAATCCTCCAAATTCGCTTTATTTTCTAGCCTACTTCTAAAAAATAACACAAAGGCAATATAATTATTATTACTACATCTAATAAATGTACAGCAGTACGTCAAAGTGTAATTTGTGAATATACTTAGGGGTGTACACGGTCCGCTCTGGTGCGGTCTGAGGTCCAAATCAGACCGTAAAATTACGGTCTAGGTATTTTCCAGACCAGATCAGGCCGTATTTTAGACCAGACCAGACCAGACCGTATTTTAGACCAGACCATACCATAATTTTTAAACGGTCTGGTCTAGTGCGGTTTGCGGTTAAACTGCAATTCCTGAAAGATTTTAAGAACCATAATTTTATAAGAGCGAAATGCTTATACACAACAAACCATAAGTTTACCTATATAACCAAGTGCAAGTCCACAACAGAAAATGACAATATAACATCCATCAATCAATCATAAAATGGAAAACCATACAGAGTTACAAATTTAAAAGGTTTGTGTGGTTTATGGTTTACGATCTAAAACCGCAAACCATAATTATTACGGTTTACGGTCTGGTCTGGTCTAAAAAAATAAAAAACCAGACAAGACCGCAAAAATTACGGTCTAGCTTAAAAAAAACCAGACCATAAATTTTGGACCGTAGACCAAACCAGACCGTAAAAAAACGGCTTGGTCCGCGGTTTGGTGCAATCCAGACTATTTTCTGTACAGCGCTAAATATAGTGTCAAAAGTTAAAGTATGAAGAATATTGTGAGAGGGAGAGAGTGTGATAATTAATAACATGATCTAAGAACTTAGAAAGTAGAAACTGTGTAAAAACATAGGGGAATCTTATTGGTAGAATCATAGTTATAAGATAGATGTTCCCACAAAAATCATATATATAAGATAAGTACTGTATTAGTTTTAATAAGTACTCTAACCAATGATATAAAAGGTTATAAATTAGTGCATATAATACAATTTGACAATGAGATACATATATATTAAAATTTAGATGAAAAATACTGCAAGGTTGAGAAATTTTAAGAGATAAAAAAAAGGAGTATGTGTTTACAAGGTTGTCAATTTTGTCATATTCTACAACAAACCATACATAAATTCAGATTATTAAGTAAAACAACTAGTAATTCTTAACTTATTACTATGGAATCATGCTAATATAGCTGGTTTTAATAATCATTTCAATATAAATATTTTCTGTAAAACATTATATTATAAAGGAAAGTGAGTATATTATTATGAACAATGAGTCAATGACAAATGGAGTCCAAGTGCTAAAAGACAACCGAAATGCATCAAACTTCACGATGCTAAATAACCGAACCCACTTTCTCTGCTAACAATTTTGGGCACTGAATTTGAAGCTTTATTATTATGGTGAAAATTGACACATGTTTGTTACCCCGTTTTAATAGTGACTCAATACACCCACAACTTTGATAATTCCTGAATTGGAAATTTGCGATACAATACCTCTTCATAATAACCTATGTATGTGATGTTGGGGACGACATTTTAGTATTGATGTTATTATTATTGCACCCTTAAGATACTAATATTGATTGATGAAAGATGATTACAAAAATAAGTATTATCACGCTAATGCAATGATAAATAATCACAAATAAGAAACAATACGGAGTATAAAAGAGTAATTAAGAAAAACTTAGCTAAATTTTGAGACACGACGAGACTTTATAAGTATCATACTGGCCTTGTTGCCACTATTGAAATTCATCCCTATATCAATTCAATTCGCCTTTCGCCCCCCCCCCCCCCCAAAAAAAAAGAATGAACTACATAGTGCCCCCCACCCCACCCCATCCCATCCACACACACACCAACCGTACCAAAAAGAATGAAAAGGCCTTGACCTTGCCAAAAATATGTGGTGAAATGCCCTTTAGCTTGAGTCAAAAGAGGATTATGGGAAAGTTACTAGAGGTTCAAAAGATCGCCAGAAGGTACCAAGAGATTAAGAAAGAGCAAGGTGTCGTTATTTCGGAATTCCTTTATGGAGAGAACATAACAAGTTCTTAGAGGAACTGATTGTAGGGAGTCTCGTGGTCATCCAAAACACATGGTAAAAAAAAGGGTGGAAACAAGACGGAGCCTTCCGAAAGCCAAAAACGAAAGCTATAAGTCACAATTTTCAGAGTTTTTGGGTTACAAAAATAAAGCCAAAAAATTTACATAGTGTGCCTATAATCAAAAGAAGGCCAATGGCTGATTGTCAGAGATAAACGGCCATAAGGAAGTCTTGGAATAGGAAAAAAGACTAGTGTGTCTTTTTAAGAAATACTTACAACATTGGAAAATAACAATTTTTTGTAGAGGCTAGAATGGAGTGTAGGCCAAAAAGTACTCCAAAAGCCATAAACGAAGGGTACAGGTCACACTTTTCGAAGATTTCGAGGCCGTGCAAAAATATTTGCCTAAATTTTACATGTTGACCCTGAGATCAAAGGGAATCCCCTTGACAATTACAAATTACTAAAAATCTAGTAGCACAGTCGGGAGACGAATAATTACTCTATACATATTTTGTTTTAGTTTGGTCCTAATTTTTTTGTCCTCCACTATTCAAACACTTTATTTAGATACTATTATAACAGAGACTTTTATGATCCAGTTGAAGTAAACAATTAAGGAAAAAAATATTATTAAGTTGTTGAGTTAGTACCATGAAAAGATTGTGAAGTCTTGTATTATAAATATGGTGAGTGTTGTGTGTGGTATAAACTATTTGGTAATAAAAAAAATGGGAAATGAAACTTGTAAAATAAAATAGGGATTAGAGGAACAAAGATAGCAATTTGTTTGCAACTATAAAAACCCACGATTATCGAGTTTGAAAGACAACTCAATAGGTTAGGGCATTAGGCAGATAGAGCATACCTCTTGTTTCACACATATTGTTGTGGCTGTCTAAAGTCTAAACACAAAATCAACCCAAAAAAAATTGAAAAAATTGTCAAACAACACCTTTAAAATTGTGAAGGGGATTGCTAAACATCGCCCGTAAAAACCTTGTAATCACCGTATTTTGTATTAACTTTCCACAATTTCCCTTCCCTCTTCTTTCCTCCCTCTAACACTCTCCCTTTACTTCTTTCTCTAAACCACCATTACTCTCACCAATTCAAACACCAACTCAACCACATATCACCATCCATCCAACTCACAACCCAAACACATCTCACCATCCAAAAAACCAACTTCAAAAAGAGTCTTAAGGAGTCATGGGGGTAAAATATGATGTATATGGGTGAGGATGTAGTAATGAAGGAAAAAGAAAGAGACGTGGGTGGTAGAGTAAACTTTGTGTAGTAAACCCGAATTGTAATATGACCATCTCTCACTATTTCGATCATATCTCACAAAGTATAATTCCAATTAACATGATTCTAAATGAATTGGGAACTGCACTCAGAGAGATTTCCAACGGTAGGTCGTACGCCTCGTATAGTGTTCTGGAGAAAAATTTATGGCCATTTGAAAAAGACCCTGTGAAAACGGATTGTAATATGACCATCTCTCATTGTTTCGACCATATGTCACAAAATATAACTCTTATTAACATGATTTTAGGTGCGTTGGAAAGTAGACTCAAAGATCTTTCTAACGGTAGGTCGTACACCTCGTAGAACATTCTGGACAAAAAGTTATGGCCATTTGAAAAGACCCTGTGAAACTGCCGTGGACCAAATGAAACCTGCGCCTGATTTAGACCTTGTAAATCAGACGCAGGTCTCAATTTTTTTATTAATATTTTTTTTAAATGTAACTAACATAATTAAGATTTTTTTTAGAGAGTATGTGTTTTGGAGCGTAAAGGGCAGAGTTGAAAAAATAGGTGAAAATACGGGCAATGATAAGGAATTTCCGGGCAACGTTAACGTTTAGCGTTTCAGAATTGTGAAATAATAACTCTAAAATTTTTTTTGTCAAATAACACCTTTAAAAAAACTTTTATTTAAAAGTAACACCTCCACCGGAATCCGGTAGCAAAGTCAACGAAATTGCTTTTGACTCAAATAATTTCCAGTGAATTATTGGTCGTTTGGCATACCCCTATATTTTCTCTATTTCTTCCTTTGTAATTTTCCCCCTTTTGAGGGTCAAATTTCCAGGGTTTATGTTTTTTTTTCTTTGTTAATTGATTAATTATGAAGAGAGCTTGTAAATTGTTAATCAAATTTTGATAATTGCTATATGATGAGAAGAGGAAGAGGACACTAGCATAGTGTTGGCATTTGATTTCTGTTTGAGAAGGAAGATGGTGACATTAGGTTAATACAAACCCTAGTTTCATAAATTTGGAATTGAAGAGAGGAGGAGATGATATTCATAGCCCTTATAAGTATTAAATTCATGATAAAAATTTACATCATTCAAGATAATAAATGTTCGATTTAATATTTTATTTCCACTTTAAGTTTCCATGTCATTTCCCATAATTTAAGCAAATTCATTTAGCAAATGGAATGAGGAAAGAGAAAGTGGAAAAAAGAATATAAAAAAAAAAACTCAACAAAACACACACAGCAAGCAAGTGTAACACACGCCCTTTCCACCGAAGTCAAACACGATTTTGTTGACTTTTTCGTCAGTTATCGGTGGAGATGTGTTAATTTTTAATAAAAGTTGTTTTTTACTCTCTCCGTTTCATTTTATCTTTATACTACCTCCGTTTTTTTAGTTGCAACATTTCTAAAGTTGTACTATTCATCTTTTAAGCTTTGATTTAGTTTTATGATCAATATATAAAGAGTAATATAGTCAATATGAATCTCGTTTGATTCGACTTAATATGCACTTTATTAATATATAATTTATACAAATATATAAGTAGAGTTATAAATTGTTGAAAATGTGTCTCGACAAGTGTGAAAAGTGAATTGTTACAAGTAAAAAAAACGGAGGGAGTATTTCATTTATACACGTTTGCCAATGTAAATTTGGTAACGCTTATATATTTTATTTTGTATTTGTAAAAATATAAAAACTTGATATTCTAGTAGAATAAATGAAGACGAATCAAACAATGGTTCATATGGAAAAGGTTTTACTTACAATATAAAGCACAAATAATAGTCAAAACACACATGATTTGTTGATAATGTTAAAGTTAAAACTTAAAGAATAAATTAAAACGGAGGGAGTTAATATTATTTAACAAAAAGTATTTTTTTAAAGTGTTATTCAACTAAATTTAAAAGTATTTTCTACCCAAAATAAATAAATAAATAAATGGAAAAATTGCCAGATAAAACCTTTAAAAAACTTTTTTTTGCCAAAAGAAACCTTTTAAAATTTTTTTTGTCAGAAGAAACCTTAAACTAAATTTTTTTTGCCAGAAGAAACCTTAAGGGCTGATTCCGGTGTTGACCACCTATTTCCGGCGTTGACCCAACTTTTTTTTTCTTGTTGCACACTTAACTGATATTTGCACTCCTTCAAATTAAAACCAAACTTTTGGGCTCTTTAATTCCTCTCTCTTACTCTACTTCAAAACCTCTTTCTTAGTCTTAATAATCACTGTTTTTGCATTCGATTCACTGTACATGCACTCATATTAAGGTGAATTTAATTTTTTTGCTTCCAACATCTGGAAATTCAGCCATTGGTTTGTTCATCTTCACTCAAAAAAAGCTCAATGTTTTTTCTTTCTTTTTTCCTCTGTGAACAGGCGTCGCGAAGAAATTCGACCAAGGGCAAAGCAAAATCAAATTCGTCAACATCCAAGCAATGCAATTATCAAATTATTAAGAAAAAGAAGTAAGTTTTTTGAATTTTTAAGGTGATTATGAGTTATGGTGATGTTTTTTGTATATGGTGTTGAATTGATTTCGATTTGTTCATATTGTATGATGTTTTTGTGAATTGTTGTTGTTCTTGTGAATTGGAGGGAAAATGAGAAAAAGAAAAAGAGTGCAAATAAAGAAAAAACGTAGGTCAACGCCGAAAATACCAGGTCAAGACCGGAATCGACCCTTAAAGTTTCTCCTGGCAAAAAAAATTTAGTTTAAGATTTCTTCTCGCAAAAATTTTTTTAAAAGATTTTTTTTGACAAAAAATTTTTTTTAAAGGCTTCATCTGACATTTTTTCCTAAATAAATCCCAATTTTGTGACCCTGAAATTTTAGCCATCTACTAATCTATCACTATTGGTCCTGAGTACTTACGGAACCCTAATTTCCCGCGAAAAAAACCTCTTTCGATCGATTTGTTCATCATCGAAACCCTAGAAAGCTCGAAACAATGGGCGGTCATGGAGGACTGAACATCCTCCCACAGAAGAAGTGGAATGTATACAACTTCGATAATCGCGAAAAGGTCCGAAAAGACGAAGAAGAAGCTGCAAAAGAAGAACAGCTCAAACGCGAACAATCGCGTAAGCGTGATTCCGAATCACGCCTCCTTCAACTCCGCCGTGCTCGCGGAATCGATCCTCAATCCGCCATTAACGAAGAACCTCCATCATCATCATCTTCAACAGTTGCAGTTGAAGAGGTAGTTCCAGAATCATCGAAGTCGAATTCGGATTCAAAGCATATTAACTTGTTTGAAGGAATACGGATATTTGATCCGATTGAGGTGAAGGTTAAGGAGAATGAAGAGGAAGGGAGTAAGAAGAAGAAGGTGAAGAAGGAGGAGGTGAGGGTTGTGGGACCCGAGGATGAGGTGTATAGGTTAGGGTATGGTGTGGCGGGAAAAGGAGTTAAGGCGCCGTGGTATGCGGTGAAGCCGAAGGAAAAGGAGGAGGAGGAGGAAAGAGAAGAAGAAGGTGGTGAGAAGATGAAGGCGAAGTCAAAGGGGAAGAAGACTTTGGAGGAGTTGAGGGAAGAGAGGTTGAAGCGAGAGAAGGCGGAGAAGGAGAGGGAGCGGGCGTTGGTGGCGCAAAAGCGTGGCGGTTCGAATGGGAGGTATCAAAGGTGAGATGAGGTTACTTGTGTTCAATTGACATGAATTTTATTTTTGTGCTTGTATTTTTGCAATTGTGTTTTATTCTTGCTTTTTGTTTGTGGTTTAATATGAATGTTGGTGTTAAGATGATGGTGAATTGATGCTTATGGTCCATGATATCCTGGTTAGCTCTAGAATGTGGCTTGTGCAAGTTTGAATCACATTTTCGAATGGTTTATTTGACAAATAGGATTGTTTTTTAGGCTATAACCATAGTAATCTCTAAACGTTAGCTTCTTGATAGCTTTTGAATGGAGCACCTAAGGAAGAATTATGTTCGAACTGCCTAGGAATAGTTACTGCTGTTAAGCTGTGATTGACTGATTGTGAATCGCCTTTTGGGTGAGCCGTGATGAATGAGTTGGACTGTTGGAATGACCCTAGTTTGTTGAGTGTCTATGGAGTGTGAAAGTGCTTCTCCTTCAAAAATTTAGCATACGGGACACTAGGACAGGATAGAATTAGGAATGAAGATGAAGTTAGGTGGACAGATTAGGTTTTTTGGATCATCTCAATATCGTGATATTCAAAAGAGCTGGGGTAGATCGAAGGTGATGTGGTTGGATACAGTTAAGAAGGATATGAATCAAAGTTTGTGTTTGGATGATTAAGTGTCACTTGGGCACAAGGGAAGTAGAGGATTTGTATTAATGATCGCATTAGACGATGGAGTGTGAAAGTGCTTCTCCTTTAAGATTTTAGCATACAGGATAGGATAGAATTAGGAATGAAGATGAAGATGTTAGGCGGACAGATTAGGTTTTTTGGATCATCTCTTTATTGTGATATTTAAAGGAGCCGAGGTAGATCGAAGATGATGTACTGATGTGTTGGAGAAATTTAAGAAGGATACGAATCAAAGTTTGAGTTTGGAACTTTGGATGATTTTGTGGTACTTGGTCACAAGAAAGGGAAGTAGAAGATTTGTATTGATGATCGCATTAGACTAAGGCTTCAATTAATTGATATGTGTGTATGCGGGACAACGGTAATGGAGATGCTAGAGGATATGTCTTTTCATTTTAGGTATACCTATGGATTGGAGAAATGAAATAATATTTAGGCATAGAAACTTGGCAATGTGTCTGGCAACTAGGATGCAATGAGGTTTGAGCATATCTCCAACGAGCTTAACGTATATTTCCTATGGTTGGTTTCTTGATGTCCTTACATAATGAACAAATTGTGATTGACAAAGTAGCTTCAAGGATGATGGTTGGAATTAGGATTTGTTTATGCTAAGTAGTTAGATTTTGTCTTTCATATGGTTATTAGACCCTGTCTGTCTCATTTCATAAATCATAACTTGTCAAGGGTTGAAATATGCTCTGAATTGCAGCCTATTTATTGTTATACAACTACAAAGCCTTAGTCCCAAATATTTTAATGGCATAAATCCGACAAAATCACCCCTCTTGGTGGTAGCCTAGTGATGCGGCGTATTTTCTGCTATTTGGCTTCTATAACTGACGGGCATTGGCAATCAAGTTCAAATGGGTGGCATCATAGTTGAGATAAGGTTATTCTGGTTCAGTTGATATGTATATAATTGAAGTTTTATTTTAGTGCTTGTATTTTTGCAATTGTTGTTTATTCTTCCTTTGTATGTGTGGTTTAATTTGAATGTTGGTGATAAGTTGATGGTGCATTGGTGCTTATTGTCCGTGATATTTTGGTTAGGTCTAGATTGCGGCTTATGCAAGTTTGAATCGCATAGGTTTTGATTGGTTTACTTGACGAGTAGTATTGCCTTTTAGGTTATAAATGTTAGCTTTTTCATAGCTTTTGAATGGAGCACCTAAGGAGGATTTCTGTTTCAGCTGTTTAGGAATAGTTACAGCTGTTGAGCTTTAATTGTGATCCACTTTTGGGAGGAGCAGTGATGAACGAATTGGGGTGACCTTTTGGGGGCTAGTTTGTGAGTGACTATAAAGTCTGAAAGTGCTTCTGCTAAAAAAATTTAGTATACAAGGCAGGATATGAATTAGGGATGTGGATGTTCAATGGACATGTTATCTTCAATGAAGCCGATGCAGATCGAAGATAATTTGGTTGGAGAGAATTGATAAGGATATGAATGAAAGCTTGGGTTTGGATTATTAAGTGACTTTTGGTCACAAGAAAGGGAAGAAGAGGATTTGTAATGAACTATTCATGATTGCATTAGACTAAGGCTTCAACTGATTGATATATGTGATTGATATATGTGCATACGGTACTATGGTAGTAGAGATGCTAGAGTATGTATCTTTCTTGTTTGAATATAGTCATTGATTGGAGAAATGAAATCATTTTTAGCAATGGTGAATTCACAATGTGTCTGGCAACTAGGATGACAATAAGGTGTGAGTTTTTTCCAAAGAGTTTAACCTATATTTCCTATGGTTGGTTTCTTGATGTCGGATGTCCTAGACAATGAATCAATGTCGTATATGATGAATAAATTGTGATTGGCAGCTAGATTAGCTTCAAGGATGATGATTCCCTTAGTAATTAGGATTTGTTGATGCTGAGTAGTGAATTCTGTCTTTTGTATTTTATTAAACACTGTCTGTCTCATTCCACACATCTTAGCTTATCATGGGTTGAAATATGCTCTGTATTACAGTCGATTTAATGGTATACGATTACTAAGCCTTAGTCCCACAATATTTTTTGGTATAAATCTGACAACCAGCCTCCTCTTGGTGCCCTGGTGGTAACCTAGGGATGCAGCGTATCTTCTGTTGCTTGGCTTTTTTAATTTAATGGGCATTGACAATTAGGTTATTATCTAAGCGTTAGGGGAAAATCAATGTTTTGGCATTTACAAGTCATTGGCTATATGTATATAGTTATCAACATTATTCATGTGATCATGGTCTTAGCGGTAATGCTTTCTGTTCTCTTTGACAAAGTCCTTTCAAACTTTTTTTTAATGTTATTATTTACTTAGTATGAGCCTATGTTGTGCATTATATTCTAAACTGTGCACATAGGTCATAATTGAGACTTGAATATTGTTTCCCTAGAACTACAAACTTGTTACATGAATTAGTTTCCTACTTGAGAATCGTCATCCTAAGACTTGCTCCAGTGAACAGATGTTTGTCTTTGTATTTTGGTGCCTGAATTGCAAATTGTTTTTTTTTTTTTTTTTTTTTTTTTCAGAAAAAGAAATAAAGGGGAAGG
>PYUH01000036.1:4903015-4979825 GCA_016808085.1 Suaeda aralocaspica
AAAAAAAAAAAAAAAAAAAAAAAACATCACAAACTAAATACAACCTTTGAAATATTAGAATTTGATCTCATTAAAACTCTTTTTCTTTTACTCTCGAGTGAAAGCATTTTACTTGGTGGTATGACCGATGTTCTAAACTACTACGTTACATGGTCTTTCTCCAAAGATAATTTGGGTTTGATGCAAGATTTTCCACTAATTTCTACATTGTTTTTTTTAACACAATTAAAACGATATATTAATTAAGGCATATAGGCCATAGTTTTTACATTGTTTTTCTTTTAATATCTAGCATAATTCTTTGGCTACATAATTAATGTTTGTTTCTTGCAAGCTAAGGTATTCGTTTGTAAGAAAGAAAGTAATGTCTTTTGATTTATGAGTATGAAATATTTGGTGAATGGACTTTTATACTCTATCCATCGATCTCGATCTCCTACGATAACCCTTCTCGATTCAAAAGACAAATCAATTTTTATGAAATTTGGTTCCACTTAAATGGCTTTAATCATGACCAACAAATTAAACAACGCAATCAATAACCTAAAAGCCTTCGGCACACATTTATTAATTAAGTAGTTGATGATCACCCTGTTGACCTTTCTCATCGTTGCTCTAGTTTTATGAACAAAAATCAATATAAAAGAAGGCAAAACCACAGTAATTAGTGAAGTGATAAGTCGCAAAAAAAAATAATAATAATAATATTAATATTAATAATAAATAAATAATATATACAAGAGTACAATATAGAATATGATAATTTTATAAGAATTAACTTTGTTATAGATGTCAACTAGCTTAGTTAGTTTAAGTTTTCAAAGTTGATATACAAGAGTTACCTTTTGTTCCATACCAATTGCTCTTGTACTTTATTGACACAGGAAATAAAAAATCTTGTTGAGTTTGATTGTCCAAGTCTTTGGTCCGAATTGTTCAGGCCGAAATTCTTTACCAAAAGAAAGGCAAATTGTCGAAGATGATTCAAGGGGATGTAGATAGGCGCGTAGAGGTGGTTCGGAAATCTCTCTTCTTTTTTTGCGGATGATATAGCCTCCTATTTACTAGAGCGAACTGATAGGAATGCTCGAGAATAGTTGAGATTCTCAACCAATATGAAGCGGCGTTGGGGCAGAAAATCAATCTTGATAAGTCGGAGGTGTCTTTTAGTAGAGGAGTGGAGGTTGAAAAACAAGAAGAGTTCATTGATATTCTGGGCATGAGAAAGGTGGACAAGCATGGTAAATATTTAGGCATCCTTACTATCATTGGCAAAGCAAAGAAAGTCGTGTTTGATGCGGTAGTGGAGCGGGTCTGGAAGAAAATACAAGGATAGAAGGCAAAGATGTTATCAAGGGGAGGGAAAGAGGTGCTACTCAAAGCGGTTATTCAAGCAATCCCAACGTACATAATGGGGGTCTACAAGTTACCAGGGGCCATTATTCAAAAGCTTCATTCGGCCATGAGTAAGATTTGGTGGGGTACCCGAGGTAATAAAAGAGGGATGCATTGGAAGAGATGGGAATAGGGCTGAGCAAAGGTCCGGTCTAGACCTGAAACCTGACCGGATCGGACCTGAATTTGGACCGGACCGCCGATTCCGGTCCAGGTCCAAAAAAATTTGAGATGCCGGTCTTCCGGTCCGGTCCAAAACCGGGGTTTTCAGGTCCGGACCGGCGGACCTAAATAATTATTAAAAATATTTTTTTTTCAAAAATTAATAACTAAAACTTGTAAAGTTGTAATGTAGTTGGAAGTATTTGAGTACTTTGATGTTTGTAATCGTTACTAATTAGATTGTATGTCATCAATTTAGATCCTATGTTATTATGTTTGAAGTCTAAGTCTCTAAGATAAGTAACAACAGGTCCAACAAGTTCAACCGGTCCAATAGATTTTTTATTAAAATTTTCAATTAAAAGAGCAAAAACAATATAAAACAGGTCCGGTCCAGGTTTGGACCTGAGTATTCAGGTCCGGTTCAGGTCTGGACTGGAATAAATTCAGGTCCAGTCCAGGTCCCTTTTTTTTTACATTTCGGTCCGCTGGTTCTGGACCGGTGCTCAGCCCTAGATGGGATGCTATGTGCGAGCCAAATTTTTGGGGGGGCATGGGATTTAGGGATTTATTTTCTTTTGATGATGTGCTTCTTGGTCGTCAAGTATGGCGAATCCTCACGCATGAGACCTCTTTGCTAGGAAGAGTGTTTAAAGATAAATATTTTCCGAATTCCGGCATGTTAGAGGCGTCCTTAAACCAAGTGTGTAGCTTCACTTGGAGAAGTATATGGAGTACGATTGAGCTTATCAAAAAAGGAGCTTTATGGAAGGTGGGTAATGGCTCAGAGGTAAGAATTTGGGAAGACCCTTTATTAGTGGATGATGGCCAACGGTTCGCTACGACTACTCGTTTCGGGGAGGTGGAAAGGGTGTGTGACCTCATTGATTTTGAGTGAGTGGAGTGGAATTTTCCACTCATTAATGAGATTTTTAATGATCGGGATAAGAAGTGCATCCTAAGCATTCCCTCAAGTGCACGGCTTCCAGAAGATGAGTTGGTTTGGGCTTTCTCGAAGGATGGATGTTATACTGTGAAAACTGCTTATTTGCTAGCAAAGGGGTGCGATTTGGATGAGTTCCACAAAGTGTGGGTTGACATATGGAGAATGGAGGTGAGTCCTAAAGCTCGACACTTTCTATGGAGACTCTGCACGGGGACCCTTGCGGTGCGCAACCTTCTCAAAGCGCATCACTTAGTTGATGACGCGACTTGTCCGTGGTGCTCGATGGAGGAGACTCCAGCTCACGCTATATTTAAGTGTGTTCGCATGCAAGAATTATGGGATGAATGTGGCTGCATGGACATGATCTCCAGGGACGCAAGGGGTTCGATATGTGACTTAGTGGTGAGCTGGAGGGACATAGGTAGCAAGGTCAAGCAGAAGGGGGTTTTCTTGGCGTGGAACATATGGTTCGAACGAATCAAAAAAGTGTTCGAGGACAGAGTTACGCCGAATTCGATAGTGGTTGAAAGGGTGAATAGGTTGGCGGAGGAGTATGGAAAGTATATGGAGCGTATTTACCATGCGAATGGATGTGTGAAAGGTGTGGCTTCGAAGACTTGGAAACCTCTGCCGGAAAGAGTCGTAAAGTTGAATGTGGATGCATGCTTAGCTGTAGAAGGGTGGGTGGGGCTAGGTATGGTGGCACGTGATGGAGGGGGACGTGTGCTCTTTGCTGCAGTGCGGCGGGTTTAGGCTCGTTGGGCTCCAGCTGTGGCGGAAGCGAAAGGGATTGACTTGGCGTTGAAGCTAGCGAGAAGGTTTGGTTATGGCATGGTGATAATTGAATCTGATTGTATGGAACTTGTGAACCGGTTGTTGAAGGGTGTTGTCTTTGCCTCAGAATTGGATAAGGTGGTGGGAGATATTCTTGCTTGGAGTGCCTCTTTTCAAGCTCTTACATGGTCTCATGTGAGACGAGATGGAAACATGTTAGCTCATAATATTGCTAGGATGGTTCCTTTTGGGGTAGAACAAGTTTGGGAGGGGTTTTGTCCTCCTGCTTCTCCTTTGGTTGTAATGGGAAGTTTGCTCATTAATTAATTGACATTTTGTTTTTTCTAAAAAAAAAAAGAAAAAAAAAAGAAAGGCAAATTATTAGATGGGCCCGGGGAGAGTTATATGTACCCTCTTCTAACTATATGAATATTTGGAGTTTCAAAATGAACATTGGATATTATACTTTTAGGAAATGAACATTAAGTATGAATGAACATTATACTTTTAAGATATGAACATTAAAACTATATGAATATATTAAAGGAGTATCAAATTCTTAAAAGATTATTATAGGTTGAACAAATTAACACATCTTAATAAAAGAAGATGAAATTGAGGTTTAAAACTAAATATTAAGGCTTTAAAAAATTAATTAATATTTAGGGTTTTTAAATAAATATTCAAAGATTTCAGAAAATTGATAAGACAAGCAAAAACAAAAAAAATTACATATTCAGGGTGCCAAAATGATGAACATTCGGCCGTTAAAAAATAATATAATAGTCAAATATAAAAACTCAAGCTTATTTGATGAACTTGAAAAAATAAAAAGAAGTGAACAAATTATTTACAATGTGATAATGAATTTTACTTTAAAAATGAATATTTATAATATAAAATAAATGAATATGACATAAGAAAAAGTATAATGAATATCAAAAATATTCATTAAAAAATGAGATAAACAATAATAGTAACTAGTAAGTTATTTAATATTCAATTTTATGAAATGAACGTTCTATTTAATGAGATAAACATTAGGTCTTTGAGTGGAGGCGCACAATTAACTATATGAACTCAGATCCACGTAATACCAATTGTAAAAAAAACTGAGAGTGAGAGTTAGCTTAAGTGGTCAAATATTTCCTCCCTGTTCCAGGAGATACTGAAATTGATTCTCACCTTGCACAAGTAATTAAAGCTTCCTTTCCGATTTTAGAAAATCTTGAAGTCTATTCTCACCCCACCTGGCTCTCAAAAAAAAAAAAAGCAAAGAAACTAAAATTGGGTTGTGTTTGTCGGGTCGGGCCAAACCTTTGTAAATTATGGATTATGGAAGGCCTTGAATAAGTATCCAACAAACTATTCCAAAATTATCAGTGTTTCAGCTTCTCTCTAAAATCTCTAAATTTCTCTCTCTAAAACTGCAAACACCAAACAGAAGATGCCTGCAGTTGCTCCTCGATCTGGTGACGCCATTTTCGCCAGTGCTGAGCGTATTGTAAGTTCTTAATTAATTTTTATTAATTCTGCTTTAAAATGGTGGAAATTCACTCGAAATTGAGCCTAATTTCTGATCGAATTAAAGACCTAAAATTTGAATATTCGAATTTCAGAATTCAGAGCTATTTACATTGACTTATGGAGCGATAGTTCGTCAGCTACTTACGGATCTTGAAGAGGTTGATGAAGTTAACAAACAGCTTGATCAAATGTAATCATCATTTTTTTTTGTGTATTTTTGTTTCTGAGATTTTGATTATTGTTGATTGAACGAATATAATTTTTTTTGTTGATTGTTGATTGCAAACTGTTAGTATATGATGATATGATCGATTCTCATTTTTGTAAACTATTAGTCAAAAGTTTTTTTTGGTAAATTTTTGATGAAGGTTGTTAAATGCTTTAGTATGATCACTTTCAGCAAAGACACTTACGTCGATCAGAAAGCATTGTGCGTAGTGATTTTGCTCCTTTGTCTTGAATATTTGTTAACTCTTGAGTATGTGTCAGAAAAAATTATAAATGTGTCTTAAAATGGATGCATTAGTAATGAAAATTTGAATGTGATGTGCTACTTTACTCAAACCTGGCTATTAGGTTCACAAACTGATGTGTTCAAGTTCTAAGTCTGTCCAATGAAAGAAAATTTTGTGTCGTATTGATATTGATTGATGTGTTTGATCTCTGCACTTGTGTCTTATTGTCAAGTGCCCGGGTGCTTGAGATGCATGATCATAAGCAGTATTACCTGATTTACCAATTAATCCGCTTTGTTTTAAATTCGCAATTCATCTGAAATGGGAAAAAATAAACCAAAATTGACCATAATTTGCAATTTGCAGGTAGTTTAGTGAATTATGTAACAATGATCATAAGGGATGTGTGTCTCCTAATTTACATGTGACATATATAATTGGGATTACTTGAAAGTTTGTCTTGTAGCCTATGTGAGAGCTGCGTTAGTAATCAAACGCACCACTAAACTTTGCTAAAAGCTTCTTCTCTAATGCTAATATGGTAGCAAATGTGCTACCAACATCACTTTACGCCTAGCCTGTGAAATTTGGTACTTGGTATGTGATGTTTATTAGAAGTATCAAAAGGTTTGAATTTCAATTGCTTTCTTTAAATTTCAAGTTGTGCCGCCTTTTGATCGTGAGATTGAGTTTCACCAATCTAAAAGACCAGCATAGTTAAGAGGAATAAGTGTTGGTATTCATCATACTCAGTCTACATACTACAATGCATGAAGATGACATTGTTGAAGGCTTCTTGATTAAAAGATTCGTTCTTGAAGAGTTCTAGGCGTTTTCATTGAAGAATTCCAGTTTTCGGTAATTGAAATTTGTTTAACTTGCACAATTTTTCACGTACAATTGACTTTGAGTTGGAAGGCGTGTGAATATACGTTGAAAAGCTTATCCAATCTACTTTAAAGTAAAAAAATATGAGAAAAGTCCAATACAAATCGGGAGCTTGCTGTTTCAGGACGTTTTCCTCAAACTAGTCTATTGAAAATCTAAGTTTGGAAAGGATGATCTTGCTTGGAGTTCAAGTTTTATCTTAGAACATGTTTAGAGTTATTTTTCTGATTTTATTGTTAGATGTTTGTTAGGATTTAGTTGAGTTAGTTTCTAGGATATTTAGGTTTAGTTTCCTATATGAGTTTTCAATGTTTCAGTCATGTTTTGATTATTATTATTCAATGAAAATTGTTTCTTGTTTTCAATTCTGGATTGAATTGATTGTTTTCCGGAGTGATTTTGTGCTTTTGTTTGTCGATTTCCAAACACCCACCTAGTTTTTGAGAATTGTTGGATTAGGGGACTCAAATTCATATCCAATACACATTTCGTGAGTTTTGAGAGGAGTGACGATTTTTTTTTTTGATTGAAACCCTCCAAAAAAATCTAAATTACTTTCACTAACTTGTGAGTTCTATTGTTTACCCTTAAAATTCCACATCACTATAATATTGTATGGTTGAACACTTATGTAGGTAGGTATATAAAGATTATTTGGGCACTTCATTATCTATGATTTAAGCTACCGGAAATCATTCTTGTATCACTATGTAATAACATTTTTTTTCCAAGCTTCGAAACTTCGCAAGACTTTATCATAGTTCCCTTTATAGTATTGTACCATTGTTAAAAAATTGTTAAGTTTTTCTGAACCACTTGTCCTCAAGTCCCTGGTTTGTCTCTGAATCTGATTATCTATCTTCTGTTCTATTTTCTTGTAGGGGTTATAATATTGGTGTACGACTAATTGATGAATTCCTGGCAAAATCCAATGTCACTAGATGTGTGGACTTCAAAGAAACTGCTGAAGTAATTGCAAAGGTTTATCCTCAATCACACTTTTATATTTATGAATACCATTGGCTACTTATAAGTTTTTCCATGCATTGTAGCTTGTCAGCATCAGTTGATCTGTGTTTTTGTTAACTTCATGGTTTAAACTTAATGGAGTCTTACATCTTGATGCACTTGGTTTAGAATATCTTGCAAGTTGACTGTCATGAATCATAATAAAGCTTAAACTTGGACTCTACGCTGCTGGGTAATTTTTGCTTATTTCTTAATGATGCATAAAACAAGGAATAAGTTTTTCTGGAAATGGATTATAATATTTAGGAATAAGTTTTTCGGGAATGCCTTATTATTAAAACCTGTTCTTTAAATTGCCTTTTCTTCGAGTCTTTGACGTATCAACTCCTTCTATCACAACTCCCATTCTCCCAATTCTTGCATCATACCAAAACCGGCAGCTGACTATAAAAAATTTGCTATTTCAGCATATTTTGGTAGATCTCATGCAGATAAACCACATATTGGGCCAATGTGACGTCTTTGGTACAATTATGGTTTGTTTAATTTGTCAGTTCTACCTCATTCATTGAAGATCAAATGCTCAATTGTCTTGCGAACTTGGTTGATCACTGAATCACCATAACCTCTTGATCTGGTTTTTCCTGTTGGTGTTTGTAGTGGTACTTTTGTTTTGACTTAGTAGCCTTTGTACGACTCATTTCTCACCAGGTAAGAGGATAGATTCAAAAACTCATAATCTTTTAGAACCTCTTAAAAAATGGATGTTTGTTATTCTAATAATGCTTATTTATTACAAGGCAAACTTCTATAGTTCCATGAGGTTGGAATCTGTCAATGATTTGAGCTATTGCCATGATACGATAGAAGTTCATAAAACCCTATTTGATGTGATGGAAGTTTAAGCATATGATCTGACAGCATAACTGTTAATGCCATCATTAGATTATGATTTCCATGCTGTTTATTATCCTGTATGCTTGGCAAAAATTATTGTTGTTGAAAAGAGTGCATATTATTGTGTGGTTTCTATAAATTTATCGCAGGGTAGAATAATCAATATTCTGGCTAATGAACAGGTTGGCTTCAAAATGTTTTTGGGGGTGAGCGCAACAGTCACCAACTGGGATGCTGAGGGAACAACTTGCAGCCTGGTCTTGGAGGACAATCCTTTAGTTGATTTTGTTGAACTTCCTGACTCGTACCAAGGTCTTCACTATTGCAATGTTTTGAATGGCGTTGTCAGGGGAGCACTAGAAATGGTGAGCATTTGCTACTCATGTAACCCTATGTTAATAGAGTAATTCTTGTTTTTACAATGGAGAACGTGCATCTGAAATCTAAGATTGGCGAGGCTTTTGAAGCTTAAATGAACAGCTTTTAAGGGCTTCATGAGCTTCCCGGAGTAATTTCTTTGGAGTTCTGGCTAATAACTTTGATTTTCCTATTCCTCCTTTTATAAGCCTGGGGGAGAGCGATTGTGGAGGTATCAAAGGTTTAATACTTTAATTTGTGAACGTTTGATATATATAGCCCAAAGAGTTAACCATAGGAGTAAACACCTTTCCTGTAATGATATTAGTAGTAATTTAGGAATGTATGGTGTAACCACACTTAATTGATGTTATAAACATTTGGTCGATGATAAAAGTTTGCACCAAACACCTTTACTTCTTTGCATACACTGCTAGTAAAGCATGTCTATTATTTTATTTTTGTGTTTCATATGATCATATCTCATCCCATCTTCTAGACAGGAGATAATGAAGTCAAACTTCCCAGATGATGTCGTTATTTTACTTCATTGTGTTCTATTCGTAATTCTTGTGTCACATTACCTATTATATTTAGCTCATTCTTTCATGTGTATTATTAGGTATCAATGAAGACTGAAGTGACATGGGTTCGTGATATGCTACGTGGTGATGATGCGTATGAACTGCAAGTTAAGCTTCTGAAGCAAATTCCAGAAGAATACCCATACAAGGATGATGAGTGATGTCTAACTTCTGACTGTTGTTATGTATATTGACCTCCAGTATCTGGATACCCACTCGTCTCTTCACTATCTAATAGTTTTAAGAAACACAATTGGGATAGGTTCAATCCTCATTCTGTGTTAAGCTTAGTTAGCCAAGAAGTAACTGTGTGGTACTTGCTGTAGTTCAGTGGTAGAAATGCCATTTTGTAATAGGATGTCCAAGAATTGTTCTTGCTGCTTTTTATGCAAGGATCCTATTGATTTGGGATGATCTTTTCTTTAAACACAGAATATGTGTTCTTTATCCAATACTGCAGCTGTTTTTCTCCATCAGCGGTATATTTATGCTAAGAAAATGAGATTCATATTTGTTCGGATCAATTAATCAGTCAATCAAAGGACGTGGACATGAGAATCACCACCTCAAGGATACTATGTGAACAAAAAACCAAAATTATGGCAACTCTAGCCTACCATTCTCATTTGTATGATTCCATAATACTCATTATGGTACTTAGATTATGTCTCTGTAAAGTAGAGCACATTCAACTCTGTCTTTTATCAAGAACTACAAGTCAATCAGCCCAGGGTTACCAGTTGTTAGCCAATGTTTCCGGTTGCTACATGGTGCGATACTTGTTTGGCTAAGGTTAGAACTCAAATGCTCACATTACATCGTGAGTATGAGGCCAAGCACCATAAACGGAAGTGTAAAAAAACGAACAAAGAAATCAACATCTAGGGATATATAACAAAGAGAGGATTTCATTAAAACTCAGCAACAATTTACAACTTCCAAACAAAACAACACATTCTCTCATTACTCATTCTTCCTCCCTTTATTTTTAATCATAAGACTTAGTAGCCAACTCTCTAAACTCTAAACCCACATTAACCCAACTACAAAAGTATAAAGTTAATTATATTTAATTAACATTAACTTGGAACACATCCTTCTTCTCCTCCTGAAGCTTAGGAACAGTAACCTTAAGCACACCATTCTTCATCTCAGCCTTGATCCCATCAACTTTGTACATATTCGGAGTCAAATCAATCCGGCTCGAGTACCTCCTCCGATCCTCGGCCTCCTCTTCCTCTGCCTTACCACCTTCAGCCGCAGCCTCACCTTTGATGACCAGAGTGTTCTCCTCCACTGTGACCTTAACATCCTCCTTGCCTAGCCCTGGCATGTCCACTTTCAAATGTAAAGCTGTTTCGTCTTCTCGGACATCCCAGCCTCTCCTCGTTGCTCCTCCAACTGCTCCCAGTCCTCGAGACGCCGGCACAAATGGATTGTCCATTAGCTGGTCCATCAGGTTCATTAGTTGGCCCACACTTCTCGTTGGTGTAAATGGATCAAACACATCTGCATTTCGACAATTGTTAGGAGTTTTGAACAAATAATTCAATCATAATACAAATCAAACCTCAAAAACACAAAATCAAACTATAAATAAATGATTTATACTCGTATTTTCGCATTTTCCACTTCAAATGGCATAATTACTTCGAATTCCTCATATTTGTTAACGAAGACAAAGCAATAAACTAGTAAATACTGGAAATCAAACAGTTAATGTGTTGTTTTTAAGATTTCTATCATTCGATCAAATTTCTTAAAATGCAACATACATTAACAGAGCAAAAAATTTCGGTACAAAATCAGAGCAAACAAATATCAGAGCAAAAATTATCAAACAAAAACATTTCAAGCATAATAAACACAAGCCATTACACCGAATTGCATATATTATCAACTTCAAATTTTCAACAATTACGTGAGAAGAAACGACGAAAAAGCAAAAAAGCGACGAAAAAACGCAATACTAGCTACGAAAAAGCGACGAAAAGAGTACTACTACCTGAGAAGAAACCAGGAGAAGCGAAATCACCACGGCGACGAGAAACAGGAGCGCGGTCAGAGCGATCATCATCGTCATCAACTCTAGCCATTTGAGCATTAGTGTTGAAGTTACGAGCAACGGAAAGTGAGCGAAGTGGTCGGAAAATGTTGCCGGAAACAAGGTCTTTTGCAGCAAGTCGTCGCAACGCCATTGATAAACCTCTGAAAGAAGTTTGAAGGAGTTTTGTTTGTGAGAGATTTTAGAGAGAGAAATTAGAGATTTTCTTATGACAGGATATTTGTGATTTGAATGTTGAGTGAAGGGGGAAAAAGGTGAAGAGGTATTTATAGGGAGGAAAAGAAGGTGATGGAAATGTAGAAATGTTCTAGAAGAAGCGGTGAAATGGGAGAAAAGGAGAAGAGTGAAGAATGGTTTGGAAAGTTCTGGATATTTGATATAGTGAGTTTATGGATATGGATTTTTAGAGGGGAAGTTTCTACACAAATGGTTTCTTTTTCTCCAAGCTTATGTTGGAGATATATATTGATTTTTTTTTTTTAATTTTATTTTACAGCAGGATTTATGTGGATAATTTTATTTACTTTATGCACAAGATTTTTTTTTTAAGTTGTAATAAATAGTAAATAAATTAAATAGATATGGATAATGTTATAATGATAATAATGAATTAAAAAAAAGAAAATTTACTTAATAAAAAATCGAACTATAATTAATCAAAAAATAAATCTAACTTTCATGCTCATTTTCCAATTTTGGACACTCCTAAATTTTAACCTGTAAAATCCTGTAAATCTTGTTAATTATCCGGGTTTTGCTAAGTTGGTAAATTATGTAATGTAAGTAGATCTATCCGAGTACCACATATGTCATTATGAATTATACATTGAAATTGACAAGGAGTATTTTGTTGACAAGTGTGTTGTTTTATGAAGTTTAAATAAGCTAACACTACTCCATATTAAAGGTCAAATTTTATGAGCCTGACGCAAAATGCTTCAGTAAAATTAATCATTTTCCCTATTACAGACTTACGGTGTGCACTATTAGATTTTTCAAAACTATTCAACTATTTGTCACATATACTCCTATTTGTTGTGAAATATAGACGAGAAGGAAAACAAACATGGAAGAGATTTTATTATTTGATATCTAAGATACATAGTAAATGAATTATATAATTGTAAGCTCAAACATTGCAGTATTTATAAAGCACATATAATGTTTACAATAGTAGGAACATTTATTTATTACAATGGTGAATTTTGTCAACATTTCTCATAACATGACATTCACTACACCAACCTATATGCATGGATACATGTTCATGCATCATCTCTTCATTTCATAACACTATTCCTATTTTCCCAATTGCTTAAGGTCAGTTAGAAGTTTACATTAAGCATCTTTTAGAAAAAATTACACCAACATGGTGTTTGGCAAGTGGGAATGGGAATTGAGGGAATATAGAGTGGGAGTGGGAATGGGAATTGATGAGTGGGAATGCATGAACTATACAAAAACTTGTATAAAACGGTTTTATTCAGCAAGACCATTGGATTGTTAGAAAACAAATATATTAATTAAACCAATAAATCCAATAAGTAAAGAAAACACACAAATAAGTGATGATGTTACCATAAAACAGTTAGGGATGTCAACGAGTCGAACCGAGCTGAGTAGTAGCTTGTTCGAGCTAGGTTTGATAACTATTAATTGAGCTAGAGCTTTCAAAATTGTTGTTTGAGCTTAGCTCGTTTAAATTTGTAATGTTCAAACTTGGCTCATTTAGGCTCGTTTATTTTTCGAGCTCGCGCTCAAATCAAGCCTATAAGTAAGTAAACGAGGTTATGAATAAATGAACCTTCTACACATTTTTAAATCATCTCTTTGTAACATTAAAAGCAAAAATATACTCATTAATATAAGTGTTTGATGTAATGTTAACTTATTCAAATAATTAAATTTAGATGGAATAAAATATAATTCAATTCATTTATGTTTGTAATCAATAATTATACTAACTTAAAAAAAATCATGCTTTAATGAGCTACAAAACGAGTTATAAACGGTCTAGGGCCGAGCTTAGAAACAAGTTATGAACGAGTTGTTTGCGAGCCCTAATGAGCCGATTAACAAACTGTTCGACTAAAGCTCGTTTATTAATCGAGCTTGAAAATTTTATTCTTACTTGATTATTTATATATATAAATGATCTTTGACTGAGCTTGTTCACAAGCTGTTCACGAGTGTATCGGCTCATTGACATCCCTAAAACGATCTTACTGGAGACTTGTTACATAAACTATGCCCAATCTCATGTTTGATATAGATTGGGAATATATTTTGGAATATATTGAGAATAAGTCTTGTAATTACATAAGTACCCTTAAAATTACTTTTCACTCTTCTTTTTTATTAATGATAATTTTGTCATTTTACAACTTAATTTCTATTCTCACCCTTATTAGTTATTACCTACCCATGGTGAGACTAATCAGACTATTGTTCTTTTTATTCCCAATCCCTTCTATATTCTCATTCCCATGTATCGAACATGGGCATTATATTCCCATTCCCACTCCACTTACCAAACCACTTCCTCACCCCAACCCACGCACACACACACACACACAAACACATTTTCAGCCATGATAGCGTAAAAAATAACACCTACACAAATTGCAAGTTATAAGTCCTCGTGCAGTCCTAGTTAAATACTTGGTCAGCCATAAAGAATGAAAATGCCATAACACTTTCTGTAATTGTTACCCTTCCCACGTTATTGGAGAAGCTTCACATTCACAACCCTCATCAATGACAAAAAAAGGGAACCAGAGAAAAAGAACCAACAAGAACACTTTAAGCTACACTTAAGACTGATATCAGCTCGCCAACTGCATCTCAATTAAATGTTGCATCTCAAACACAAATAGACAGACAGACCAGATGATGAATAATAAGGGAGGAACAAATAATCCTCTGCGGTCTACATACAGAATGTGCTTTTTAACTTTAGTTACATGGGATGCAATTAAGCAGTTCATGTGAACCAGAAAACTAAAAGAACTAGTACAAAGTTGTTAAATTAGCAAAGAATGATGTTGCAGTTTTCTCAACTGTCTCCGATCAAAACGAAAACTAAAAAGAAAAGAAAAAGGTATCTCAATAAGTCAATACTAGTGAATCATTTAACTACAAACACATGAATATTTGCCTAAATAACCCTTTTCTTCCCCTTTTTCTGCATAATCAATAGCTAGCACCGTCACGCTTATCCGTTCTTTTCTCTAATTACTGATGTAAATAATACAGTAACAATCACAAGACGAAGGAATACTGGCATTCCCAGCTCCATCATGCCCTCTTCATGATATAGCCCAATATTATTCCGATCAAGCCAATTAATATCACAAGCATGAATGAAACACCGCCTTGGCTTTTGCTAGCTTCTCGCCTTAAAAGGTCCTGTACATTGTCACAGAAACTTGAATTAATATTACAGGATAAGATGCTTTAAACTACAGCAGTCAAAGCAGGATAGCAGCAACTTTCTAATGCAATATAAACCAATCACAAATACTAAATTCATTTGACCTTCAAACAGCTATCATTATATAAATTAATCACAGAAAAGAGTCCTTCAATCCAGAAGAACCAGAAACATGTTTAAACAGGAGAGGGTGTTTTAATATGCATTCCAGCCGCGCCACAGCCACCCCCCCCCCCCCCCCCCGAAAATGGAAATNCTCATTCCCATGTATCGAACATGGGCATTATATTCCCATTCCCACTCCACTTACCAAACCACTTCCTCACCCCAACCCACGCACACACACACACACACAAACACATTTTCAGCCATGATAGCGTAAAAAATAACACCTACACAAATTGCAAGTTATAAGTCCTCGTGCAGTCCTAGTTAAATACTTGGTCAGCCATAAAGAATGAAAATGCCATAACACTTTCTGTAATTGTTACCCTTCCCACGTTATTGGAGAAGCTTCACATTCACAACCCTCATCAATGACAAAAAAAGGGAACCAGAGAAAAAGAACCAACAAGAACACTTTAAGCTACACTTAAGACTGATATCAGCTCGCCAACTGCATCTCAATTAAATGTTGCATCTCAAACACAAATAGACAGACAGACCAGATGATGAATAATAAGGGAGGAACAAATAATCCTCTGCGGTCTACATACAGAATGTGCTTTTTAACTTTAGTTACATGGGATGCAATTAAGCAGTTCATGTGAACCAGAAAACTAAAAGAACTAGTACAAAGTTGTTAAATTAGCAAAGAATGATGTTGCAGTTTTCTCAACTGTCTCCGATCAAAACGAAAACTAAAAAGAAAAGAAAAAGGTATCTCAATAAGTCAATACTAGTGAATCATTTAACTACAAACACATGAATATTTGCCTAAATAACCCTTTTCTTCCCCTTTTTCTGCATAATCAATAGCTAGCACCGTCACGCTTATCCGTTCTTTTCTCTAATTACTGATGTAAATAATACAGTAACAATCACAAGACGAAGGAATACTGGCATTCCCAGCTCCATCATGCCCTCTTCATGATATAGCCCAATATTATTCCGATCAAGCCAATTAATATCACAAGCATGAATGAAACACCGCCTTGGCTTTTGCTAGCTTCTCGCCTTAAAAGGTCCTGTACATTGTCACAGAAACTTGAATTAATATTACAGGATAAGATGCTTTAAACTACAGCAGTCAAAGCAGGATAGCAGCAACTTTCTAATGCAATATAAACCAATCACAAATACTAAATTCATTTGACCTTCAAACAGCTATCATTATATAAATTAATCACAGAAAAGAGTCCTTCAATCCAGAAGAACCAGAAACATGTTTAAACAGGAGAGGGTGTTTTAATATGCATTCCAGCCGCGCCACAGCCACCCCCTCCCACCCCCCCTGAATATGGAAATCCTAAGTTACCAACCAATTCAAACAGCTAGTGTAGGCATCATAAAACAGAAACAACAAAATTACAAAACAACCACCTCACTTGGTGAGTGATCAATTTTTAATTAGGAAAGAAATTATGATAGCAGAGCTTACAGTATGGATATGCAAAATCAGAGACAATCATTCTCATGTCACAACTTAAAACAAACTAATGCAGCATATTTTCACTAATATAAACTAAGCCACACAGTTTCAGCTAGGCAACTTTACAATTGATAGCAAGTTTTTACTAGAATAAACCGGAATTAAGTTCATTGATATTCAGCAAATGCTTACACAATGTGCCTCCTATGGATATTGCATATGTACCCAGTTTCAAAAGCTGCTTGAGCAGACATAAATAGAGAATCAGTAAATAAGCAAGACAACTAGTAAAGCTCTCACCAGTTCCTGTCGCAGTTTGTTATTTTGATGAATTGCAGCGTTTTTCTCCTCTGTCAGCTTTGCAATAAGAGCCTTTCCCTGGAAATAGCATGACATACATAACTTCAGAAAGTGTACAGCATCACATGATTACAAATCGGATAAGCATACCAGTGAAATAATCACAAGCAAGTTACTAATTTAATTTACAAGAGTTTATATACCCACAGCTTGAAGTGAAAATTAGTTAACGGCGTAATGCTAATTGGATAGCCATAGAACAATCAGCTAAGAAAGGGAAAATGTTCGAAACTTTAAACCCTAAAGGCCTAACCTCATTAACAGAGCACTCCCCAAACCCATGACAATAAATTTAGTCTAGTGAAACAATATCACAAAACTTAATATTAGAAAAGCCAAACTCTAAATAGTTAAAAATGGAAAATCTGTTCGCAGCCCATATATAATTGACACTTCTATTGGATAACCTATATATATCTCCAAGCATATGCTCTTTCATCCTCTTCAAGCAGAACTCCTTAAAGCTGCAGCTAGCTCATCATTAGTTGGTGAAAGAAAGAAGCTAATTATTCAAAACTATAATTGTACATACAAAGGTGAGGTAGACTGGTAGAGGGTTTGGGAATCTATCTTCCTGAGATAAAATGTGGAAGCAAACAATAGGTTTTATGGTCTGATAATCAATTGATAGATAAGGAGGAGCTGAGACGTAAAACCTCAATTATTTATTTGTATACCCTTATCCCTTCCACTGCCCTAATAAGTATAACTCGCATTTCACCTTAAATAGACCCCACCATCACTAACGCTATCAAACAAACCATCATCAATACTGTAACAAATTATTAAATAATATCCTCATGATGGGTAAAAAGGTCGTGAAACAAAGAGTTGGTAGATCTAAATAATTGTAATAAGTGTAGGTGAGGATTGTAGGAAGATGGTTGGTGAGTATATCACTCAACATGGTGGGAAGGAGTATTGTTTAACACTTCTGTATGACATCAATGATGTAGCAACATTGCAATAGGTCCGAAGTTTCTAGCATCTTTGATGAACCCACTCTTCAACGTTCAAAGGGACTTATCGGCATATATTCAAAAAAACAAAGAAAATAGAAGCAGGATAAAGATATACATCCTAGAAGTCTATAATCAATATTACCAACATTAGGTGTACTAATCTCGAACCTTATCTATTTACTCGAGGAACAGAAGACCATAAGTGTAAGAAACTTAACCCAATTATCCAGAAAAACAACTTTATAACAATCATTGTACATATAACAATGACGATAATATTAATTTAAAAAGATTTTTTTGCAAAATGGTTGGGTTCAAAACCAAGGAAGCAACTAGTATCCTATATTCTTACCAGAAATGAGTATTTAGGCCATGGATAATGAGATTCATCAGTTCCAAGTTATTCTTACAGCACACGTACACCTCACCCAGTTTTAAAAATCACACAACAGTGCAACACAAATTTGGAAAGGTCTCTGACCAACACCCCATCCCCCAACTCAAAAGTTTAAAAAGAAAGAGGCATATTGAAACACCTTTCCTAATCCCAATCAGTGTTGGGAATAAAAGAAGTACAAATGTACGGAACTACCAAACACACTAAAGACGATCCACGATGAGAGCAAACAAATACCTATCTATTGGAATCATACACAAGTACATACAATATCTAAGCGGCATATATTTGTATTGCCTCACATCTGGAAGAACAGACCTCACTAACTGTAGATAGTTCAATGAATCATGTACAAATCCTACAAGATTTAATCACAAGCAGAGCAAGCTAGAACAACAAAATCTCAAATGTAATTGTTAATCTACTGCCTACGCTTGGTACAACATGTTACAATGCTGCAAGACTAAAGCTGACACTTTCAATGTGCATTGATACATCTATTATCCTCGTGTTATTCATGTAAATTACAGCAACCCATATAACAAAGTAGTGACAAATAGACGAAAAATGGTTGAACTGAATTTACCAACAAAATATGGGCAACAAGCTACATTACCTCTGCATGTTTGTCATGTGATTCACCGAACGCTCTTGATGCCTGCAATTCAAGCAACAGCACCATCATCAGTGTCAATATTTCACAGACATGTCTCCTAGACCATTATGGAGGAGAAAATGTGATAATACTTACAGCCGCAGACTCTGAACCACTAATATGGCCATTGTCTGAAACAGAGCCCCTAGGAGAACCACCTTCCTCCGAGCCTTCAGGAACTGGCGAGGGTGGTTGAGGTGGGGCAACATAGACCACCCTCAATTTGCACTCCTCGACTACATGTCCTGCTTCTTTGCTAAACTGAATCACCCAACTCACACAAGTTAGTCACTTCACAACAAAAGCAATCCCACATTTCCACGTCAAACTAAGTGACATTACAATTCTGAAATCAACCACATCTCTCCAATTTCTCCACGTCCCAAAATAATATAGGCATATAGCACATAACCGCACACATAGCTGTTCTAGTAGACCTTAAAATTAGCTAATCCATAAATTGATCAACACACAAAGTAAGCCCATATCAATTCCGGACATCACATTTCAGAAACACCTAAAAGCACACATCAATGCTCATTCATTTCCCATATCTCCACGTCGAACTAAGTGACATTGTACTTCACAAATAAACCACAACTTTTCAAACATTCAACATCCCTAGTAGACTCTATAGTTAGCTAATCCATGAATTGATCACCACGCGACGTAAGCCCCCATCAATCGACTTGAGACACCAAACTTCAACAAAAAAAATAAAAAAAAAAACACACATCAATGTTCATTCATTACCATTTCTGGAGTGATATCTTTAACAGCCGTCCCGTTGCTCGCTATGACGCTCTGCAGAAGAAATTTGTCCTTGCATTGCATATCAGCAGGCATCTCCTTTTGCGCTTGCATAGTAACTATGTATACATATTATTTCACCAATTAATTAACAAATTTCAAGAAAAATATATAAAACAATTAAACAATCTTAAAAAAAACACAATTTAATCACCTTGAACATCACATGTTGATCGAGGCAGAACGACTCCGGTATTCGGACGAACGCAATACTTCTTCGGATTCGTAGTTTTGACCTAATTTTAATTAGATCATACAAAAATTAGTACCAACTCAAACTTAATTCACCACAAAAACGCTAAAATATGAGCAAATCAAACACAATAATTCAAGAAAAATTGAAAATCATTTCAGTCACAAAAAATCAGAAATTCAAATCAAAATCAAAATTAAATTACCTTGAAGGCGACATAGTTATCAGTCTTGTTAGACAATTGAAGAGAACACGAGATCTGCTTCTTCAGTTCAACTAAAATTCCAAAAAAAAAAAAAATCAAAAAATAATCGATCACAAAAATAAAAATACAGATCTCAAAGAAAACTTACAGCAAAATTTAAGCTCCAAAGGTTCGATGTTGAGAAGCTCGCCTGTGCTCATTTCTACAAAACTGTAATTTACCTTTCGAAAAAAAAATAAAATAAAATAAAAAAACAAAAAGCAGATTTGCAACAAAGATCTACCTAATTTTGCGATTAAATTGCGAAAAAGCGGTAACAAAAAATTCAAATTAAAATTCGAAAAATTTGAATATAGTTGAAGAAATCTGCAGAAGAGAAGACGGAGAATTCAAGAAGAACAAAAGATGATGATAGTGAAAAGGATGTTTTTATTTTTATTTTTTTTTTATTTTTAATAAGGTGGGAAGAATATTTGAGATTTGACGAAGAAGAGGAGAGGTTGGTTGTTAGATTTGTAAGAAGACTCTCTTTATTAGTCGTACTTTTTTAATTGAGATGAAGAAATGTGCAACGTGCTAAGACACATCTTTAATTTGTTTTTGTTTTTTTTGTGGTACCAAATTTTTGTATGGCCAAGCGGCTCAGCTGGATAAGTGACAAATTCCGTCGCCGTTGGGTCCGAAAAGTAGGCCGGAGAAGAAGAAAATGGTTCTGATTTCTCGTGTTTATTTGCATATTAAGGTGTGTGTAAATGTAAAATCAGTGTTGTATTGTCATGTTGTGTTGTGCAAATGGTGCTTGTTGGTCGGATGGATGGGTAGTCAATAGACAACGATATTACTCGCTAACTCTATGCTTGTGTCGTACGAGTTATGTTACAAATTTTTAAAGGTTAGTTCAAGCGTTGACTTAACTCACTTATTTTTCATATCAAAAATAAAAATAACACAGAAACTATTTCAAAGAAAACACTGAATCATGTATAGGACCTTGTATGTTTCTCTCATCATTATTCTTCAATATTCATTAACTTTCATTAATGTGTCAACTAATTTTTTAAAAAAACAACTCATTAAGGCTCTTGACCTTAGGAGTAGGGTCCAAACTTTAATGAGTTCAACATCATGTAGTTATAGCTTTAAATGAAATTTGATGATGATTGGATTTATATATCTACACCAACAACCTTTTTTTTTATTTTGAGGGGATCTATACCAACAACTTAATATTCATATAATGAGTTGCTTATGGTGATCCATGTGTGTTTCACAAATTGTAACCATTAAAACTACTCGTTTATGTAATGTTTCTTATTGCATTATACACATACAATGAAGAATTGCATTTAATTTAGTCAATTTTGATGTAAATTAAAGAAAAAACAAAATGCAAATAATATATAAAAATACAGCATGAATAAACAAGATCTAAATAATAGCTATTACGCTGATATTAACATGTTTACATTAGAGGAAGAGATAACTCAATTGGTTAAAGTTAGCCCCTGTTTTCCTCAACTTATTTTTACTTATTTTCAGCACACAAAAAAAGTTCAGTTCAGCTAAAATAAGTTCAGTTCAGCAAAAAATAATTCAGTTCAGCAAAAATAAGTTTCAGTCCATAATAAATTGTTAATTATTTCAGCAAAAAGAAGTTCAGTTAAACAAAAATAAGTTCAGATAAGTAAAAATAAGTTCATTTTAGCAAAAATAAGTCCAGGTCAGCAAAAATAAGTTCAGATAAATAAAAATAAATTGACATGAACAGAGCTTTACTCACTGAGTTTATAAGATCATGTAGTAAAAAAGTATGTTTAAATTATTTCAATATTTTTTCCTAAACCAATATTATAGCACTACACCATGATCGATAACAATGACTTCAATATCGAAAAGCTTAATTATATCAAAATAAACTAAATAAAAAATTTGGATGGCTTAATAACTTTCTACTTTTTACCCTAAAGCTAGTATTTCTGCCCAGGCGTTGCTTCGGTCAATATGTTTAATATACGTGTAACAATGAGAAAGACAATTAAGGTACTATTTTAGTATGTCATGTTTGATTTTTATTTGGGCTAAGTTAGTTATTTGTTGTTGTTATTTTAAGTTTACTATTAAAACAATATATTTAAAAAATTGGGCAAAAATCACCAAAAAACATCAAGTTGAGTTGGTAATTGTGTTGAATTTCCTTACATAGGTCTTAGATTCGATTTTTGTTACCATTATATTTTTGGTTGAATAATTGGATATAACTTATGTGTCTTAAGTACATAGCGCAATGGTTGCGTATAACTTAAGTAGCTTGCATTCATAGTGCAATTATGATGAGGATTGAGGACACTTAGAAGACGGAAATACGTTGTCTCAAACACCTTTTTTTAAATGATGAGAGGTGTTTGAGAACTATATATATATACATATATTAAAAATAATCTATTAAACATTAAAAACACTTGAGTGAGTTAGTAATCGGCTTTAATTATGTAAGAGAAGTCATGAGTTCAATCTTTGTTGGTAATATATAATATAGATTTCTTCTCATCATGTTTGACCTATAACATTTACTTATCGTCTTAAAGGTAATAACTTTATAGTATAATTCGAATGATATTAATCATATTTAAGCGTCTTTACGTCTACTTTTTAGACCTTAGATTACTCCATATATTTTAATATAAGATTAATTTTAACAATGCATATATCTTCTCCAAAAACTTTTAGGATAAATAAATCTACTTCACATCAAAATCCTAACTTAGAATTTTAAGTTTTATAAAGATTTATGGATATAAAAAACCAAATATAAATAGATTTATCCATAACCTCAATACACAATTACAAAAGTAGATAACATTGAGAATTAAAATTAACTTCGATCATTATAAAACGTAGGGGTGTGCAAGATTTTACAGTTCCGAATTTCCGGTCCGAAATTTTCCGATTCCGTTCTGAAAAATCGGAATTCCGGTCAAGATTTTTGAAAACCGGAAAAACCGGACTGGATATCCGGTTTGTTAAACCGGAAACCGGATCGGATACGGAATGGATTTTTAAAAAAATCGGATTCTGGATTTTTAAGGAAAACAAAATCCGGAATTCCGGTTTTCCGATCCGGTTTTTAAGGGTATATGTGTAAATTTTAGAGAAATCCTAGTATATAATCCGGAACCGGATATCCGGATTTCCGATTCGTTTTTCCGGATATCCGAATTTTCGGAATTCCTGTTTTTCCGAAACGGATACGGAATCAAATTTGTTGGTTCCGAAAATCCGGATATCCGAATTTCCGGATCGGAAAATTTCCGATTTCCGGTTTTGCACACCCCTAATAAAACGGAGGGAACACTCTCGGCAAAAACCCGAAAAGAAAGTAACAAAAATTAAATAGGGTAACGTTTTCCCGTAGGCGTGTGGGATTTTTGGGTTGGTTGGTTGGACTCGTGGGAAAGGAAAGGGTTCATTGTTGTTGATACACCTCTGCTTCTACGACGTACTTTCAACACAATTTTAACTCCTTTTATTTATTGTTTTCTCTCTCTTCTCTTAAAATTTTCCAATTTTTTTTTTCTTTTTTTAATTTTATTTTTCTCCTTTTGAAGCGATCAATCAATTACTACTATCAACATTCGATTAAAGGTTTGATCTGTAAGTCCAAATTTTCAATTAATTTGTTTGACTTTTTCGCTAATTAAATTCAATCATACGATTACCTTAATTCGATTTGAATTTCTGAAGTTTCTGAATTTCGAATTATATTCGGAATTTCTGCAATTCGTGGTTTTAGACGAAGGTTAGAGTGATGAATTATTGTTTAATTGTGTTTGATTTAGGAATTTGATGTTGTTTAATTAGAGTACGGATCTTAATTTTAATTGGTGCGAAATTTTAGTGGTGTTTTTTTGTTTGTTGAGTGTAGGAATTTGTTGAGGGTTTTTAGGGTTTGAAGAAGTGTGATTTGTTAGGGATTAAGTGATTTGTTTTTGATTAATTAATTGATTAATTAATGGCGTCAAATCCTCCATTTGAGTTGGAGGATCAGACGGATGAGGATTTCTTTGATAAGTTAGTGGATGATGATGATGACGATGTCGGACCGAGTGTTGTTGGATTGAATAAAGTGGATGATGTATTTGATGGGAATGTGTCTGATGAAGCTAAAGCTTTAGGAAATTTGAGTATTGGTGTGGTTAGTAGTGGGAAGAGCGGTTTCGAATTGGAGGAGGAAAAGGGAAGTGATGGTAATATGACGGCGTTGGGTGCTGAAGTAAAGGAAGAGCAGATTGATGATATAAAGGAAGAACAAGTTGTTGATGGGGAGGGTAATTCTACATTGGTTCCATCTGTTTCGTCGGATTTTTTTGTGTTGGATAATGGACCAGTATCGGAGGAGAGTGGGGTTACTGATTCTGAGGTTGATTTAAGTTTGAGGAGAGAAAACAGTAGTTCATCCGCAGGTGGTACTGTTAAGGAAGTTCAATGGAGTGCCTTCACTGAAACAACTTTGCAGGGCATTAGTGGGGTTGCGTCTTTTGATGATTTTTTAACTGATTTTGGTGAAGGGAGTGTGGGAAATTTGCAGGCTGGAGCGAATGTTTTGCCCGAAAGTGAAACAAGCAAGAGTGATGCTATAGAGAATTCGTTTAGTCACGCTGAGTATCAAGGTACGCTCGGGAATTTTGTTGAACAATCTCCGGTTGTGGCTGATACAAATAGTATTGAGTATTGGGAGAGCCTTTATCCTGGGTGGAAATATGATCCAAATACTGCACAATGGTATCAATTGTATGGTAGTGACGGAACTGCAAACGGACAAGAAAGCTTTGGTGCTGTTGCTGGAAATATGCAAGGAAACTTTGATGCGTCTCAAGTTTTTTATGCACAACAAATGGCACAACCTGCTAACAGTCAATTTAGTGCAGCTGCAAATGTGTCTGATTGGAATTATACACTGTACCAAAATGGGAATTATCAGTATCCAGAAAATATGATATTTGATGCAAATTATCCTGGATGGTATTATGATACAATTGTGCAAGGATGGTGCTCATTGGAGGCTTATCATGAATCACTTCAGTCAACAGATCAAGCTAGTGGTCAACAGCCACAAAACGAGTTCTTTTCCCCAGCAGGACATTCACATGCTAGTAGTCAGCAGCCACAAAATGAGTTCTTTTCCCCAGCAGGACATTCACATGCTAGTAGTCAGCAGCTACAAAACGAGTTCTTTTCCCCAGCAGGACATTCACATGCTAGTAGTCAGGACATTAGCATGAGTTTTGGGCAACAAGGTCCCAGCAGCGTAGGCCTGAATAACAATTTGGCAACGTCTTTTGCAAACTATGGTCAACAGGGTGCTAATGCTCAGCTTGGGATGATGAGATCTGCTGCCAATGAGCCAAACCAATTTTCTCCTGGCAATGATTTTCAGTTTTTCAACCCTACTCAACAAGTACAGCAAAACGGACCAGCTCAGTACCCAGCTGACTATTACAATAAGCAACAAGCTGATGCTTTTACTCAACCTTTTGTTCCCAATGGCCACCATGTCTCTTCTTCACCAAGTGAGGGAAGATCTTCGGCAGGTCGTCCTCCTCATGCTTTAGTTACTTTTGGATTTGGGGGGAAGCTTGTAGTTATGAGAAATAGTAACAATAGTGGTGGGTTCTCGACACTTGGGAACAAGGTAATAGCACTCTCAATTTACTGTAGTTTCCATTCTGAATTTGGTTAGCACTGTGCCCTAGTATATTTATCTATTTTGCCTCCCCTGTCCCTTGTGCAGAATGATGATGGATGCTTATCTGTGCACAATTTGATGGAAGTTTTGAATTCGAGTAATGATCCTTCTAGTACTGATACAGGAGGTCATAAGTATTTTAATTCTCTGTGTCATCAAGCCTTCCCTGGTCCTTTAGTTGGTGGGAACGTGGGAAGCAAAGAGTTGAATAAGTGGATTGACGAGAGGATAGCAAGCTGTGAACCTCAGGAAATGAATTATGGTAAAGGCCAAGGTTTGAAGTTGCTTCTTTCCTTGCTAAAAGTTGCGTGCCAACACTATGGAAAACTTCGATCCTTTGGTGGGGATACTGGGCTAAAGGTATTTTTGTTTTTAAATTAAAAACAACTTATCATTATCTTTATCTTTAAAATAATTTTCACCCGTTATCTTTAATATTAAAATAAATTCCCCACTTCTTCCATGCGTGCCTTGTAAATGATCAAGTGGCACAGGTGGTTTGTAGATTTGGCTTGATGGTGGAATCTAAACTTTTATATTTTTGGCTGTGCTTATAGTATCTGCCTTTGAGTTTGTCAGGATAAGTTGGGGTATTTCAGTGTTTGGGGCTGGGTTTGGAGTAGAGCTGAGCTGTTGAATGATTAGGAGCCACATACATGTTTAATGAACTAAAAATACTATCGGGAAAAAAAAGGAAAAATGGCATAATTCTATTTTGGTAACCTTTAATATCCTATGATTACATTTGTTTTGCTGTAAGCTACTTATGACTATTCAGTGTTGACACAGGTTTCCTTCTCAATGACCATCTTGAATGATAAATTTGATAAAATGGAGAGCATGATATCATATTTATTAACAATTAAAAAGTAAAAAAAAATTCCTGATAAGATGGGTTTTTTAAATCTGTTTATGGTAGGAAAATGACCATCCAGAATTAGCGGTCGCCAAACTCTTTGCATCTGCCAAGAAGATTGATGGTCAGTTTGGTCAGTATAATGCAGTTTCAAACTGCTTGACAACTTTACCTTCTGAAGCACATATTCAGGTATACTGGACCTCTACTATTTCTGACATGTTTGGGCATTGAATCATTGTTACTTTTGTTAAAGACTGAAATGGATCTCTCTTTACTTAGGCAACTGCTACTGAGGTACAAAACCTACTGATATCTGGTAAAAAGGTGGAGGCTTTGCAACGTGCTCAAGAAGGTCAGTTCTGGGAATTTGCCTTAATTCTTTCCCGAGAACTTGGTGAGCAGGTTTGTACTTGCACATTTCTCATCTTCCCTCATCAGGTCTACGGTACCATCAGACTACTTTGTTTGCTGAGTTATTGATGGCTGTTTGCAGTTTTATGCTGATACCGTGAAGCAAATGGCAGTCAGCCAGCTGCTGCCCGGCTCACCTTTAAGGACCTTGTGCCTTTTGATTGCAAAAAAACCCGAGGAGGTTTTTGTCAATAGCATCATGCCTTCTAACAACATGTATGGAGCAGCACATATGTCTCCACAGCCTATCCAGGTAGGTAGCACACTAGCATAGATTACTATTGCTTCATAACACTCTAGGAAGGTAGAACTTCAATTATTTGGGGTCAGCTAGACATAAGTCAATATGAGGAATAATCAAAGTTACTTGCATATATACCCTCCCTATAATTTTCCTTTTGCTTATTTAACGCCTCAAGTTTCTCAAGCCCCAATAGATCAATAATAAGAAGCAACCTATGGGATTTTTGGTGCCTTGAATCACATGAGCCCAACAGAATTTGCAGGGTGTTGGTTTCAAGGGCATGTTTCCCACACTCCAAATAAGAGAATATTTTGTATCTCGATCATATGTCCTATTCTTGTGTCCCACATTCCTGATCATGTCTTAATCATGTGTGCTACACTCCTAATCATATGTCTAAATCTTGTGTCCCACACTTTAGATAAGGGAAATTTTCCTCCCCTCTCTCCAATTCCTCCTATGTAAACATTGTGCAAATAATCTTATACGTATCATATATGTGTTGATTTTATTTTTCCCATCAAAACAGAAATGCTAATAGTTTAAGTTTTAATGACATTTTGTTAAGGTATTTTCTTCATCTCCCTGAAATGTTGTCACACTCTGATTTCATTATGTAAAACAGAATGCAGGTTGTAGCATGCTGGACAATTGGGAGGAGAATTTAGCTGTTATTACTTCAAATAGAACTGAAAATGATCATCTCGTGATTATACATCTGGGGGATAGTTTACTGAAGGAAAAAAGTGATGTATGTTTTTTTCTACTTTCTTCTTCTATGCAGCCATTTGCTGCTGCTTTTTGTTAAATTTCTCTTTTGGCATCTTTCATGCTGTTGTTTCTGACAAGGCGGCAAGTACAATTGCTGCTAGAATACCTTAAGAAATAAAATTAGGAGATGATCTTATCTGTTTTCTTAGACAAGATCCCCTTTGCAGGTTACGGCTGCACATATCTGCTATTTGGTTGCAGAATCTGGTTTTGAGTCATATTCAGATAGTGCAAGATTGTGTCTCATTGGTGCAGACCACTGGAACTTCCCAAGGACATATGCTAGTCCTGAGGCTATTCAGGTTTTTATTCTGTTTCTTGCATATTCTCTCGCAGCTGCACTTTTTTAAGCACATGCAGTTAAATCTCTCTTGTAGTATTTCAATTGATGGCTTATACGCCATACAAATTGAGGGAGAAAGTTGTCGGAATTTTTTTTTTTTGGGACTCCTAGTATTGTTTTTCCGTTTAAATGTATGCTTGAGCTCAAATTTTCTATATGCTAGTCTGACTTTAAAGTATAAATTGTAGATACTTATTTTATTTCTAAGTCTCAAACTAATGTTTTCCACCCTGACAGTGATAATCAATGTTGAGACTCCTGTTAGGTTGTTTTGAAACCTTTTCTTTTTTAACCTCTGATTCAGCCAGGCTACTTTTCCTAAATGGAACAGGAAAATGTGTCTAATGTCATATTGCATAGACACCAGTTATATCACTAACTAAGTTTTAAAGCAGGTGATACACAATACCTTGTGCCTAGGGAAAAGCTCACCAATGTGCTTCCTTTCTAGACCTATCATATCTCACTTCGCTCAGGGTTCAGAAAGCCCCATCCTGCCTAAAGATGCCTTGCACCTTAGGGGCACTTTTACAAATTAAAGTCACTCCTAAATCTAGTTTCTTGATTTTAGGTTACTTTTAAAAACTAAGATCACCACTTAATCAAGGTTACTGATTGTTCTGTGAGACACTGTTTGCTTCTCCCAAATTTTTGCTATGGATTAATGGGACTTTGCTGAAGTTTTGGCTATTGGTTTGTAAATAAGTATACTGTACCTTCAGGATGATACTGCTGTGCTATGGTATCAACAGGATACCTGCAGTTGACTGTGTTCACACACTTAATTACGGAGTCATCTTGAATGAGTTAATTAGCAACTTAGTGATCAACTAGGCCAGAAGTTGTTTAGTTTCATTCAAATTTCTCCCTGATTGCTATGCTAAGAAGTAATGCCGTTGTCGTTACTAAATTCTAAATTTCAGCATAGTTTTTTATTATTAGGGGTAATTTCGATGTTAGCATCTATCATCACCATAGTTTTTCAACGTTATCTTTTATCAATAATCAAGGAGAGGAAACTTCTTGGTGACCTTAGGAGGAAATTGAGGCAATTTTGGGGGAGGAAACCCAATGATGAAGTGGGTAGATTGGTATAAGAAAAAGAACTGAAGAGAATCAGAAGTATATGAACAGGTTGGAAGAAGAGAGCGAGAATGATGGAAGAAGCTTCTTACTTTCTTAGAGAGATAGAGCAACGGGGTCAGTGGCAGCCGCTCGGTAAGAGTGAGAGGGAGAAAAAGAATTGAATTTGAGGAGTTTGTCAGCTAGGAAATGAAGTTGGGGTTTTGTTTCATTTTTTTTCCTACCTTGTACTTGTAATCACATATTTACATTTACGTATGCTGGATTTAGGATCTTGTATTCAAATTATTTAATTTTGAATTTTCAAATTTTAAAAAATTGTAAAACTGATCCAGCGTACACTAGCTCATAAAATCCTGGTTTTACACTTCGGGCCAAACTCAGCCCTAACTGACCTGAATTCCCCCCCCCCCCCCCCCCTTTTTTTTCTGGACTAGTTTTGGTCACACTTTTCTTTATGATTTTTTAGTTAGAAGTTTTAGCTTGTCCTGCAAAGGCTTATCCTGAATATGCGGGCTTTAGATGTCAAAAATTGTTTGGGTATGTTTGATTTTGGCCCCATTCTAAATTGGATATATCCCTTTTGAATTTTCTTTCTTTTTCTACCTTCAATTGAAGCTGAAAATGGATTTTGCTTCTACTGATAAGTGATAACTACGTTGGATAGAGAAAGAAAAGAGGTTATTAATTGGCCCCATTCTAATTCTTTGAGGAAATATGGCCAATGGTGGCGAAACTTGCAATACTTGAAAATGATTTCGTACCAAAATTTTCCATTGGTGTTAACATTAAAAAGTATAATAATTAACAAAATTGTTGCTAATCAATTGTGTTAATAACAAACTTAAAATTTTATGTATTCTTGAGATTGATCAATTATAAATGTTTTGACTGCATCCTGATGTTTGCCCAGAATTTTAGGCTATTTGGTGGTGGCATTATTTTGGAGGTTTGCTGTATGAATAGGAAAATTTTAATGTTTATAATCCCACTCTTAGGCGGTCTTCTAATTGTAACCTCACCTTGGACCAAACTTGCTCCATTATTTTCTTGGTTTGGTCCGAATGACCGAAGACCTGTTCTTTAGGTAAATGGAAGTTGCATTTCCTCCATAAAAGTAAATTGACTTTTGCCTATCCTCTCTCTCTCCTTCCAATTCTTTCTTCTCACTTTAATTACTGCAATTATAACTCAATTATTTCTCCCATGGAGCTTCTATCAAGACCCTAAAAAATCAGCAAGAACCCTCAATAAGTCTATTTTTATCTCAGTATTCACCTCAATTAAACATTTTAGGCCTTTGTGTGAAAAGGAATCCTATCTTTCAAGTTTGATCGAGGATTGGAGAGGAAAGGTGGCAGAAAAGGCTCGGGATTGATTGTTGAGTCTCATCACTTTCATCCTCACCTATGTTGCTGCTAAAACCTCTTGCCTTTTCTCATCAATCTCTTCATCATGAGCTTGAGTTTGTACTTTTGTTTGAATTGATGGCTTTGTATAATTGTAGCCGTTGTTGTGGTGGTTGTGAGAAGAGCGAGATCCCATATTTTAGAACTTTTGATTAGAGGAGTTGTTAATTAATTGTCATGTCAAAGAATCAATTGATAAGGTGAGATTGTATACTTCTTAGACATTAAAATTGTTTTTTTGTTTGCATTTTTTGATCAAGTTTGCAACTCTGGGTTTTTGTGTTTCAATTTTCTGGATTTGTGATCTGGTTTTTCTACGTTTGATTATGATGGTGAATTAATGATGTGAGAATGATGGTGGCGAGGTTGATGAGGATTGTGATGTTCATAGTGAGGTTGATGATGACGGAGAATTCAAAAGATTGATGATCTTGTACTGCTGGTGAGCTTGAATTCTGAAAAGAGGAGTAGAGGGGGGTTTGTGTGGGTGTGGTGGCGAGATGGTGGTTTTGGGTTTGGGGGTTGTGGTGTGTTGGGGGGTGGTGGGTTTTTTTGTTGCTGTTGGGTGTTTGTTTTTGGTATGTTTGGGGGGTTTTTGTTGTTTTTGTTTTTTTTTTTTGGTGTTTTTTTGGGGGGGGTTGTGTGTGTGTGTTGTGGGTGTTGGACTTTGTTTTTTGGTGGTGTTTGTTTTTTGGTTTGTTGTTGGTGTGTGTGGGGTTGGTTTTTTTTTTTTTGGTGGTTTTTTTGTTTGTTTTTTTTTTGTTGTGTTTGATTTTTCTGTGTGCTTTTTTTTGTTGGGTTTTGTTGTTTTGTTGTTTTGTTTGTTTGTTTTTTTGTATTACGTTTTTTATTTTTTTTTTTTGATATGAAGTTGATCAAGAGGGTACTAGCTTGGAGTAACCAGTTATCAAACAAGGGTTTAAACTAAGAAAATGATGGTGCAAGTTGGATCCAAAATTGAATACGTGAAAGGTGGGATTACAAGATCGCCTAAAGAGGACTATAAACATTAAATTTTTAAGGAGGCCACCTAAATTCTCTACAGTCCTGTAAGACTATATATGTTTCTGTTATCTTATCAAATTAGAATCTTTTATTAGTATCTGATTATCTCATAACCCCTGGTTTTTATGCCCATGTTGATTGCTCGGTGAAATGAGATCAGTTATTTTTTACATGAATCAAAATTTTTTTTTTTTTGGCTGTTTACGCCATCAAGTCCTGAACTCCTGAATTTTGAACCTTAATTGGAGTGAAACAATAATCTTGGAACTTCTTGTCTTTGGTTCTTGCAGAGAACAGAACTCTATGAATATGCAAAGGTTCTTGGGAATTCTCAGTTTGTGCTGTTTCAGCTTCAGCCATACAAACTTGTATATGCACATATGTTAGCCGAAGTTGGAAGGGTCTCAGATTCACTAAAGTATGTACATGAGCCTTCTGTGTGACTGTTGAACCTTTTTTTTGTTTTGTTTGTTTTGCTGAGATAATGGGTTTATTCAGATACTGTCAAGCCATTTCCAAATCTCTGAAAATAGGGCGTTCACATGAGGCAGATACATTGAAAGTGTTGGTAACATCTCTTGAAGAGAGGATTAGGACGCACCAACAGGTTTGACTTCATCCTACCTAGAGTTCAGCAGCTTTATGTGTGTGTGTGGATTTTTGTTTTGTTGTATCATAATAAAACATTCTAGGATCTTTTCAGAGTGGATATGCAGCTAACTTAGCTTCAACAAAGATAGTAGGCAAGATTATCAACTTTTTTGACACTACAGCTCATCGTGTTGTGGGAGGACTCCCGCCACCTGCCCCTTCATCTTATGCAACGCAGAGTAGTTTTCAAGGCAATGGAAATCATTTTCAGGCATCAGGTCCTAAGATAACGGGAAACCAATCAAACATGGGTATGTCATCATTGACGACACCAGCATCCATGAATTTGACAAGCAGTCAATCAACTATGGGTATGTCGTCGTTGATGCCATCAGCATCCATGGAGCCCATAAGCCAATGGGCCGTAGATGAAAGTAAAATGACTTTGCAAAATAGAAGCAGTTCAGAACCTGATATTGGTAGAACACCTAGACCGGTATGATTGCATGCTGTTGCTCCTCTTCTGGCTCTTTAATCTTGCCTGTTATCAACATATGACATTTTTGTGTTTGTTACAATTTTTTTTATGCTCCTGCTGTAGTCCATTGACTATACTTCCCTTTTAATTGTGGATGTGAAATAGGAACAGGCCAACTCTTCTAATGAAACAACTTCGTCTAGCACGACTGGAAAACAATCAGGCTCAACAGGAACATCTCGTTTTGGCCGTTTTAATTTTGGGTTCCTGCAAAAGACTGTTGAATTGGTCTATAAGCCTAAAGGCCGCCAGGTATGACTATTCCATTTCTTTTTTTAATACTTTGACTTCCCCAATATCAGTGTGTTATATTATTAGCTGTGAAAGAAAAGTATTCTCAGTGATTAGTTATTCTTATTCTATGTTAGGCTAAATTGGGAGAAGAAAACAAATTCTATTATGATGAAAAGCTAAAGAGATGGGTAGAGGAAGGTGCTGAACCATCTCCTGAAGAATCTGCCCTGCCACCACCACCACCAACGACTGCAGCCTTCCAAAATGGAAAATCAGATTATAATTTGAAGAGTGCATTAAATGATGGATTGCATGCTAGCAATGGTAGTCCAGGGTCTATAAATTCCACTTCTGAAAGCAGCCCTGGTATACCACCTTCCTTTTCTGGCTCAAATCAATATTCTCGTGGCCGGGCGGATGTACGATCAAGGTATGCCACGAAAGTTGATGTCTATTGATTTTAGTCTTGCAAGAGAACTTTAATTAATGCTGGTACTTGACTACTTAATAACGAGTTAAAAAAAAATATATTTTGTCAAAGTTTTCAAGCAAATGTTGTGGGATAGAAATATCTCTGTGAATTTATGCTGTTAGAAAATTTCAGCAGGGTCATGTATTGTTTGAATCAGTCTCTCTGTGCTCTGGTTGCATTATCATGCATAGTGCTTCCTTATATTGCGTGGTGAAACAGTTTCTATGTACTCTGGTTGCATTATCATGCATAGTACATCATAGATTGGTTGGATTATTTCAGGGGAAAGAAGCACTATCCTTGTCTTTATAACAAGATGGAAATTCGAATTCTAAGCTTGCGTGACTTCTTATTTTCCTTTTTTTGTCTTTCAATCCCCCTTTCCTCTGTTTTGTTGAGTTTAGGGTTATGTAGGGTTGCACTGCAATTCCTGACAATGAAATTTGTATAGTCTTTTTTCAATCAAGTATGATTTATTGTTTCTCTTGGGATAGGTATGTGGATCCGTACAACAAGAATGGTGGTAATTCTACAAACCGGTTCCAAGCACCATCTGTACCGTTACCTAAACCTGCCAGTGCCACTGCTCCCAAGTTCTTTGTTCCTGTTGCAGTACCAACAAATGACCATACCTTAGCTGCAGAAGCTGGAAGCACAGATGTAGTGTCTGAAAACGGAGAAAATTCTTCTATGTCTATGAATGATTCTCTCCAAAACCTAGCACCTTCACCTGTGGAATCAATGCATCCTTCTGTGTCTGTGAATGATCCTCTCCAAAATCTAGCACCCCCACCTGTGGGAACAATGCAGAGGTTTTCAAGCGTTGGTAATATCCCTAGCAGGAGTGTGATGGAAAATGGGGAAAGTTCTCTTGTATCTCAATCTCGTCGTACAGCGTCGTGGAGTGCAATTCAGAGTGACACGCTGACACAGCCTCCAACAAGTGAGGTAAAAGCTTCTCCACTTTCATTTGTGCCTAGTGGTAATCATTTCCCTGGCAATCTACACATGGATAGAAACAATTCAGGGGATGATTATCAGGAGGTCGAACTTTGAACCAAGGGTGCTGTAAATATCAAGTTTTGCATCTTTTGATCAATATCAAAGACACTACCAAGAAGTATCGAAACGGAGAAATTGAAGCCCAAGGAAGTCGAGCTTCAAGTTCTAGCAATATAATTTTTTGCCCCCTTTTTACATACTCCCTTGCCTCCTGCAAATATTCTGGTATTTGGATAAGCTTAATGTACTAAGAATAGAGCTAGGATGTTGTAGCCTAAGATTTTAATACGACATAACAAGATACAAGTTGGGCCGCATTGTACAGTTCCATTTCGTTCTTTTATTTAAAATGTACTATAATTAAATTAACAGTTGAAATAGATAGGAAGAAATGTCAATAAATTTTAGAGTTCAAGGTGAGATTTTTAATAATGCAAATGACATGGATTTGCTTTTTATCTCAAGCAAATAACTTCGTCATAACAGATGATAATGTGGTGTTTATACAATTTCAGTGATCATTACAATCAATCAAGTGCTACAAAGTTGAGTAGCCAACTGAACACTCAACACTAAAGTCGATCTTTCTTCATTCCCTTGCATCTCCTCTATGCATCTCTCTACTCTAAATGTTAACATAGGTTGCAAAAAATCATGATTTCTCACCATCTTAATGGCTCATGAACCTTCATTGATACTTGCACCACATGTGTCCTGCAAAAGAGGAACACTAAATGGTGTTTATGCAGACGCTTACATTTTCTAATCATATGTATGCTGAAGAATATGACTTCAGTTTATACACAAGCAGGGATTAAGATACTTTGAAGTAGTGGATTATGTTGTTTTCAAAAACTCAGGGTGTACCCTGGAACGACATGCTGTAGGTGTGTCTAAGGTTATCATTTTTGACCTTTTGACAAATTTTCTAGGTTCTCCCAAGGATAATTCCTGCAAGTGCTCACAGTATTCTTGTATTCATACTGTCCCTTTTAGGTTAAAGTTGGTAAGTTTTTTTAATCGGCAAATTGGGGATTACCACTGCCACTTTCTCCAGCGAGCTAAATCAGCAAGAAGTCAAGAAAATGAGGGCAATGTGCAATGATTCGTTAATAATTTGCCTCCTTTTGTTACAAGGAATGTTAGGGAATTTCCTTTTCAGATAACTATGTACAATTGGCAATTGCTACTGTCTATACGCGATTCAATTAACGAATATGGAGTAAACAGGTCCTAGACAGCAACGTACACATCTGTCTTATTGTAACACCCTACGCTCCTTGCTATATCTTTACACCATCTCAAGTTCCGAGACCAAAAAAAATTGTCTCGGAATGTAAAAAATGAAAAAAAAAAAAAAAAATCAATGAAAACTGAATGATGAGGCGGACCAATTACAGGTCAAAACTCAGCTGAACCTGGTGTCCGAGGAAACGGAATAGCATCTCTGATATTATCTATCCCAGTTGCGAATTGAACCAGCCTCTCAAAGCCCAGTCCAAAACCCGCATGAGGAACTGCCAAGCAGAAAACTAGGCATTACTGATTGGATAAATAAAAGCAGTCAACAGGTTTCATCCAAGCAAAAAGTCCACATTGATCCAGGTCATTTTTTACCACCCCGACAAACTAAAAATTATGCATATAAATGATGAATTGAAGTTGTGAAAGTGTTTGGGAACACCATAGAAAAAGACAAGTAATGGGATTAAATTTCGATTGGCTTTTCAATCTCATGTGATTGGTAAAGTATACAATTGGAAATGTAATCAAATTCTTAGCATATCAATGTTGGGGCATAAATTTAGCATCAGCACACTTACGATTTTCGGAGATCCATTATGACAATAATTGTAATAAATACAACAACTAAAGATTAATCCCAAATAATAATTGTAATAAATAAATAAATAAACCCTATTAAAGCCTTTTCCTATTCCCTGTAAATTTTATGTCATATGGACTAATAAACATACTCCCTCCGTTTCCATTAGTTTGATACGTTTTGACTTGCACATATGCCAATGTACTTGTTTGACTTTAAAAATCTTTTGTTGTGTATATGTAAACATTATAATAATTGAATATTAATAACGTACTCATTGAGACAAATCAAACACTATATTATGTTTTATATATTGAAAGTAATTTAAAAGATTTTCCTGTCTTATGAATAGTGTCAAAATTCCAAACGTATCAAACATTTAGGAACGGAGAGAGTAATAAATTCGTCAAATCGTCAGAAACTTAGAATAGAATTACTCAATAACCATAGTAAAATAAAACCACCAATTCAGAAATTGATACAGAAAGACACCCTTAAAAGGAGAGAAACTAACCTGATCCATAACGACGCAAATCAAGGTACCACCAAAAGCTTTCCTTACTAAGCTTTAGTTCATCTAAACGATTTTCGAGATGTTCAAGGCGTTCTTCTCTTTGACTTCCACCAATAAGCTCACCTATCTGAAATATAAAGGAAACAGTTAATATTTGGCCTTGTTTCAAAGTCAATCGTCTAGAATCTGAAGATTACCAAGGAAGTTGCAAATACAAGTGAAATGTTGCATTTTTAAAAAACGGAGGTAGTATCTGCTTATTTATTTGAAAGCAAATAGTGAGATGCAGAATAAAGCAACATTTGTAACAATTCCAAAGCAGATTCAAAGAATAGTGTTGACACAGTTTTGTCAATGTAAAAGAAAAGTGTTGATAAATCTAAAACAATTCATCAAGAGGTTATCAAATACTACGGATATAGTTATACATGGTATAAAAGTAGAGATAATTTCAGAAACAATTCAACAAGATGAGATTACCCTAGGAACCAACATATCCATCGCAGCTACAGTCTTCCTGTCATCATTTTGCCGCATGTAGAAGGCCTTGATATCCTGAAAAATGCATTGTAAAGCATTGTTTATTAGCTCCACAAGATTGTCAACTACAAGTAGCAGCCACAAGATCACAAACCCACAAGTCGACAATAGGTATGTAGTTTACATACCTTAGGATAGTCTCGAATGATTACAGGACAACCACTGAAGACCTCTTCAGTAATATATCGCTCATGCTCACTCTGAAGATCAGAACCCCACTTAACCTGTTGAGGCAACAATCAAACATAAATCAATAATATTGTCAAACAGAGAAGCATAAACTAGAATACAAGCCTTAATCCCAAAATCTCTTTAACACAGATTCATCACTAAACAGTAAACACAATAAGAACAAAGAATTAGGGTATTTTTTATAAACCTGAAACTATGCATTTGGAAGCAATATAACAAAAGTATGAGAGATGAGGATGGGAGGAGTGTGCATTCATGTCCTTCCAAAACTTTCCAATAGTGGAAGAATTTGGTTTCCTCAAAGGGGAAGAGAAATGCATCCTTTAAATTCTTTTTCCCTGCATTCCTCATTCCATATCTAAATTAGAGGTAATGATTCCTTGCTCTTCCTCATCAGCCCTTCCTTTGCTTATCCAAACATACCATAGGAATTGCATCTAAAAGATGACCTTACTTAACACTAGGATGATATACTTAATAGGCTAAAACTAGCATTTGAATTATACATTATGTGCAAAAATAACCTCAATAGAAAGTAAATTGACACTGTACGTATGAGACGGAAAAAAAAAGAGGAACGGCGGCGAAATAGATGCAGTAATTATCTATTAGAAAAACAAATTATCTAATAGAAGCAAATTATCTATAAGAAAAAACAAAATCATCTTAACCCTACAATTTTAAATCTCTCAATGTAAAAAAAGTGGTTGCCTTATCAACCTATTCACCTATTGACTAGTCCCACACTCAACAATAAGAGACTGTAAATTTCACTAATCACACTGAAAATCCTCTAAGGGTATCATAACTCTCAACTATCCCAATTATAGTTACTTTTCTTCTGACTTCAAGAAAAGACACTTTAGCTATGTTCTCTTCAACTCACTATCAAACCTTACTGAACAGGACCAGGCCAAACCATATCTTAATAGTCCATTCCATCATTAATAATTTAATTTCGTGTTAAAATAGTTTTCCACAATAATTGATTATAATTGAAAGATTTATAGTGAATATCATTTTTTCAGTTGATTTAAAGGTCAGGTAGAATACGGAAATTACTGGAAGGGTTTTCTGAAGCAATGGCATAAAACCATGAAACTAGACAATTACTAGGGTGTTCTATTTGAAAATTGGATCAGTAATTAATAGAAATCTAAAGTACTACCATTTCAATGAATATACAGCCAGGAGAAAAGCATACCGGAAATTCAAATTTCTTATTAGCTTTTAAGAGGATATTAACAGCATCGGTATAGCTTAGCTGCACAAAATCTTTGACAGCCACATCCTGCAGGTCAAACACTGAGATTAAAGCCTAAACAAAGAACATACATCAAATAAATTAAGAAACTTGGGAAATTGCCCCTCGAAAGTCATCAACATGATTAAGGAGGGGCAAAACTATTAATTATTCATTGCCAGCAAAAAAAAAAAAGGCAATTGCGCAAAGATGTCTTAAGTGACATAATTATTTATAAAAAAAGTTAGTTACATGGAAAATATGTTTGGAATGGAGGAAAGCACATTATTTGATAGTTCAAGAAGAAACCATACATTCAGTCGATTGGTAATACCCTTCTCAATCCACGTGTTGAAAAAATCCATATCCTCCTTGCAGTTTTCAAGGATATACCTCACCTGAACAAATCAAGTGAAAGAAATAAGCATGGTTCTTTTCACCTTATTACCTCTTATCTCACGAAAAATATGTTTAAATAAGTTAAGTTTTAGCGTTAACAGGATCAAATTACTTCACATAAGTTAAGTACTTATATTTAGTGTAGCATTACGGAGACCAGTGTTGAAGGGAAAATTCTACAAGACTGCCATAAGACCAGTGTGGGCTTACAAGAAGGAACACATTCAAAAAGTTGAAGTTACGGAGATGCGGATGTTGAGATGGATGTGCGGGAACACTCTAAGGGATATAATCAGAAGTGAAGTCAAACGCCGAAAAGTTGGTGTAGCAGACATTGCAAGCAAATCAAGGGAAAATGCTTGCGTTGGTTCGGACATGTGAGACGGAGACCTGAGGGAGCCCCGGTGCAACGATCAGAAGGGTGGGATCATGGAGGTCTCATATGAGGTAGGGGACAGGGTTAGAAAGGATATGAAGCTTTTAGATTTACAAGAGAATGAGGTTCTTGATCGCAGGGGATGGAGGAGGAAAATTTATGTGGATAACCACATGGAAAAATTAATTTTTGGTTCATGTAGCCGACTCCAGTTTTTGGGATTAAAGCTCTGATTGATTGATTTAGTGTAGCGTTAACCGGATCAAATTACTTCACATAAGTTAAGTAAGGCCAAAAAAATAATTGAGCCAATAAGTATCAATTTACAACCACACTAAGCTCAAAAAAATAATTGAGCCAATAAGTTTCAGCAAATAGGTTCAGCTAAGTTTTATGGGTTAATAAGTTGAAATGTGTTACGGTAAGGCCAAAAAAAAAAAATAAAGAGAGAGAGAGAGAATAACATGAAGAGAACTTAGACAACGCACCCTGAGCAGTGTAACAAACTATTATAAGCACAGATAAACAAGACAAGCCTGATAATAGATGTGTAAGATAACATACTACATACTGGAGGTAAGCAGTTGCACAAGCCATGTCATCATTGAGATCAGCAAATGCAAGTTCTGGTTCAATCATCTACAAAACCAAGAAAACATTAGAGACAAATGCAAACATAGAGCGACAAAAGGTGAAGTTGTTCAGGGGTATACCCAAAACTCGGCTAAATGTCTAGAAGTATTTGAATTTTCAGCTCGGAACGTTGGCCCAAAAGTATAAACCTGGTAGGAAAAGATCAAACTCAAGTGATTATTTAGGTAATTCGGTTGCAGATAAAGCAAAAAATCAGAAGATAGTAAAAAAAGACTATTACATCAGAAAGAGCAGTAGCATAAGTCTCTGCATTAAGTTGGCCTGAGACAGTCAAAAATGCTGGCTTCCCAAAGAAATCCTGACAAAGGATAAAAATCCAATTATTTAAATAGATTTACAGTAATGTTATTAGAGATTGGTAGGGAACTAAAATGACCATAATGAAGAATTGCCAATTTTTCTTGGTAATTATCTTACAAGAATTAGATTATTACTTCATTAGAATACAGGGCTATCATAATTGATTTAGGTATTTTATCTCTAACTAACATTCTAACCGAGATACAACACGAGCACTATCTATTATGCATGTAAATATAAGTGCACATGCAACAAGGGAATACCTGCAATCTACATCAAGAACAAGCCACTAGTAAAAAGAGCATATAATTAAAGATCGCTTGTTACAATTTGATCCTTACACGATAAAATTATGAGTTTGTTGGCTACCATCTTAATGCCATGAAGGATTGATGCATATATTCAAAAAACCCCTAGGACACCAAAACCTTAATTTCAGTAACTAGTGACTTTAATTAGCACCATACTAATCAATGGACTCACCTGGGACCAATCAATCAAACCCTCCTCTGTTTTTGGGATTACAGCAACAGAAGAATTGAAAGCTTCTTGGGATGTCGGAAGCTGTCAATAAGAAAGGATATCTTTAATCTAAAAAATTTGATAGGCAAAAGGATACAAATGATCAAATAACTACTGAACTAAATTGAATATCATCATTCATCACAGCCTCAACTGGAAAACAATTTTGATGATACTGTGATGCAATTAAAGTCTCATCCGAGTGACAATCTGGCTAATATTTAAAGTGTACAGTTTTTGTAGAACTCCACTTTGGTGCCATGAAAATTAACTAATAACATTAGGTGCTTTGAGTTGGTCACCTTTTATTGAATTATCCGTTTAGGCATTTGATTCATATATTCTACCGTTCACACACATAAACATCATTCTCCGAGAAAACAATTGTATACGTTCTTGCTTCTGCACAAGATCTAAGTCAATTATCGAAATCTAATACTTATGTAAAGCACATAGGAACTTGGAATGAGTAAGCTCTACACCTATCACAAAAATCAATCAAAGCAAAGCTCCTTGAGCTCTGCAGCTTACCAACTTTAAATGTTAAGAGGTCTAAACCCAAGACAGTGGATAAAAACAATCCAATTTCAGAAGATAATTAACAAATTCAATATCAGAAGTTATATTTAATTAAATTTTAAGTTGTGAAAATATAGAACTATTCCAGATTAAGATGATCATAGTCACTCAGATGTGTATACTGACTACCATCCCACGTTCAATGTAGCTTTGCTGGGAAAAATTGTAAATGCAGTACATTACAATGCAGTACACTCCATAAGCAAAAAGACATTAAAACTGTTACAAAACATTACAATCAGACAACTTGGAAATCATTTTGGGTTTTGGAACCATCGGTTGATGAATAAAGCAATATTGAGTTATCATTGGTCAAGAGGAATATTTTAAACAAAAAATTACAGTATTCAATGCAAATCCAGTTTCAAATTTATTTTCCTGCATTTGACATTTTGACCTTCCTAGGAAGACGGGTGAAAGAAAGGGAAAAGGACCATAGGAGATTGAAGGAAAGGGATGAAGACATAAAAGAAAGGTGAACAATGGAAAAAAAGAAGCGGACATTAGTATTACTTTTATAAAGAAAATCTTTTACACTCTTAGGAGGGGAAATAAATTTTCAACACAAGAACATAATATTCACCCTTTCCAACCCCTCATAGTCTCTGATATTGGGGGACGAACCAAACACATCCAAATGCAATAACCTTGAAAAATATGACAGATCTTTAACCTAGTGAATAAATTTAAAACACTAAAACCAAAACTAATAGTGCTTTCGCTGAGCCTACTACTTACCAAAGTAGTTACACAGAACTGTTCACCAGCGCCTTCACAGTCTGATGCAGTGATAATAGGACTTGAGACCCAAACGAACCCATTTTCTTGGAAAAACTTATGTGTAGCATAAGCTAAAGCATTCCTCACCCTCGAAACCTAAACCAGCTTGCAAAGACAATGAATTTAAGTGAGACACTTTATGTAATACTTATTCAGCACATGCAAACAGAAACAAAATGCTCCAGGTAAAAAAACACCAGAGTGCAACATCTGGATTAGCTACAGACAATTTACTTTAAAGGTTATTAAATTGGCAAAACACTAAGATGAGATCGTACCGCACCAAAAGTATTGGTTCTAGGACGAAGATGAGCTTTAGTCCTTAAAAACTCTCTGCTGACCCTTTTCTTTTGTATGGGAAATGAAGTATCACTTTCACCAACCTGTAATCATATAAAAAAGAAAAGGTAACAATATAAGGTAAGATCAACAAGCAATTGAGCACAACCTTACATGTAACTTTTTATTAAGAATACTATTTAAAATTGCTTTCATGCAAGTTAGTATCCTTTACAAGGAGCTAAGTTATTTAATTAACAAATCAATCTATGTATAGGAGCTAAGTGATATAATTAACCCCCAATACTTACATGAGATGCCAAAGCAATCAAAGAAGAAGATTTTTTTTTTTCGGGGTACCATCACGAAGCTTTTATATCCAGAACTGTTTTTTCATTCACTCTCAATAACAATCTTTAAGTACTTCAACACAATAAACTTCTAGCAGCCTAGCAGGTAAAAGTTAGAGGTGAAAGCACCAAAAATAAAAATAACTTAGCAAGAAAGAAAATGGAACAAGGTTGTAAAGTCTAACAAAGTAGCTAGTGTAGGAGTAAAGTCAAGCACACTACTACAACAACAACAATAATTGCACAGCAAATTAAAAACAACAATGATAAATATTTCTTTACCATCACAATCTTGTGAGCTTTTAACTCAACTTTCTGTTTTGTTCCAGGGCTTTCAACTATGATGCCATGGACCACGATTGATGCACCTGTGGCGATGCAACCAGCTTCCACCTGAGATTATTTGTGAGGAAGTTAGCTAAATCATAAGGATTAATCTCAGATGGTGTTCCCACTTTAAACAAGTTTGCAGATTAGGAACAAGCACAAATAGGTGAATTCAATTCTCAACAACGATTTCATCAAACTGCCCCACCGCTTCCCATCAAGAAACAAGAAGTACACTAATTACACTATCAAGAGTTCAACAATGCCCATCAATTGAGTCCCCAAAGAACTAAAATCTCACCATGTCATCTACAAAGTCCCCAATCAAAATGTTCTCATCTAACTATTACAAGTTGTAAACACAACAATGCAGCTATATTCCTCGGAACAAAACACTGAAGCATACAAGATTGATTAAAACATCCCAACATACAGGCTGCAGCAGTGTCAGTCAATATTCCTTATTCCAACAACAAATCTGAAATCCGCTAAAACAGGAATAAACCACAAAATTGCACAACAAGAACAACCAAGCCGCTATAGCAATCTCGCCTACAACAATCCATCTTTTCCTACAAAACATCTGTATCACATAAAACATACACACTCCTATACCAACAACCAAGCATATAACTATTAGCATCATCATTGGACTAAAACAAGCTACCTGATCATAACCTTCCGCATCCGAGCTCACCACACACTGCATATTCGACATACACGACCCGTCGTTCACCTGCACACACAACAATCAAACAAACCCACCAATACCATCACTAACATTCCAAATTCACAATAGCTCACTTCACAACATCATTGCCAAGTCAACCATCTCTAATTTCCAAAAACACATGGTACATTTTCATCATAGAAACATTCACCTACAATATCATCTCAAAACAATAACAAAAATGCCACTACATACACAATTCACATTATAAATATATAAAACAGTCCAAAAACACATAATTCATAATACAATACAAATGAAACCATTCCCAATTCAAAGAAGCTAACAATACCTCGATAAAAGTCACACTACTCTGCAAACGCAGCGTCCGAACCCAACCTCTAACCACTAAACTCTCTCCCAAACGATCTAACCCTTCTTCAGGAGACCCTTTAATGTCTGAAATCCGCAATCGCTTACGAAAGTTTCCAACTTTAGCACTTTTATCGAGGTTTTCAGGGATTTTGAAGTCTTCCCCAGAAGGGGAAATGAGGGTGCAGAAGCATTTCCAAGGAAATAGAGGTTTTGGGGAGGAAAAAGAGAGGTTTGTGTGGGGAATTAGAGGTTTTGGAAGAGTGGAATTAAAAGGGGTTTTGGGAAAGAGAGGAATTGAGAAGAAGCGAAGGGCGGAGTGGGGTCTAAGGCGGAGAGATAGGGAAGGTGAGAAGGGAATTGCCATTGTTGAAGATTGAAGGTTTGGGAGTTTGTGTTTTGTTTAATTGTTTGTGAAAGCTTAAAGCCTTAAACCCGGAAAATCCCTGATCAACTTGTGGCATTTTTTTTTTTTTTAAATTGTAAAATTATTGAGGGTAAAAGTGTCTTTTTAAAGTATAAAATAAGGATGATTTGAGAATTTTTGACATCACCTTATTGCTTGCGATGACCTTCGTCTAGCCACCCCCATTTGTCGCTAACCCCTAACCATATCGCCTTTCTTATAGTCCTAATATCAATTTAAAATATATACTACACCAATATATTTTTTACTTAACCATTATTTCATATCATAACAAACAACTAGCTTTTTAAGTTTTTAAACATGTATAACATGCAGGGGCGGTTATGGGCCGGTGCAAAGTGGTCGACTAAACAAGGGCCCCAAATATTAGTTATTAGTTTTAATATATTACATAAAATACAAGTTGGAAGAGTGGTTAAGGCAGTTTTGTATTGCAGCAAAGCCAAACCAACATAACAAAAATCCGAAATCTCTCAATCTTTCAATGTCATTAAGCCTTTTACTTCTCAATTAATCAAAATTACTACCAAAAACCTCTCCATCTTCCATATTCAATAACCCAAGTGCCCAACCAATCTTCAAAATCTCATCTACCAAAATTAACTCTTAGATTTTAGGATGGAATTGATTATTGAATCGTTGTGTATCTCCAAAATTTTCTACAAGATTATTGAACCGTTATGAAATTGATTATTGAATAGAAGACCTCATTTCTACAAGTTGCACAGGGCCCCATAAGCTTTATGTCATCGTAACCCCGGCCCTGATAATATAGTACAACGTGTATTTAAATTGATAAGTACATCATATGCTTGTTATTGCTCAAGTAAAATTACATTTTTCTTTTCTTATAAATGAATTGAATCTATGAATCTTCTATCTATACATAGTAAAGATAGTTTTTTGTGATACATATAACTATATACTTCTTAGTTCTTACATACTCCGTATATCATCAAGGCCAAAATTGCCAACTATCGTTCACATCAATATTTAATATCGTCAAGCATCAAAACGTGATATCCAATGTCGACCATTAACAAAGCTCTTGGCCAGGAAAGGATGGGCTGTTTCATAATCCAATTCTCTGGCCCATGAGGAACCTCGTAGTGCAATAGAACCTAGACCCCAGCACTTGTACACACCAAAAAACGCAGTCCTGCATGCCCAGATTAAAAATTAGTATGAGCTACACCAGCAGATCAAACATCGATCCAAATTTAGTGTGTGCTCGGTCACATGGTAGGACTATCTATGTACTTATAAAGATCTATCTTAAATGCTTAAAATGACAATTATTTACCAACTACGGAGTATTCCGTATTACATTTATACAAATCGCTACAATTAATATTGGAGAGGTACACTAGATAAGTTTCAACTTTCTAGGAAAGAGCCGTTGCAATTCCCAAAAACAACGACAATAATCCGTACTTCCATAGTAATTGTGTAAAGAGACAAATCAATGATAAGAAAATGTATGTACGGTTGGGCTTACTTGTTTTTACCGCTGATATGGTCCCAATCATCCCAGCCACCGTGGGCCACAATGTCATCGAAATAAGTGTAAGAATATACAATTCTGGAGTATTGGCCCATTGCTCGGCCCACATACAATGGCCCACTTCCTGTCACCCTGCAATTTACAAACGCAAATCCTGTCTTTTCATCTTTGGATCTCCTGTCTTGTGCTGCTATCGACCCGAACCTTTTTGCTGTTGAGTGTATCTTACAATCCTACATCAATCATTCTCGTACCATTCAATAAGTTCCGATAAATAAAATTAAGTAGTTCGTAGAAGTTTATAAATAAATTTCAATAAATCAAGTCAAGTGAACATAAGTTAAAAATATTAGGTGTCTCCATCAATTTAAAAATAATTACTCCGTATTATAAATTAACTAGTACTCCGTACAAAATAGTAATCTAGCTAACCTAGCTAATGGTTTATACAATATTAATGTAATTATGTGACAATGCTTAAATAAAGTAATTTGATAGTAGTGCTTACTTTGTACATGGAACGACCATTGCCAAAGATGAAATCAATAGAACCCTCAATGTAGCAATCTTTGAAGTAATGTCGACCTGCATCGTCACATAAAGTGTCTTGATGACCATAAAATCCACAACCTGAAAAATACGCCTTGTCGCCGGATATCCTGAATGCTGCTGCTTGCCATCCTTCCATCCCCGGAAGTGGAGCCGGTGCAGTGTTCTACAAATCATATTATGATACATCATGTATTTAATTAATGAGCTGAGTATACTACTTTAATTCATAAATTTTGATTTATACTTTTCTCATACAATTATGTAAAATATAGTGATGTCATAGAAGTATATATTGTAGTAGACTTGTAGTCACAATATTTTGTTTCAATGAATGTTTACAAAATGTTTTACTTATGTTTTTTAATATATATATAAAAAAATAATGATGGGAATTCATGATATGGAGCGATATAATAAAGAAAAATGGAATCCAACAACATTCATTTTGCTCATAATGGCATTATATATATTCCTAATAATTGAGCAAATGACCTCAAGGTTCGTCATGGGGTTCTAATGAACTCCCTCCCTTATCTTCTCTATCTAAATTCTACGGAGTGGGATTAATTTGACCACATTTGTCTTTAGTAGTTCATTTCTCAAGTGAATCATCAGAATTTCAGGTACTGAATGGTTGGTATGTGATAAGTGGTAACACATTTCAGGTGACTTAACTACGATAACTAGGTCATTGATCATACTTACATATAGTACATTAATATATACCTGTATATTAGGCAAATAGGGACCAATGCGGATATGAGTTTACGTACCATGAAGCTGATGTTTCTGGCGGAGAAAAAATTAGCAAAGACAGTGACGGAGGCCGTGCGATAAGTACGAAGTTGTTGGCCATCGGGGCCGGGATCACATGCCCTATCATGCCACTCTATTATCGTCACATCTCTTCCTGCTCCTTCAAATGTTATGTATGGCTTTGTTGCTGGTACCACTACTTTTTCTCTGCGCCCATCAAACATCATTTATTTAATTAAATCTACTCACAATAGTCGTACTTATAAGTTATAGTAACAAAATTTTAAGTTTTTTTTTTTTAACGCGTGTGTACATGGAATAAGAAGAAAGATAAAAAGATAATTGGACCAATTAATGATTGTTTAAAATGGAGCATGAATACATCGTACATATATATATAGTTCAACAACTAGGCAAGCATGTTTAATTTCACACGTATCTATCTATCTATATCAGATCATGCAATGCCAATTATGGGTACAATTATTCCTAGCTCACTACCCAAATAAACAAGGGGGTAAGAAAGCTGTTAAACTAAGCCTAACATGTCTAATTGTCTATTGCGGGTACGTACGTCTCTTAGGTTAAGAAAATTGTTATATGTGTTTGTTTGTTATTTGTTATCTTAATTTCATGCTTTGTATAATTAGTTTAAGTTTAAGATCGAAAAGAAAGGTCACGTACATGTAATATCCGGGACGAACATGAATGATGACATTAACCATATTATTATCCGGGACAGCATCAACCGCCGCTTGAACGGAAACATAATCACCACCACCACCAATGTCAACAATCATATGCCGATAGCCAATAGGCCCCACCCATTTATGATGATGCCCTCTAGTCACCAATGGTAAAGGCGGTCTTAGAGTTACACCTCCTTTTCCATGGCGGTGATGATGGTGATGATGGTGGTGGTGGCGCGAACCCATCACTCCCTGCAACATAACAAACGATAGTAAGCATAGTGAAACAACAACCAAGTGTACCAAAGTACTACAACTACGTAAAGAAACCATAATAATTACAAAAAAAAAAAAGGTTGAGTTATATAATGTTAATGTGATATCTTCAATAATTTTCTCTAGAGCTTTGTTGGTGTGTAGCTCACTAGAAAAATAACTGGAGATCGAAAAAAGAAATATAAACGCATACAATTGCAAAGTACAAACAGATAAAATGAGGGTTTACTACTTATACAGTTATTAACTTATTATACACTGTGGTACCATTTTTTGTTGTGTTATGCATTTCAACGTAACGGTCATTTTTTTTTTCCTTATTGATGTATTATTATCAAATTATTAATATATATATATATATATTTTAATTTATTAGGATATAGGCATTGGAGACAAATGAAGTGGGTCAAAGAACTGTTGTGTAGTAATTGGCTTTTGTTAATTGTGTACATGAGAAATTTTTAAAAATTCGAATTACAGTTAAATACAGTATTTAGCTCAAAGACAAACAGATGCTGACATTCTCTTTCTTTTATTTGTTGGATAATGGATTAGTTTGATCGGCTTTAATTTATGTGTTGTTTGGGTCTCACCTTTTAGATTATTTTGTATTGTAATTGCAGTTGTAAATTGTAATTGATTGTGCAAGGGTTTTGATTAGTGCAATTTTGTACTGTATATGAGGAGTTAAAATTGGAAAGAAGATTGAGTGAGAAGGACGAGGGGTGAGATTTGAGTCCGACATCTTCAGAATCAAGAGGTAAGCTTTACCAACTGAGCTATTTTTTATTGTACACTGAGTATTTGATATACTACCTTCGTTTCATATTAGTTGCAATAATTGAATATTTTATATCTCACAAATAATACCCAATTGTTGTAACTAATATTAATATATTGATACTATGAATTGGCACGTGATTTGTAGTACATTTAAATTTTATCTCATAAAATAGATTTTTTTACCCTGTGTAGAACGTGCTTAGACGAAATGGTTTCCAACAAGGATATCCCAGTCCATGGTTGGTGGATGATAGTACCTATCAATAAGGTACCCATTAAAAGTTAAAAAAAATTATTCATTTGATCTGCAAAAAAATATTAAAAAAAATTAGTAAAAATAAAACCATTTACTCTTTTAATAATTACAAATGAGTAATTTTTGTAGCCTTTGTTGGTATGGGCTTTGATTTGCGATTGTTTTGTAGTGTGCTTATAAGGAGCCATAAAGGCATTAATATGGAAGATATTCAATCTCAATTCCGAGAATCTTATAAAATTTCTATGGTGGTCAGCTTAAAAATGACTATCACTAGAAATTAACGAGAGAACAATTTCATCGGTTGAAGTGTCCACGTCATTATTCTCCTTTTTTTATTTTCCCTAATTTGTAATTCTGGTTAATATTTTCTTAAATTCCAAAAATTATTTTTTAATTTCATTCATTCTAATCACATTAATTTTTGGAACTTACGAAAATACTAGCCGAAATTACAAAAAGAAAGAAAATAAAAAAGGGAGAAAAGTCAATATGACACTTTAACCAATTATATTGCTCTATCACCTAATGCTTATGGTAGTCAATTTTAAGCTAACCGCTACATTGAAATCTAAAATTCTAAATATCATTAGTCATCACCTAAAACTTTAACCAATTAAACTAGTTAACATTGACGTGATTCCTTATTAGATATCGATCATTGGTGATACAAAATTTAAAAATTGCTGACTTATCGTGATAGTTGATACAAGCTAAGCCTAGCTTAGAAGGAAAACTTTACACTATGATGGCAAGAAAATGTGTGACCAAAAAGTCCAAAATTTCAGCGGTGGTGTTTTCTTGCCTTTGTCTCGTGATTTTGCACTAGAGAAGAAAGTGGAAAGCCACAAGTCCACAAAGGCACTACCAATTAACCATTCTAGTCTAATGATCAAGCTAAGAAAATAAAAGGGAAGAAAATAACCTGGGTTTTTCAAATTAAGTAGGGCCCTTTATAAAATTTTATAGTAGGGGTCAAAGATTATTGTCCAAGATATATATATTAGAAATAATTTGACAATAATCGTAGTTTTATACGATAATACACCATATTAGAGTACTAAACCATGCATCTTTAAGATAATTCATTATATATTAATAGGTTAATGCAAAAGCTTGGTTTTTCCATGTTCATGTACTACTAGGCATAGAAAACATGTACATTTCCCCCCTTTTTTAGGCTCGAAGTTCGAATAATGCAGATGTAAAACCTTTTCAAGATAATACAGTAAGTAATTTGCCCATTTTTGACTGGTCAAATACATAAATGATAAAGGAATATGAATTTTAGAAAGACACTTTTTCTTTTTTTGAGGAGAAATCTATTTGACATTTTATTTAGCATCAAGTTCTGCTAAAGTTAAAATGCCTTGCACCTACATTTGGATTAATACGAGCTATATAGTGTGCAACCGAGTTACCACACCGTTTGACAATTGATTTTCATGTGATCGACTACATAACAGTTAATGCTGCACATGTGTACTCTTAATTATGTTGACTTGCCAATTGTCACATATTTGCAAGTAATTTAATTTTTGTTCAATTAAATAATTTTGGGAATATCTGGTTTTCAAGTATTAACATGAAATTTAGTACTCTCTTCTTTCCCATTTGTTTGATACATTTTGATTTGTACATATGACAATGCATTTTGTTTGACCTTAAATATATTTTGTTGTGTATATGTATAAATATTATAATTGGATATTAATAACATACTCATTGAGACGAATCAAACAATATCTCATATGACTATATTATGCTTTATATATTAAAAGATTCTACTATCCTATGAATAATGTCAAGATTCCAAACGTATTAAATCCCCCCTAAAAACGACGAGAGTATATGTTAGGCCCTGTTCTTTTGGACTGAAACGGAACAAAGCTGAACTGAATTGAAAGGAGCTGAACTGAAGTGGACCGAAATGAAGTAATAATTATAATGGAATTGAGCCGAACTGAGCTGAACTGAAGTGGACAGAATTGAACTGAATAGAGCTGAACTGAAATGATAAAAAATAAGTCCAAAAGAACAGGAACTTAGTTTGCGTAAACCCCCTTAACCTTAAGCCCTTTCACTCATCATTATATATTAGTGTATTTGTATGGTTGTATACTTGTATCTATATACTATATTATTGTACTAACGTATTTCATTTCAAAAGTGGGATAGATTGTGGGAATGACGTTCTCAGCTTTTACCAAATTTTGTTTTTGTTTTGGGCAGTTAGGCGTGGGTGATGTGCGATCACCCCTTTAGTTTAATGAATTCATACATCACCTAATATTTTTTTTTTGATAGAATTGACACCAGCTTATTAAACAATAAACACTAGCCTAAAATTACTTTCAAGAGTTAACATATCCTATTTGCTTATTTTTTGAGGCGCCCATATCACTGTACTATGTGTTGGGATAAATTTAAAATCCCTTTTTTACTAGTCTGTAGACTTTATATCATTAGTTCAACCAAGCGGTTAGCAAGGATTAAATTCAAATCGATTTTTCGGATTTTTAGATAGTTTTCTTTAAGTGCACGGTAGCTTATCCCCTAGATCAAAGAGGAAAAACCCAATTGGTGAGTAATATATGAAGTTCTTCACAAAATTGCTCACAAGTGCGTGCATATACGGCAGCCGAGCAACTAGTATATGTAGATAATTGTCTATTACGAGTAGTCTACTATAAAGTTTTTTTTATGTATTAACAATAGAAATTTAGAACAAAGTATCTATTTCTATTATATTCACTATATGCATTTAAACTTTTAATGAATGTACAAACTTATACACATTGCAATCAAGCATAAAATAACACTAATCAAGCTTGCGCCATTAACGATATACAATCAATTGATATGAATGTTTGTATTTTGTACAATGCACATAAATATTTTTTTCATCTCCAACAAAACTTAAGGAAGAGCTAACCCTCTTTTACTTTGCCACTCCACATGAAGAATCAACACCATATATTTACGTTATCAAGCATGGTTGACAGTCGTTAAAACTAAGCAATGAAACCCAAAATCATCCTTCATTTTCCCCTGCATTAGGCAATAAGTACTTAAAACTTTTCGGATTCGCAGACGAATTTCCTTTGCTATCTGCCCTTGGACAAATGGTGGCTGGTTATGTAATTGGTTTTTACATCATCAGTAGAGCTTGTTAAACCCGGGAGGAGGTGGAGATTCAGTTAATCTACTAGGCAAGAATGATTCCCTTTCAAGAAATATTTGAAGAGTTGCCAAGACTTTGGTGAATGAACTCCACAAAAATGGGGACGCACAAAAAGCATAGGCGAATACGGATAGTGCTCTCACAACCCCGTCTTTGTACCAAGGACATGCCATCACTAGTAGGACTCCAAATATGCCAATACATGGCGTTAGCACGGCTAGTGTTGGTAATAGGAACGCGTTGATTGCTATTGAGCAAAGCGAGAATGATCCCAACAAGTAAAGGCTCCACCCAATTACAGGGTGTATGGTATGAGGAATTATGAAGAAGGGAACAACATAGGCAGCTGTTATGGATGCCATGGCCAAGAACTTTAGACCCGCATGGTATATCATAACACTTTTGTCAAAACGACGATAGCATAGTTTCGAGAAGTTTGGTCGGGCTAAACGGGTTAAGGCCAAGATTACTAAGTATAAGATCACCTCAAGCATCACCATTGGCATCTCTGCACCATACCTACAAGAAAAAATATGATTGAATTAATACAATATTCCCATATTAGTGCGTGATTAGATTGTATATTCAATCAAGTAAAGATTGTAAGAAGACGAAAATATACCCAATAGTCTTACGGCGTTGTTCATGCCATGAGAAACCCAAAGGAAGAACAGGCCATGACCACCAATACCACGGCTTCATCCATACGGCTCCAGGGAAGGTTATCACGCTGTTTGGTCCACACGGTACATTCCATCGGAGTTTCAAGTCTGAAACACAAACATGTTGAATTTTATACTTAGTAAGATGAAATTCAATTACGAGGAACTTGCATTCTAACTATATCCTCTAGTCCTCTAGTTGTTGTGACATATGACAAGCAAGCTAGTGGTAACATCACTAATGTTGGAACATTAATATTAATTTAGATCAGCACTTACAGAAATAAGAAGCATCCATTTGATAGCCCAAAGGAAGCCTATATAAGCCATTGAGTTTGGTGTCATTGGCTGGTGGATGAAACATGGGCATATCAAGCAAACTAGAGAAGTAGCTACCCAAAAATCCTTGATCTGCACCATCTGGATTTGGTCTTCGGATATCCACTTCATGAAGCATGTCTTTGAAAACTTCTGCGGATGGCTGCATCATGACATCACGATGGAAGCAATTAACTTAATTAACCAAATAACTCAACAAGGATTCCATCAATTAAATTACAAAAAATTATATATGACAGTCTTAGTTGAACATTATGCGTGATATATATGATGTATGCCTGGCGTATGAGTCCATGAGACATATAATTGAGTTGGAGTCTAAAGAGGGGGTTAAGGCGCTAGGCAAGGTTATGAATTGGAGACATGTTGGACTTATTCGGAATAAAGTAAAGGTTGGAAGAACTCTATTTCATAGGCCAAATAGAATTTGGGAAAAACTTAAGGAACAGTTAAGAGTATACAAATCAATAATGTAAAATTGAACAAAATTCCGATGATTTAGAATCTTAGATAGTAGAGCATGTATACCTCCAATACAAAGAGTCCGGTGTGGAAGATGCAAGGGTTGATGAAGACAGCACAAAACTTGCCACATTGAAACAATTCATCTGTGTTTTGGAGAAAAAGATTGTCTGCATCAAGCATGATCACCCTTTCATACTCTACCAAGTTCCAAGCGTAAAGTTTGTTCATTGTCAACTTGAATCTATCATTAGGGTTATCAGCCCTATACGGGTTATATACATTTTCAACTCTCACCACCTTTAATCCATCTTCCAATTCCCTGTAAACAGCAAAATTTAAGTCTTAAGAAATTTTAACGTTTTCAAAATTGTGATCCAAATCGAATGAACATAGAAACTTGACATAGTCAAACAACTAAGCAAATCGCTGAGACATCAACTAAACTTGATCTCAGAATCACATCTTGTTACATACTAAGCAAACTATGACATATTGACATCAGGTAAACTTTAGTAATAAATTGAACATACACATAACATTCTTAAACAGTAAAACATTGTAGTTTATGATCCAACAGTTCGATAATACAATTTTATGTTACGGTCTAATATTTTTTCCATTCCTAAGGTAGATGGCATGTTTAATTCAGCTTAAAATCAATTCAGTTCAGTTCAACTCTTCTTTTATTTTGCTACTCATTAATCCTTCGTAAAAAACTTTCAATTCAATTCACCTGTTTTCAGATGAAATAAACAGGCTCAAAATATCAATTAGGTAATAGCTGAGACCAACGATCCAAGCAATACAGTAATTTGAATTGTTTTCCCGCAAATAATATTTAATGATTTCCGAATAAGGAAATATAGATATTTTCAATAGTATTCTAAAATATGTTGGCCCAATAATACAGAAGCAAGTCAAATACGGAGTAACAATTAACAAACCCCAGCCGTTTTTTTTTTCCTGGTCAAACTTGTTGTACCTCCAAGTGGAATCCAAATTAGAAAGACACCCACTACATTAGCTGTCATCTTTTATACTGTATTAATTTTGAAAAAAAAAAAAAATACAAACAGTATTAAAAAAACACATGTATAGTACTATAGTTGTGTAACCCAAGATTACCTGCGACTTTGGCCCCGTCTGCTTTTATTACTAGTTGTCATCTTCCTCTAATTATAATACTTTTTTGCTTTTATATTAAAATTTTTGACATTATTCACATTAAAATTTTGATCCATTTTTGTATTTAATGCATAACGAAAAATATAGTCATATGGAATATTTGATTTGTTTTATCACTGTATATCTTCTAAAAGTATATTTTTTATACATTTTTTAATATATCAAATTCGAGATATGAATTTTATAAATTGTGTTTTAAGATATGCGAAAAAAATTAATATAACAAGTAAAGAAAGATGGATGTAGACATGTGGTACTATATTGCATCATATGATGTTATGATCAAGTTTCTCTAGCTGCTATTTCTCATTATATGCATTGCAATGAGCTGTTACATTTTAGATTAGCTGAAAATGAGGTTGAGAAAACTAATGAAGGATGATATACCAATTGTTTTTAGTCCTCAACTCCTCACGAACTAAAAGAGTAGTAGTTTGAGTTAAACCATTTATTATACGGAGTATCTAGAACAACATTCAAAAGAAGGAAAAAAACATTTGTTGTTTATAATTTAAAAAACCTTGTATTTTAGAAAAAAAAAATTGATAGCCAGATAAAAAGCCACGAAGAACTCGATACATCTGGAAGCTACAGTTGTCCTGGATATGGGGCCACAAATAAAGTAAATGAAAGATAAAGGCACATCAATCCTTTTGTTAGATTAATTTGGTCAAATCATAATCACAAAATATTTTAAAGCTTCAAGCACATTCAATTAAACTACTATCTCCGTCACACATTATTTGCAAAGATTAGACATTTTTCCTCTTTAGTCAAATTATTGCAAATAATGTGTAACGGAGGTAGTACTAAAGAATTTGCTAAGAAATACATGGCTATTGCAGTATTGCCTATTGATAATATTATATGACCTAAACGGCTAAACCGAGGATACTATCACGAATTCACAATTCTCTTAATAGTACTTGAAAGTAAGAGGATAAGATAAGAATAAAGAATTGTGATCTTATTGTATTCATGACAATATGTATAGGTCGAACCGTTAAACCCTCTTTCAAAGTCTAAATCCACCATGTTTTATAAATATGCTATGTCATGTCAGCCTGTTTACTTGAATGTGTTAAAATTTAAGAGTCAAACTCATTAATTATAAGTCATACTCAAACCTTGTTGCGTATTTTAAAGTCTTTATATACACGCCAACTCATTCGTTGTATACTCCCAAGTTGTTTGATGGACTGGCATTAGTAAACGACTTTAATCCTAAGTATAATACAACTACGCCCAAAATATCTTGCACCATATGATTATTGATTATACAGCCACAAACTAATTATAAGTTCAAACATTGAAACAGCAAGTTTGACCACATATGTAACACAATCATTCGATTGGAATTCCTTTTCTTTACCAAAGTCACATTAGTAAAGTTTTAGAGCTTACATACATAAATATATAATTTATGTCCGAATAATCGTTCTCTATCTATTTAATCAAGCAGAACAACAACATGTTTGTCGTTAATTACTTCATTATTTTATAATGTTCTTCTCATTTACTATACATTTTAAAACTAACTACGTAGTAAGAAATAGGGTGGAAAGTGGCATTGTTTTTCTAGCTTTCCTTATTGGATGATTTAAAATAATATATTCAAACACTTCCGAATTAACCAATTAAAATAGGATTACCTTCTCTCTCCTACACATAATTTGTTGTATTCTTGCAATTTCTTACGATAAGTTTGTTGGTTTTGACGGAAAATGAGGTCAGTCAATTAAATTGAAATGGACAGAATAAATTTATAACATTAATAAATTTAGAATTTACGGAAAAANCCTGCGACTTTGGCCCCGTCTGCTTTTATTACTAGTTGTCATCTTCCTCTAATTATAATACTTTTTTGCTTTTATATTAAAATTTTTGACATTATTCACATTAAAATTTTGATCCATTTTTGTATTTAATGCATAACGAAAAATATAGTCATATGGAATATTTGATTTGTTTTATCACTGTATATCTTCTAAAAGTATATTTTTTATACATTTTTTAATATATCAAATTCGAGATATGAATTTTATAAATTGTGTTTTAAGATATGCGAAAAAAATTAATATAACAAGTAAAGAAAGATGGATGTAGACATGTGGTACTATATTGCATCATATGATGTTATGATCAAGTTTCTCTAGCTGCTATTTCTCATTATATGCATTGCAATGAGCTGTTACATTTTAGATTAGCTGAAAATGAGGTTGAGAAAACTAATGAAGGATGATATACCAATTGTTTTTAGTCCTCAACTCCTCACGAACTAAAAGAGTAGTAGTTTGAGTTAAACCATTTATTATACGGAGTATCTAGAACAACATTCAAAAGAAGGAAAAAAACATTTGTTGTTTATAATTTAAAAAACCTTGTATTTTAGAAAAAAAAAATTGATAGCCAGATAAAAAGCCACGAAGAACTCGATACATCTGGAAGCTACAGTTGTCCTGGATATGGGGCCACAAATAAAGTAAATGAAAGATAAAGGCACATCAATCCTTTTGTTAGATTAATTTGGTCAAATCATAATCACAAAATATTTTAAAGCTTCAAGCACATTCAATTAAACTACTATCTCCGTCACACATTATTTGCAAAGATTAGACATTTTTCCTCTTTAGTCAAATTATTGCAAATAATGTGTAACGGAGGTAGTACTAAAGAATTTGCTAAGAAATACATGGCTATTGCAGTATTGCCTATTGATAATATTATATGACCTAAACGGCTAAACCGAGGATACTATCACGAATTCACAATTCTCTTAATAGTACTTGAAAGTAAGAGGATAAGATAAGAATAAAGAATTGTGATCTTATTGTATTCATGACAATATGTATAGGTCGAACCGTTAAACCCTCTTTCAAAGTCTAAATCCACCATGTTTTATAAATATGCTATGTCATGTCAGCCTGTTTACTTGAATGTGTTAAAATTTAAGAGTCAAACTCATTAATTATAAGTCATACTCAAACCTTGTTGCGTATTTTAAAGTCTTTATATACACGCCAACTCATTCGTTGTATACTCCCAAGTTGTTTGATGGACTGGCATTAGTAAACGACTTTAATCCTAAGTATAATACAACTACGCCCAAAATATCTTGCACCATATGATTATTGATTATACAGCCACAAACTAATTATAAGTTCAAACATTGAAACAGCAAGTTTGACCACATATGTAACACAATCATTCGATTGGAATTCCTTTTCTTTACCAAAGTCACATTAGTAAAGTTTTAGAGCTTACATACATAAATATATAATTTATGTCCGAATAATCGTTCTCTATCTATTTAATCAAGCAGAACAACAACATGTTTGTCGTTAATTACTTCATTATTTTATAATGTTCTTCTCATTTACTATACATTTTAAAACTAACTACGTAGTAAGAAATAGGGTGGAAAGTGGCATTGTTTTTCTAGCTTTCCTTATTGGATGATTTAAAATAATATATTCAAACACTTCCGAATTAACCAATTAAAATAGGATTACCTTCTCTCTCCTACACATAATTTGTTGTATTCTTGCAATTTCTTACGATAAGTTTGTTGGTTTTGACGGAAAATGAGGTCAGTCAATTAAATTGAAATGGACAGAATAAATTTATAACATTAATAAATTTAGAATTTACGGAAAAATATGAAACTATTCAAAGTTGAAGACGGAGATATTCAAGTCTAAACACTTTAAAGTACTTGTGAAATTTTCATAAATCACTCAGCATAATTTTTTACAAAAAAAAAAATTGAAGAAATAAAAATAGTGCAATAGATAAAAAAAAAAACTTACATGGAACGAACCCAATGAAGAGGAACATCAACAGAAGCAATGACAACTCGATCAGCTTTAACACCAAGTTGAAGCAGAGATCTCATCATGACACGTGTAGCTACATAGAACTCGTAGTCTCTCGGTGTACCCATGTACATCATGGTAGCATACGCGTTCTTATACTTGTGTTCCGCAACCGTAGTCGTTGTCGCCGTCGCGATTAATAAAAACTTTAAACCCGTCATCACCACCATCACCACCGCCGCCAAATTAGCCACACGGCACATCTCCTAGTCGATTTTTTTTAATACTTACCAAATTCAATAATATTTTCTAGCAATATCTTTGAATTGGTATGTACTATGTATTATATTGTAGGCATTATTTGTACCTATGTATATATAAGCACATATTTTATTTAGTAGGTAGACAAAAAAGAAAATAGAGGATAAACAAAAAAAAAAAAAAGGAGCAAATAGGGAGGAAGGAGCTTCGAAAAGAGGTGGTGAGGCAAACTTTTAATTACTCGCAGCCCCTCAATCAATTTTTATAATAATATGATATGATGATTTGGTACAACTCAGAGTTGAATCGTTATACTCCAAATCACACCAATTAAGAAAATAAATCTTTTTATTTTAAGGTTTATTGAAATGATTGATGATGTACTACTTGTGCTAATACGGAGTAATATATGGTATTTATGAAATTGATAGATGTCCTTCTAGCCCTTGGATTTGGATGGTTTTGACTCTATCAATGGTTGGGTTTATTTTGGGTATTTTAAATAAAAAAAAAAAAAGTCTATATCAAGGAATCAGATATAGAGTACGTAGTATGACGTATTTTTGTAAGAAAATATGAATAGTCTAATTTATAAATGAACATAAGTAGATGTGTAATTTGTGAGGAATTTATATGTCTACAAGATGAATTTCAAAAATAATAACGCCTGAAAATTAAAAAGTTGTGAAGGTTAATTTATCATTAATTAAGAAAAGTTTAGGGGACACATTTTCACCTTTGGCAATGAATAGGCTTTTCGCAATTATATCAATAATTATTCTAAAATATGAAATATCTAAATTAAGAGGGTGACTTCCCAAAATGAGAGATAAAACATTTGTTTAATATTACCAATTCTTGTCATTCTCACCTTCCCTGCTTAACTATTTAAAGCTTGACTCTAGATTAGTAGACCTCTTCAACAAGTTTTATTTTTCATATTAGGGTTTTAATTTGTTTCCTTGAAACATTATATTTATTGAATTCTATAATTACAACTTGTTTTCCAAATAATATAAATAGATTAGAGTTCAATTCAAATGCATTTTAAAGAAAAGTGTAAAAAAATGGTTTGCACCTTGCATACAACTCAATTAGACTAAGCACCCACATGTGTGGTTATACAAACTCATAGCATTAAGATTGCAAGCATAGTTCAAAACCACCTCCACTTATTTTTCTCGGTAACATGAATTTTTTTTTACGATAATGATAACGGGTCTAAATTGGGGTTCTATTACCTAGTGTGCACCCAACCTAATTAATTACCCGATACAGACATTTGAAAAGAAAATGGTAAGGAATCTTCTCAAATGTGTGCAGTGAAGTTTGAACCCAGGTATTACTCAAGTTCGAAGAGATGGTTAGTTACTTGGTTATGGTGTATAAGTTATACCAATTATATTTTTATAAATTTGTAATTGTACCGTGAGTTCGTGAGGACCAAATGGTCCTTGCTATGCCGTTAGGTTTCCTTGCATGAATATTTGTTCTCATTCTTTGCAATGGACACTTGTTATGTGTCGAAGGTTTTCGCAACTTCGCATCTTATTAGTTGGCACCAACAATAATGCTGCTGCTTTTGTGTATGTGAAATTCAATATCTCATTGTCATGTTTGTTTATTTTCTATATATCTTGTTAGACATTGACTTTGATGACTATATATTTACACAGGTATATCCACTCTCTTTGATTTTATATGCAGAAGGCGTTAATGCAAAACATAATTACGACTTATAAAGTATAGAAGTAGTATGTCCAGTTTGAGGTGGAATATAATTGTACCATTAACAAAACCAAGTTCATTTTAAGCAGGAAGATTATTGCAAATAGTTTTATCCCGGGCCAATCTGAGTTTTTGACAATGGGTAGGCACTACACAAACGTAAAAACTTGCGAATTGACGGATCGATCACAATTAAAAAAATTTCACGGCACAATACATTGTTTCTCCTTATTATTGCTTCTCAAATAAATTTAATTATATATCACAATGGCTTGAATTGTTTCTCTTCAGTATAAGAAGTACACAATATAAAATCACATTAATCTTATTAATTTAGACTATTAAACTAATGAATACTAATTTATACTTCTAAATTTCATACTAATAAACCAATTATATTTTTTTTATCGAAATCAATTATATTATACTAATAATCAACAATTTATGAATTTATCACACATAAAACTAACATTTTATCACCCTAAAAATTCCAAAAAAAAAATTGAAATACCACATACATACCAAAAAAAATAATTATCATAAAGACATCTAGATGTTCATCAATTCATCATTTATCAACCCATCAAAAGTACAAACACATGAACTGAACATAAACATAACAATTTCACATTTTCACTGCAAACTTGACAACAAATTGTTCATAATCAATTCGACAATCGAACATCATAATCCATTAATTCATAAATAATAAATTATAAACAAAAATAAATAAATAAATAAATAAAACTTGACCTTCTATGAGTCTGCGATCATTAGCTGCGACTGGAGATTGCGAGCACGCCAATGAGGTGACTTTTGTTTTTTTTTTTTTTTTTGGAAGAAGAGGTTGCGGCTTTGATGGCCATGATATTGCAACAATGGCCATAAATCAAGAATCGTTAAAGAAAAGGAAATGAAAAAACTCTTAGACTTATGTTAGGATTTTAAAATAGAACAATTGTGGAATAATATATCTCACATTACAATGATATGCCCCTTAAATAGGTTTTACATGAAAATATGCATTGCCAAACATAGAACTAATTAACATAACATTTGCTAAATAATGTCCTATATTTCTTAACTTATAAACAATAATTAATGAATTCATCACAAAAAAAGATAGCATTTTGTTACCCCAATTTTTTTTTAAAATCTAATATGACACAAAAAACTATCATCATCAAGACATCAAGGTGTTCATCAATTCTATAGTTAATCAAAAGTCCAAAACAAAAACACAACAATTTTACATTTTCACATCAAATTCGACAACGATTTGTTCATAATCATAATATTATCTATAGCTTTTTGAGGTTATGGGGTCCCAGAAAAAATTGTACCGAATATTTAACATGGTGTTCATATGGTTAAAATATGAAATTAGACCACATGATTTGGGGCGAAAAGGCCATAAGAACGTCCCCGGAGAGCGAATAGCTATTATTCACGGGCTCATTCTTATATTCAGAAAAATGCTCGAAAGAAGGATAGTAACAAGATTGAAGAAATTAGCTAGCACAAGTGGTAAAAAAATAAGGCGAAAAAAAAAAAAGACAGGGTAGATGACCTTCCAAATGCTTGAAACAAATGTTATTATCCACAATTTTTTAAAGTTTTGAGATCCCAGAAAAATAAAATTACCAAAAATTTTACAAGGTGCTCGTATTATATGTACTACAAGTCTACAACAAGTGATTTAGGGTGAAATACCCCCGTTCATGTTCCTCATAATCCCTAGACCTAATACATGTGTTTTTGTGTTAGCTATTTTTTATTGGATAGGAAGATGACCCACCATACCCATTGCTGGGTCCGTCCCTACTTGACCATTCATCATATTATCACACTATAGTAGAATGGGTCTAACGGTTGTGTGTACCTTTGGAAGGCTGTAAATAAATAAAATAACAAGGACAAAAAAGGCTCATATTCTTAGGAAAAGAAAAGAAATAATAATAATAATAACAGGAAAAAAAAAAACCTTAGATTTAGAGAGCTTCGCTACCATACTACTAGGGGTGTATACGGTCTGGTCTGGTGCGGTCTGAGGTCCAAACCAGATCAAACCGCAAAATTATGGTCTAGGTGTTTTCTAGATCAGATCAGACCGCAGTTTTTTAAACGGTCTGGTCTAGTGCAGTTTGCGGTTAAACCGCAATTCCTGAAAGATTTTATGAAACATAACTTTAGAAGAGCGAAATGTTAATACACAACAAACGATAAGTTTACCTATACAACCAAGTGCAAGACCACAACAGAAAATGACAATATAACATCCATCAATCAATCATAAAATGGAAAACCATACAGTGTTACAAATTTAAAAGGTTTATGCGGTTTATGGTTTACGGTTTACGGTCTAAAATCGCAAACCATAATTATTTACGATTTACGGTCTAATCTGGTCTAAAAAAAATAAAAAAAAACCAAACCAGACCGCAAAAATTATGGTCTAGCTTAAAAAAAACCAGTCCATAAATTTTAGACCGCAGACCAGACCAGACCGCAGAAATACGATTTGGTCCGCGCTTTGGTGCGGTTCAGACCATTCTCTGTACAGCCCTACATACTACTATACTAGGATGTCTTTTATTTGCAATTTTTAAGGCTTTAGGTGCATGAGAATATATAATGCCAAACATAGAACAAAGATATTATTTACTCTCTCTATTCCTAAATGTTAGATACGTTTGGAATCTTGATACTATTCATAAGATGAGAGAATCTTTCAAATTACTTTCGATATATAAACCATAAACAGTCATATGGGGTCTTGTTTGATTCGTCTTAACTCTTAACGGGCACGTTATTAATATCCAATTATTATAATTTTTACATATACAAAACAAAAGTTATTTAGGGTTAAACAAGTGCATTGACATATGTACAAGTTAAGGTATATCAAACAAAAGGGAACGAAGGGAGTACTAAATAACGTCCTATATTTTCTAACAATATACGGATTACGGAGTATGACATTTTGTTTCATTCATTACAATATGCACTTTTTAAATCAAATGAAAATAATCCAAATTTTGGCTAGTTGCTATTAAAAAACTCAGCTTCTTTTTTTTTTCTTCATCTTTTTAAATTTTTGGACCCAACTTTTGGTCATATCTTTGGAAAAATTAATGAAAATAATTAAAATTTTAGTTGTTCACCTAATAAAAGACCTAACTTTGAGTTATACATTTTTAGTCCCAATTTTAAACATCATTTTTCTTTTGGTTTTCAATCAAAGTTGTAATGTGTCTTAGAATCATGTCGACTATATGGCAATTGGCAAATGCTATATACCCCAAAAGCTATTTTATCATCATCATCGCTTCTTTTTTTTTATCATCATCACAACTATTGCTCATGAGTTCACTCAACAACTAGTTCGCCGTCTTCGCTTGTCGCTCATGCCGACTATTGCGCTCTCTTCGTCACATCAGCGTTGCTCTCCGTCTTCGTCGCCGATGAACCCATTTTAGTCGTCTCCTCTTCCACGTCTTCCTCCCTCATCAAAATTAATATCGATAATCATAACACAAAATTACCAAAACACCCTTCTCGCTCCACTCTAGTAATCCAACTAACCCTCCTCCTCCTCTACCGCCTTAATTCTCCCCTACCATCACCACCCTCAAGCCACTACAACCATCAAATCCACCATCTTCGAACCACCACATGAAACCCTCAAAAGTCAAAACCACAACAACCATTAGACCCACCATCGTGAACTCTTGGCCTGGTAGCACCCCGATCTCCACCATTCACCGTGTCTAATCTCATCAATTATTATGATTTTAATAATTAATTATTCAATTATTTTTTATTGGTTGAATTTTATACTTGTTTTGGCCTTTTTGGACTACTCTTAGGTTGCACAGGTTCAAAAACGGGGACGGGGAAGGGGACGAAAAACGGCAAAATCAAAATTTCTAAGACGGCAAGGAATCGGCAATTAAAAAATCACAAAATAATTTAAAATACAATAGTCTTTAATATTTTAATGTAACAGTAACATAATAATTCATTCAATTCATAAAACGTTAAAGTACAACATTATCTTAAAGTACAACGTTATCATTAATCGATTCGTGGTCGTCGTGGTCTCCCTCAAACTCGTCGCTGTTCGTTCAAACTTCACTTGAAATTCAGTCCAAGTCGCTGTAGCCTGACACTTTTTATGTGATGATTTGATGAATGTCGAGTGAAAAGAAAAGCAAATAATGAATGTTGAGGGAAGAAATCAGATTAAAAGAGATAAATGTTGAGTAAACAATTAGAGAGAATTGAAAGAGACTAGAGGAATTAAAAATTCAGTGAAGTAAAAGGAATGAAAGAGATGGAGAATTGAAGAGGACTAGAGGAGTAGCTGAGTAAGAAGGTCGGTGAAGTAATTTGTCAAACAATAAACCCTAGACTTTGGTTTTGAGTGGTATTTTAATAATGTTAGGCCTTGGGCTCTTATTTGCATTTGGACTTTTGTCTTAAAAAGGCTGGGGACTTCTATTTTGTATCTAAGCCGACCCCGAAACGTCCCCAAAGTAGTATACCCGTCCCCGCTGATGAGGCTATCGCACACCTATCAAAAATAAACCAAACGACACTAACTAATGTAGCTAGGGAAGTAAGGATCGAATCCTCAGGGAAGCAATTGAACTCTATTAGTTCTAAAAAGCTTAAACCGTACAAAGGGCCTTGGTTGAGAAATGTTGACTAACTAAATGACTACTAATTAATTACTAATTAATTATGGGAAATGACGAAGATTAAAACCAATAAATTAAGCCTAGGGTCATTCGGGTCACCAAGAACAACTAATGGATTCACTAACAAAGATCGCTCAACCTCACAATTATCGTCAAATTAGGGCTCACTAATTCTCTCGAATTTAGACTCCCTCGAAACTCATCTAGCGGCTCTCGCTCATGCCTAGACTAATTCCGCCTATTATTCAGTGGTCTTATTGTGGTATTTTTACCTCTCGACATCAAATTCAACAATTACCAAAAATTACAACTAAATCTGCGCACAATTCAATTGTAAGCGAAAAACCCAATAATAGGAATTTGACTACTAATTGTGGAATTGAAACAACCTAATTTAATTAGTCCATTAATTAATCAAGGTTTCCCTAACCCTAGAAATTAGACTACTCACTCATGATTATGAAAATTAAAGCAAGAACAATTGTAAAATTCNTAAAGCAAGCATAATTGTAAAATTCATAGTTGAATTCATGAAGTAATTGACCAATAAACTAATTAACATCAACAATTAACTAAATTAATTAGACTAAAGAGACTAAAAAGCATAAATTAAACTAAAATAAAGAACAAAAGTAAAAGAGTTACCAAATTGAAGAACAAATTGAAGACTTGAATTGAATTGAAATTTATTGTCAAGAACAAAAACCCTAATTCCATTAATTAATTAGAGAGAGAAAAAGTGCTTAATAATAAAACCTAAGAGAGTAATTCTAAATTATGAAAAGCATAAGTTGTTTTGCCTAGAAAGTCGTGCCTAATGNTGCCTAGAAAGTCGTGCCTATTGTACCCAAAGTTGGGCTTACAAAGCCTAAGTACGAAAAAAATAAAGGAAAAAGAAAAGTTCCGGAGAACTGGCTGATGCGGGCACATAGGAGATTTATGCGCCCACATCAACCTCCCAGAATGCCTCCTTGTTTGCTTTTCTCCTTAAATGCGGGCGCATAGGGGATTTGTGCGCCCGCATAGGATCCTTATAAGCTCATTTTTTTCCTTTTCTTCTTATTTCTTCACGATTTCTTCAAGACTTGTTTACACACTTTTGGCACGCACTTCCATGCATCTTCATTTTTATTCCGTCCAAGCTTTCCGGCTTCGTTCCAGCCTCGGTTTCCGTGCCTGAAATTACAAAACACACCAAAACCGAGCATAACAACCGCAAATGATAAAATCAAACTAAAAAGCCCTAAAATTGCCGGAAATCAATCAAACTTGGCGAAACACTTCAAATTAGCTAAAGAACACCAAATGAGCTAAAATAAAGCCAAAATAACAACCACTAGGCATAAAACTGGCCCGAAACAAGGGGGAAAACACAATAAAAACCGCACATATCAAATTTGTCACCACTCCTCTCTTTCATTCTCCACCACCCTTGAAATCCCTTCCATTCCACTCGCCGGTTGTCACCACCCCTCTCTTTCAACTCACAAGTTGTCACCACCCTAAAAAAACCACAAATCGTGTAAATTTAAGGAGTTTCTAGGGTTTTGTATGGTGGGGCAGTGATTTTTGAGGAAAGGGAAGGAGTGGCGAAGGAGTGAAATTGATTTGATAGAAAAGAAAAAAGGTCGTTGTGTGGTGATTGTGTGGAGATTGTATGGTGGTGGTTGTAGAAGGTCATTCCTTTTTGTAGTACAAAACAAATAACTTCATACAACTAAGAGTTTATCTTTCCTTTTTGATCCCCTCCTTACCTATTCCTATTCTCTTTTTTTTTTTTTCCCCTTCACCAAACCAAATGGCCCCTTAGTAATAACTAGTATAATACCAATGAGTAAGGGTGTGCATAACCCTATCCGGTCCTCGGTCCGCAAAAATTGACAGATCTGGGTTTTTGGTCCAAGACCTGAAATTTTAGGTCCGGACCGGTTGGACCGAATTTCTTGAAAAAACCAATATCTTTACTTTTTTAGTAACTTAATGTAAAAGTTAAAAAAAAGAAAAGGTTTTCTTTAGTTAAAATATTTAATTTATGTATTATATATCATTATATTTTATTTTCCACTTAGTATATCTATATAAGATAGAAAAAATATCTCTATGTACATAATGAATATTTACTTTTAGAAAAAATATATTGAAAAAACTAGAAATCCAGGTCTAACCGGTCCAAAGCATGTCAGGATCGAAAAAATAGGCTTGGTCTGGTCCAAATCGGAATTTTCCTGGTTAGGTCCCCGATCTAAGGAAATTGGGGGTTTCGACCTTTCGGTCCGACTGATCATTATCTGGTCCAGTTCGGTCTTTGACCGGTGCACACCTCTACCCATGAGATGCACGACTTAGAAATTAAAATTTAAAACTAACATGGAAAATAAATGATTGTTTTGTATTTAATAAACATCCAAAGTTATATTTGTAGTTTATTTGTATTTTTTAAAATAACTATAACAATTATATATTATAGCGTAATTTGAGAATAATTAATTTAAAATGATAAATTAAAATATAAATTATTGCAAGATAAACTATTATTATTATTATTTATTTTATTTATTTACTCAACAAAATAAATATAAACTTTATTATGATTCTATTTTAAAAAATTTAAATATGCTTGTTAATTCAAATATTTTTTTTTAAATAGAGTGTTAAATTATTATGAGGCCATTATATTGACTTCAAATACAAAATATTATAGAATATAAATTAAATAATTAGCATGCAAATAATTTCAAATATCTATTTTTGATTTTTTTTATAGGTGCGGAGTACAAACACATCTAAAACTCCTAAAAATACCAAAATCATTATCTTTATCATGTATATTGTTATCACACTTTAATTTAGCATCATATTGACAATAACCTAAAATATCGATATTACCGATTTAAAAAATTAAATGAATTACTTGCGGTTTTTTGTTTAATAATAATTTTGCATAAAATACCAAAAGAATGAGAGAAAAAAAAAATTCCTTTTTCATATTTAAATAACAAGTAAAATTAATATTGTGATCGTCCAATTCGAATTTTCATTTCAATTGAATCATGAAACTATAAACTTAATCAAAATTATTTAAAAAAAACAATAGAATTAGACAAAATATATATATATATGAGATTACATGTAATTCATATTTAAATAGCTTCTAAATAGTGTTATATTTTGATTATTTGAGCTATTATAATCCTCCTTAAATATAAATAATCTTTAAAATATTGATTGAAATCCATTCAATAATAAAAAAACTTGAATTATTGAGATTGTTTATAGTGACAATGAACTTGAACTATTAAGATTATATCAGTCCCAAAATATTTCATAGTGGAGATTATGTGCTTTATTTAAATCCTGTAGAGTGAGGAAATTATTTATGGTGGTATTTTTATGGCATCATATATCAATGAGAAAAAAGAAATGTGTGTTACGTATTGAAATTGTTTACAATTTGTTAAAACTTGATTCTACTTGAACACTTAAAAATTATAATCAAATAGTTTTAGATGTTATTATTATTATTATTATTATTATTATTATTATTATTATTATTATTATTATTATTATTATTATTAAGTTGCACTAGACATTTATTTTTAAAATTTCGAATTATTAACAAAAACAAAAATATATAATAGTTGAACTTAAATTAATTTTCTTAAAATTAAGATATCAAACACAAATATATACTAAAATTTTATTGATACTCCGTATAAAGATCTGAATTTAATTTTAATTGAAAATATGGCAAGAAAGGAGCAACAAATAAAGAAAGCCTTTCAAAACAAAAAATTAAATAAAAAAATTTGTGAAGTTTTGGAGGGGAAAAATTCTTTGAATAGATGACATGTATCAACTCTTATTTAAGTGGTTTTTATTTTAGTTATACTTGTAATTGTAATTAGCTTTGGGTCCGGACATTGTCCCGGGCGATTGTATAATTATTATGATGAGAAAAAAAAATCAATTAATTTGATTAAGATAATTAATCAAACGAGGAAAGGATGAAAGAAGATTTAAAAAGAGTAATAGCATAGATAAGAATTTTAAAAATTGGTGATATTATATGCTTTAATGATTTTAAATGAAGAAGTTATTTATAAAGTTTTATTTTTTGTTATTTTTTATAATAATGGTTTATGGAGTATTGGTAGCACAATTACTTTAACCATGAGTTCTAGGATTCAATTGGTGATTCTTACATTGATGAGGATTATTGAATTTGTTTCAAATAGTGGTGTTGGATGATATGGCGCCCCTGTCAGCTGCGGATAAACGGTTACACGTGACGGTTTATAATTTTTCGCCAATATATACTATTGAATATAGATTATGATGAGAGGCATATATTATTCTATTTTTACTAGAATAGTTTTGCAAATAGTATTTAAAAAACACTTACAATAAAAGTATAAGTATTTGAATTATTATATGTAGGTAACCTTTTTATAATTATTCTAAAAATTCATAAAGTTCAATTAACATGTAGTTTTATATCTTGTTAGTTAATTAAAATGCATAGTTATTTCTTACTCTTCCGTAAGTTGAAATCACATCAATTTTTGAAGAAACTATTTTCTTTGTTGTCAAATGATGAATAATACACGCATCTAGTTTAGTTAGGAGAAATTTTATCGTTAAAGAATTTAACATAACAAACAAAACTTTATATTAGACCTCAACTATTTTTATTTCCGTTATTTTTTTTTTCGATTTAAATAGTATCTATATATGTCTAACTATTGAATAGTGTAAATGTGACTGAATAAAACCGTAATATATAAATTTGTAATTTTAATTTGCTCGTAAAATAGGACTCGTTTAAAATCGATCAAATCTTATTTAACTTAAATTCCACCTCATTTCAATCTTTGTTACACATAGCTAAAACTTTTATACCGAGTATTTTCCAAGATTGAAGAAAAGAACAAACACAAATTGAGGTCAAGAATTCAAGAAATCTTCAAAATATTGTTGAATTGGTCAAATAATAGTTGTATTAGTATAAGAACTAAGAAGTATTGCCTTAATGGACTGACGCAGTCCAACTTTTGCCAAAGTCAAAATTGTATTACCATTGGTTAAACTGTTTAAGGCCCAAATGAAAGTGAACTTAGACCCAGCAGCAATCAACCTTGAATTTGAGTTGTGCCTTGGATTAAGGTGGGAAGGTCTCATCATGTGAGTTTGACTTTTTTTTTTCCCCTTCTTTTATTTTAATGATCTGCTATGTCTCTAAAAAATTGCAATGCGTTGTCAAAAATCTATTTTTGTTGTAATATATTGATAAGGGTGGTTGTCCACTTGCCCTTTCAATTATTTTCATAGTTTTCTTTCATCTTTGTAACTCCTAAGACTATATCTTTTGTGTGTCTTGGACCAGTTTTTTCTTACAAAATATGTACTATCTCTGTCAACGATTAGTTGCGACAAAGTACTTTTTTTTAATACTCATAAATATTATCCCTTTGTTGCAACTAATTGTTTACGGATGTAGTATAATCGTATAAGTCAAATAGTTTTATTCCTTGATAAGTTAGGAAAAGTGGCATTTTAACACCTTCTTCTATTAAGCTTCTAAAAATTCATGAAATTCGTGGTTTTATTTTACAATTTTTTCAACTTTTGTTTTTAAGTATATAAAAAAGTATGTTTGAACAGAAAAAAAAATTATTAAATCGGTTTGGATTTTCAATGGTTTTATCGGTCCGGTCCATGGTTCTTAAAATTTTTTAAATCAGTCTCCGGCCTGGTCGGGGCTTTTCGAGTCCGTTCAGATTTTGGACCGGTGAGCACCCCTACACTCTAAAGGCATTAAATGATTAAAGAACAAGAGGTGGAATTGAAGGAGATCGAATATGGTGAATCTTGAAAAGGAGGGAGAAAGATGAAAAAAGAAGAAAGATTAATGATTTTTTAACGCCGTTTGTTCAAGGGTGCTTGATAAATTTATGAAACAATGAGATAACCTCATAAATTTTGTAACAATTTACGAGGATCTAGTGAAATAGTGGTTTACTATATTGTAATACTAAATTAATTCCCTCGCAATGCACGGTTTTTTTCATTAAATTTATTTGTAAAACTTGTTTTAAAAGATTTTTTTTATAAAGATATTTTAGAGATATCGGAAAATACTTGCAAAACGTGGAAATAAAGATTTTTTTTTATTTATGATAAATAGGTAAGAGATATGGAGTTATGTTAAAAAAAAATTAATTTAATTCTTTTTAGCAACAAATTGAATAGTACAAAAAAATGATGTAATTTATCACTTGTTATGTTAATAATTTATACACAATGTCACAAAATAATTTTATTTTATAATTATCTTTCGTTTATCACATAAAAAATGATGTAATATATACACAATAGTTGATGATAAATGAATGTATAAAGGTCTATTTTCAATGTAATTTGGGAGAAAAATTATATGCTAATTAAGGGTTGTTTTAAGAGTACTAGTTAATTGTCAAAGTACATTTGTTAGTTTATGTGCATTAATTTTTTTATTTTTTAATGCAATTATTAATTAATGGGATTTGGGAGGGAAATGTGGGAGGAAAAAATAAAGAAGTGGGGATTGCTTTAGTATAGGTTATTAGATATGATATCATGCATAGGTTGTAGAAAAAAAATATACAACAATAATGCTTATGTAACTTAGTTGGTAAATCATTAATTCCTTCCGTTCTTAAATGTTTGATACGTTTAGAATCTTGACACTATTTATAGGATAAGTGAATCTTTTAAATTACTTTCAATATATAAAACATAATATAATTATATGGGGTCTTGTTTAATTCGTCTCAATAAGTACGTTATTAATATCCAATTATAATAATTTTTACATATACACAATAAAAGATAATTAAAATTAAATGAGTACATTAAAATATGCGCAACTCAAAACGTATAGGGAGGAATTACATAATAACATGTGGATAGTGGTCACATGCTATTCAATTTTCATTAAATCACTTTTAAGCATTTATTATTCATTAAGTGGGAGCAAGGACTCAAGGAGATATATGCTAAATCAATATATGCTACCACTTCTTTCCACGTGTCACACAAGGAGATCATAAGGTCCAAACCAATTTAAGTTGAACCATGTATTCATTTCGACCAATGATAGTTTGTGAACCCTATGAGTTGATAGAGATAAAGATGACAAAAGGATGGGATGAAGTCATACGAATAAGTAATTGTTGGCTGGAATTATAAGAATAATAGAAATAATAAACTCAAGTGTTTAGTAAGAGATGGAATTATATTGAGATAAGTAGCATTCTCTAGTTTTCTTTTTTCTCCCTGTCACTCTCATTAAAGTTTGTTTGTTTGTAGGGATTAATATCCCTCAAATCTCATAATTTTTTGTTTGTTTGGGAGGATATAAATTATCCCATGGAAAAGAGACGAGAATAAAATAAGAGTTTATTTCTCCAGTACTGTAACAAGGGGACGGGTATAAGGATGGTGGATAGAAATTGAGAGTTAAAAGACATATTAATTACCTTAATGAAAAGGAAAAGAGAAGTGTTAATAAGGGCATTTACCACTTATTCAATCTAATTACCAAGTCATATCAATCAAAAGAATAACTTCATTTATATTTTTATCCCACTTACTAATTCCTTATCTTTATCCCACTTTCTTAACAACCATACCAAATGTTGAGTAAAAATGCCTTGAACTTGGTAATTCTTATCCTAACCCTTTATAAATAAAGATTTGAGAGATATTTTTATCCATGTCCCGAACTCCTAGCCCATTTCATAATTGTGATATTTGTTGGGGTTAGGGAGGCATGGAAGCAAATGTTTTTTTTTTTAAGAAAACAATTTATTAATAAATAAACCACACGATATCTATAAAGGCATTCAACCGCATCAAGAACATTATATAATGAATCAAATAGCCAATTTCCTCATCAAAACTAACAACTTCAACACACTTTAAACCACTCAAAACATGTTAGAATATGTTTATATACACCCAAATCTACCTAGGCATTGTCATAGACCCAAATCTACCTAGGCATTGTCATTCAAAGAAAAATACATTAACTTATGTGAGACCATGCTCAAGTTCACCAAAACATGAGTTTTTGCAACGGAGCATCCCCATTTATATTGCCACAAGCTTTCATATCAAACGAGAGACTATATATATATGGAACAACTTTCGCCTTTGTGTATGTAGCCATGAAGATATCGGCCCTCTAATCTATTTTCATGTACCTGTCGAATTGACAATCTTTGCACATCCACAGCAATCTTTATGAATGCATTAACCCCTTAATATCCATAGAACAAAATCTAGAACATAAAATGAAAAGCAACAAACACTAAAGAAGTCTCATAGAGGAGAATCATAAATCTCACCAAAGGAGAATTTAAGATTTAATAGCATAAAGCTAGTAGAAAAGGAGGAAAAAAAAAGGGCAAAATCAATGGAGAAATTAGGGGTTTTTACGATAAAGGAATAAGAGAGAAAAAGGAAGAGGGGTTTCTTAATTTCTAAGTTAATTTTACCGTAGTCATTGGAAGCAAATATTGAGATTGAAAAATTAAATAAAAGATGGACAAGAAAAGTAAAATTAGGAAGATACTATTTAAAGTTTTAAAGAGGTGAACACCCCCACAAATGATGAACACTGATTATCCAACATTTTGAAAAAGATATGACAGTACAAGTACGTACAACCACAGAGGGTAACAAGATAATATTACAATTCCCCTAAGTTATATTGAATCCAATAAATCAAAGAAAACCGCTACTTAGTATTTAGAGCTAATTTGTGTATGGTGGTATTGTGTGTAATGTGTGTTTGATGTCATGTGCCAAGAGTATTTATAATACCAAGTGACCTTGGAGCCCAAGGCAAAATGAGGCTAACTTTGGAAGCCAAGGATAAGAATTGACCTTGGAGGCTTAAAGAATGGAGACCAAGGGTCTAGCTTCAAGTCAGGGGGCGGATTTTGGTTGGGGTGGGTAGGGGCTCGATCAGCCTCCCCAAGTTCTGTTTTAAGCAATTAAATATATATAATGAGTTGTCTTATTTACTCATATAAAAAAGTTTGGTCTGGAGGTAAAGTTCTCTTTTAAATATTTTTGCAAGATCCGTCATTGGCTTCAACTCTTCGCTCATAGTATAGACATAGAAATGACAAATTAAAGAAGCTTGTGGTAGAATTGACGGTGCACTGACATACACTCAACAATTTCCTACAACAAATAAAAAGATTTCTCAAACCTCTCCCCTTCACTAACTCTTGCATCATATTATCGCCCCTCTTATATCTCTTTAAATAAAAATAAATTTAATATCTCGATGGATTAATGAAGATCAACCTACACTAGCCACAAGGCCCTCAACGTACTCATATTTCTACTAGAAAGTAGCTAGAAACAATTATAAAATTAATAGTGGGATGAATTTTGTAATTTGTAATTTGTAACTTATAATCTACTTGTTAAATTTAATTTAAATTTCAATGAAGTACATGAAACGCGAAGAGAAATTAATAGATATTATCCAAAATATTAACCCTAGGAAAAGTATCATCAATGCCACAGTAAATCAACACTCATATATCATATCAATATTACATTACGTAGTAATTTACAATAATATATCATACACAATAATATATATATATATATATATATATATATATGTACCTTATTATTACCATCATAGTTCATACTTTAACAAAATATGTAGTTAAAAAAAATGTGAATTGAAGATCAAATTCAGAATTTACAGCGCAAGCATAGAGAAAACACGTAGACTATGTTCATCATCATCATGTAAACTCCTCATTGATGATTCTCTAACTTGAGCCACTCTTTGGCACACCAACCGAACAGCTCGATTCCATCGACTGTTGTTGTTGTTATTGTTATTATTGTCGCCATCATTATTAGTATGTCTATTTGGCAGGTTCCGGCCCAAAATTTGAGTAATCTGGAACAAGAAAAATCTAGATGAACAAACCATATCATGGGACGGAACTTTAACGCTTAAAAAACACAATTTGATTAGGAATGGCCAAATCAAAGACGCCACAATTCGAGGCGTAGCCATGCTCATTGTTGCACCTGTACCTCCAACTCTTGCTAGATGAAATACTGCCATAAACAAGTGTATAGCCATTTTTTTTTTCCTTTTGAGGTCAACTTATACTTGAGCAAAATGTAATTATTGTGATAGCAAGAGTTAGCTGGGAGTATGATTGATGAATGTGTTGTAATATAAGGTGATGTATATGTTAATATATTAATGAGGAAGATATTTGGTTTGGAATTTATAATGAATAATGAGATGAGGATACTAGGTAAAGCCTCCCCAATATCGTAACTGGCCAGAGCAAACAAATAATGGGGGATTGGATTTGCCAAATGGCAATTTCCGGCTTTCGGTTGTTTGGTTTTGTATTATTTTATCGAGTTAGTCTCCTATCAGTCCATTCTATGGATAAAATTGTAGTTGAATTATTTAACTTATCGAGTAAAATACATGATTTTTTTTAATACAACTAGTAAATCTGTGAGATAAAAGTTATGATTTACAAGTCAAAAGTTATAGTATAGTGATAAATCGATAATAGCTTTATTTGGTTTGTTCGCTTAGTTGGGTGGTACTTGTTTGGGACACAAATTTAAAGGATTTGTTGAATGATGTACTGAATCTACTGACGTTAATTAATGTTTCCTTAATATAGATTGTCACTAAAACGTCCACAATTCTACTTTGTGACTGTTAGCTTGCTACCCACTCAAACAAAAAGAAAAACGAAAGGGACAAATAAAAGAAAATATGTCGGATATATTCAAAATTTTCTTGCCCATTTTGCTCTACTCCAAAAAATAAAAATAGTAATTAGAAATAACATTTTATTTCTTGGTTTATCAATGGAGTAAATAATCTGTTTTTTTTTTTTTTTTTTTTTTTTTTTTTTTTTTTG
>PYUH01000036.1:4980772-5013059 GCA_016808085.1 Suaeda aralocaspica
TTTTTTTTTTTTGTTTTAAAAAAAGAAAAAAAAATTTTTTTTTTTTTTTTTTTTTTTTTTTTTTTTTTGTGGGCAATTGTGTATACGTTATTATTGCCTTTATTCTAACTAGAGGTTTTATATGGAGTTCTCTATAACATACTTCGTATAAGGCATAATGCACATAGATAAAAAGAAAGGATAATAGTATTAAATTAATATTAAATTTAATCTAAGATAAGGTTAGATATATGTCTTTGTCATGTTTAGTCTGCATTAATCTAAAATAAGATTGAGATCTTCACAAAAAATAAGTAAATTGAGATGAGTGATTAAATTAAATTATTATATTAATATATATCTTTCTCATGTTTAGTTTGCATTAATTAAAAATAAGATTGAGATTTTCACAAAACATGAATAAATTGAGATGAGTGATTAAATTATTAAAATTTTGTTACCAACTAGTCAACTATAATCTTGTCTCATTTCTCATTCAATCTATCTATCTACAGTACTTCGTATATATTAAGGGGAAATTATGCAATCCATCACGTGTCATCGCTTAAGTAATTGGTGATATGGCGTCACTTCATCCTAACATGTCATCATCTAAGCCAACTCTTATAATCTTTGCCAACAAAATTTGAAAGTAAGGAACTAATTAAGGATTAATTAAACCTCTAACCAATTGAACACATACTAAAAATGCTAATATCAATCCGGACATAAGCTTAATTTAAATAAAACTACAAAGTATACATTATCTTCCAAATCAACATGGTAACATTAAATCTTATACAGATATACTCCCTCCGTTCCCAATTTTCCTTGTCCGTCACTATTCACCTCTTTATTATGGTATATGATATAATAATAGTAGTGGGATCAAATTTGAGTAATAATTGATAAAAGAGAAACAACTTACAACTAATCAAGTGGGTGATGTGTGGAGTCCATCTTAATAAAAAAAATATTATAAACCTAATAAAGTTGTTAATTGTTTGAGTTTGACTAATTGACTATACTACTCCATACTAAATTGTTAACATTAAACCATGGTGTCACCAATTTTAACTATATATTAGTGATTTATATAGCACAAAAATAGATAGAATTTTTGAAACGTTTTCGTTTCGAAAACAATGGAAGTAGGAAATTAAAACATAAAGAAAATAAATAATTTGAAAAAAAGAAAAACTCTTATGCATAAACATATAATTTTATATGTATTACAAATAAGAAAATAAAGAGTAAAATTTTAACTTACCTACAACAATAATTTTTTTTATTGACACCTGTAGTGACGTTAGTGTTGCGATTAGAGAAAGCGTCTAAAACCTATTGTGCTTGGCACCAAAGATCTAAGAATATTGAAAGCTTGGAACAACTCTCCAAAAGCCAAAAATGAAGGTTATAATCCATACTATTAGCAGGCGTCGGTGTGGGGGATGGTTACGAGGTCTTGGGGGAAAAATTGCCAAAAATTTTACAAAGTGCCCTTATGGTCAAAAGATAACCCCAGACAGCTATTTGGGATTCGAAAGACCATTAGAAATACAAGACGAAAACAAGACCGATCCTAAGATAACCTTGCGAAAGCAGAAAACGAAGGTTACAAGTTTTTATATGGTGCCCCTAGGGTTGAAAGAGGACTTTAAGACAAATTTTCGAGGTTCGAAAGGTCATCAGAAGATCCATGTGTAACGAAAAGGTCTAGTGTGTCATTTTTCAATATTCTCGAAAAGAGAAAATATAAGAAGTTTTTAAATGCTGAAAAAGATCGTGGGCCACCCCAAAGTTACTAGAAGCAATGGAAGAATTTTGGGGAGAAATGGACATAGCTCTGGAAGGTCCTCCAAAAGTCGAAAATGAAGGCTATAACGCTTATAAGTCATGGTTTCTAGGATTTAGGGCCTTGAAAAAATGTTGGCCACCTAAAATTTTACACCTTATCCCTCCGATCAAAGGAAAGTTCTAGACAATTGAAAACGGCTAAAAAAAATAACATGGTATCGAAAGCGCAAGAAATACTCTTTTTTGAAGTTTTCAAGGGAATCCGAGAAAAAGAAGAAGTAATTTTGGCACGTGAGCTGGGTCACAGGAAGAACTTTAAGTTAGGTACTTGCTCTAAGACATTAGAAAAGGCTTGTATATAAGACATGTAGTTTCCGAAACGCTTTATTTAACATCACTTGAAGTTTCCTTACATGAGAAATGTTTCTGATTTTTAAAATAAGTTTCAAAAACATTTCCAAGTGTATGAGTTTCTAAAATATCAAAACTCTAAGTTTAAGACTTTTTGTGCTTCATAGTTGGTGATATGGCACCTACCACTTCATCCCAAGTTTCCAACATATCATTATCTAAGCCAACTCTGATAACCCTAAAAAAAATTCGAAAGCAAGGATTGAATCTCTAACCAGTTTAATATAAAGTACACATGCTATCATCAATCCATAGACTTAATTTAATACGCCCTCTATTTCTTTTATATTGCTACATATTGACTTATGTTATTGTTCACTTATGTACTTTAACTCGCTTTGATTCTATATATGTAAAAAAAACATTACCATATATGATTTTATTTGATTCGACACAATATTTACTTTCCAAATATTTAATTTTTATAATTTTCTCATACATAAAACTTAAGATATAAACATTCGAATCGTGCGTTGAGAGTTGTGAAAAAATAAATGTAGCAAATAGGAGGAGTAGTTAGAACGTAAACTCATAAAGCTTTTATGTAATCTTCCAAATCAGCACCATTACATTTTTTATGAGAGAGTTGTTTAAGTTTGACTAATTGATTGTACTATTCCATATAAAATTGTAAACGTTAAATCAACACTTGTCCCACTTCGGGCATGTTTACTTCAACTGAAAACAACTGAACTGAACTGAACTGATTGGAGCTGAAAGTTTTTTTATGAAGGACTAATGAATAGTAAAATAAGAGAAGAGCTGAACTGAACTTAAAGTTTTTTTTATGAAAGATTAATGAATAGCAAAATAAGAGAAGAGTTGAACTGAATTGAACGGATTTTAAGCTGAAGTAAACAGGCCCTTTGTCTATTGTCGGTCTCCTTTTCTCCGTATAATTAGAGCTCGTTTGGTTGGATGTGGAAAATGCAAATTCCTTGAAAATCTATATTCCCATAAAATAGGAATTCTTAGGAAATGCTACATTGTGTTTGGTTAACCATGGGAAGTAGAAATTCCCATGGGAAGTTCTACTTACCTATGTCTCCCTAGGTAACTAAATTCCAAAATTTTGAATTTGTCAACTAAACAACAAAATAAGATTTGATTTCCTAGGAATTCCATCTTCTCATGTTTTTTTTATCAACCAATTCAAACAACACCTTAGACAATCTGTAAAAGTTAATTCGCTTTATTCATTTCATGTCGTAAATATTTGCAAACAGTCGGAGCAACATCTAAGCCAATAATTATAATTATGAAAATATAATGATCAATATTTTTAACAAATTTTCTACAGCCAGCGGTTCACATCTTCTTTATATCCTTCATATATCAAATGGTAGGAGATGCGTGAAAGGGAAAAATTAGTTTTGTTTTTTTTTCCCTTTTATTATTATTAGGAAAAATTGTCAGTTATCACCTTTTTAAAAAAAAAATTTGTTAATGAAAACCTCAGGCGAAAAAATCCGGTTTGATTGCCGGAATTTACATTTGACTCACTTAAAAAAGGTTTTGTTAGTAAATGTTTTGATATATACACTCCATCACCCATTTTCACTTATATCTCTCACTCTTCATTAATTCAAAATCAGAAACTCAATCTCCAATCATTTTCTCTTTTAAAAAAAAATTTAAACTGCCAAAAAAATTAAACCTGTGCAATTGGGAATCAAACACTGTATTAATTGGTCTTTAATTTATAACGAGTAGATTAATTTCTTTTCATCAAACTTCATCATTTTCATTTTCGAGTTGTGCTTTAGTTCTCAATTTTTTTGACTCACTCAAGCTGATTTTGGGTTTTGTTTGGTTCATCAATAGCGAATGCGAATCAGAAGAGGAGTAAACAAAGTTTAATTAAGAGTACAACACAAAAAAAGTTTAATTTAAAGGAAAAAAAAATATACTTTACAAAAAAAAATGAGTTAATTTGGAGAAGAAGAAAGAGTGAGAAGAGAGTTTTTGTTATGATTTAGAGTTGATTGTATAAGAGGATGAAGTGAGGGGTTTAGATTAGGGAATTTGGAGGGGAAGAGCCGAAGAGGGGGGGGGGGGAATTAGGAGGGAATGATGTTGAGGGTGCAAATAGAACTCAGAGGCAAATTCCGGCATTCTAACTGAATTTTTTCACCTAAGGTTTTCATTAACAAAAAAAATTTTAAAAGGTGGTAACTGACAATTTTTTTTTAAAAGGTGGTAAGTGACAAAAAAAAGTTGTAAAAAGGTGATAACTTACAATTTTTCCTTATTATTATTATTGCAGGAGGTGGGGGAGTACATGTAGAATTTAATATTTATGTTAGATTAGACAGCAACAAAATCTTATAGTATTGAATGAATAAGATCCTGATACACCAGTACAGAATTAGAGGTACAAATGAGGTTTTATCCCTCAAAAAAAATTGGCTCACACCATATGACTCAAAACTTTGGTCTCACCGACTAGTCCAATTCCCTTTTCTAGCCGAGATTACACACACTTCACCATTCAACTTCTTCCTCCTTTCTCCATTAATTATTGTACAATATTCGACTTCATGGTTGATATTGTACATTAATTTTTGTAGATCTTGTATGATATAAAATTTGTTGAACTGATGTACTCCCTAAATCCCCCCCCCCCCCTATCTCAAAGATTATGTCAAATAATAATCATGTTTAAATTATTTTTAATATTTAAATATTAAAAAATAGGTCAAAATACAAATTAGATGTAAAACAGAGATAAATTAAAGGATAATTGATTACTAGTTAGTGGGATCATTGGTTGCGTGATAGTCTCAACGTATAATAAAAAGTTATAAAACATGTCAAATATATAAAATAAAGTAAAAGTGGCAGGAATTTTGAGAAACATTCAAATCGGAAAAGCGGCATGAACTCCAAAGAGTGGAGGAAGTTGTCCAAATGGAAAAGGTGGCATGAACATTAAGGAGTAGAGGGATTGTTAAAATAAAACTAATAACAATAAATGAAGCTTATCTATAAATATTAGTTAGTCGTGGTGTGATGAAACTTAGTGCACTAAAGTTGAATTTGCCCCGCACTTGTACACACAATCTATTAACAATCAACACTAGGACTACACAACTTCTACTCCGAAAGGTGTATATTGTACAACAGATGATAGGATTGAGAACTCATACAAACAATGACGGATGTATGATTATTATTTTGTGAGAAATGGTGGAAGACAGTTTCTATATATGTGTTGTTATGTGAAGAGAGTACCTTTTATAGGGCAACTGGTCAATGAAAATAACGGGAAGCAACCCAACAAAACAACAAGGAAAGATTATGGTCATAATAAAAGCGTTAATTAACCCCTTATTATTTTGTATGAGTTCTCACGAAAGCGTTAATTATTATAGAGAGTACCTCATACAACTGGTCAATAAAAGCGTTAATTATTATTTTGTGAGAAATGGTGGAAGACAGTTTTTATATATGTGTTGTTATGTGAAGAGAGTACCTTTTATAGGGCAACTGGTCAATGAAAATAACGGGAAGCAACCCAACAAAACAACAAGGAAAGATTATGGTCATAATAAAAGCGTTAATTAAGGCAAAAATAAATTATGTTTCATGTGAATGATATTTGATATATAAACTTTTGAATAGTAACTTAGAACTATGCATCGAATTATTTATATTACCGTTATTATTAATCCATTTTGTTGTTAATTTTATCAGTATTAAAGTTTCACCATGAAATAATCGGGGGCAGATACTAGGGTTAATCATCAGTTCTGTCCCCCGTGGAAGCTTGCCACTACCATCCTTGAAACTCACCATCTTCTGCCTCAATTTAGCTTGGTGACCCTCCATCATATACTCCGAGAAGAGAATCGTGCAGCAGATTGGGCTGCCAACTACCAAGCTTACCTACTACAATAGATTATTTCCAACCTTCTTAGCTTTATGTTATTGTTGAAGAGGAGAAGTTAGATTCTCCCCCTAACAAGAAAGATTACCTAATTTACTCTTTTTATAATTATATTTCTTCAAAAAACTGTAACTTTTAAATATGATTGTACCTCATCTTATTATTATTATTTTTTTGTTAGTGCTAGGGAGCCATAAGGGTATGATGAGAATTGATCACAGGATCTACTGGGACCGGGAGGAAAGCTTTTTACCACTTGACCTACCCTTCACTCTCGTACCTCATCTTATTGATATCATCAGTCTCCATTTTAATCTAATTAAACTTATTGATATCATTAGTCTCCATTATTGGATAATGGAAACCAAATATGTGGGTATGAAATGATAAAGGAAAGTGATTATTTATTTATGGGTAATGCTATACATAACCTTTAAGGTTTTGGAAGACGAGTGAGTCTCCCTTATTTTTGTTCCATTCTCAGGTCCCTAAATTTATGAAGTCTCGTTTCTGTTGTGGACCAATTCCTTAACATACCCCCAAGCCACTTTTTATTAACATAATGACAACGAGCCATTATTACGACCCGGGCTACTGAATTAGCTGCTTTATTTTTTGACACAACAATTAAGTATAAGCATTAAATATATTTTTATAAATGGTAATAATTCATCAAACCCAACAAAAATCACACAAATATTAGTGTATTAAATGCTTGAATAGAAAAATGATACTCTGTATCAATTCTAACCACCTTATTTATAACCCTTAGGGTTATAAGTAACATTTTACTTTACTTATTTTATGGCACCTCGTTTGTCATTTGCAAAGTTATTCTACTTTGATTTTTTCATTAATCAATATCCAAATTGATTATATATTTCTAATAGGTAGTGGAATGTGGAGTCCAATAATAGGGACAAAAATTGTCATTCTCTATGGTAAAATATAAAAAGTTTAAAAATAGCTATATTTTTAAAAGAAATAGTGAAAATATTGGGTCAAACAGTCTAAGAGATATTTCACCAATATATGTATTTTTTTCCAATGTTATTTTTGCTGTGGTTAATGAGAATTTTGTTATACTTAATATAATTTTGGTCATGCTCAATATGAATTCTATGACGCTCATTCTATATGCTACGAGTATTAGTGGAATCCTCAATTTACGACCAACAATTGGTTTATCATCCATTCATCCCTCTATAAAGATTATTCATTAATACAGTACAGGCTGGTAATAAAAACTGAAAAAACTTATATAAGACGGTCTTATTTTGTAAGACCACTAGGTTGTTAGACAAAAAAAAATATTAATTAAATCTATAATTAATAGTTAGAGAAAACCCATAAGGCCACAAACAGTTAATGGTCTTGCCGTAAGACGGTCTTACTAGAGATTTGTTAAATAAAAATAGTACTTTTTTTTTAACCTAAATCTCTAACTTTTTTATCAACCAACCACGTCTGTAACACACCCTGCATACCTACACGGCTACACCCTAATCCCATTACACAACACGGCGGTACGCCGGTACGGCTGTACCCATCGTTGTAGTCGTATACTTGTACTTGGCCTATTATTCCTAACAGTATGGATCATGCCCAGTTGCCCACGAATGTAGAACAAGTAGCTAATCACCAACTCAATCCCAAACTCAAAAAAATTCCATATTTCCAATTGGAAAAATTGTCAGTTACCACCTTTTTAAAACTTATTTTTTGTCAATTACCACCTTTTTAATTTTTTTTGCCAGTTACCAGTTTTTAAAACAATTTTTTTTGTTAATGAAGACCTTAAGCAAAAAAATCCGGTTTGGCTGCCGGAATTTGCATTTGACTCACTTAAAAAGGTTTTCTTAGTAAATATTTTGATATATACACTCCATCTCCCATCTTCACTTATTTCTCTCACTTTTCATTAATTCAAAATCAGAAATTCAACCTCCAATCATTTCCTCTTTGAAAAAAAAAAAAAATCTAAACTGCCAAAAAAATTAAACCTGTGTAATTAGGAATCAAACATGGTATTAGTTGGTCTTCAATTTATAACGGGTAAGTTAATTTCATTTCATCAAACTTCATCATTTACATTTTCGAGTTGTGCTTTATTTCTCAATTTTTTGACTCACTCAAGCTAATTTTGGGTTTTGTTTATGGTTCATCAATGGCAAATGTGAATCAAAAGAAGAAGATTCCCTACACAATCTGTCAAAAGGCGAGGCAAGTATTCCCACAGTAGTTTTCATTTTTTTTCAAGTTTCAATTTTTTTGCGAATTTGTGTGATAATCTCACAATTAAGTCTCAATTTTGAATGTGGTTGATTTTCATGTTTTTGTTGTTGGTTGTGAAAGTTTTGATTGAATGCATGTAGAAATTTGTAGGTTATTATTAACACATGTATACCCTAATTTTTGGATTTTTTTTTCGAATTGGATTGTGTGAACAGGTTTACTGGGGTTGATATTGTGTATGAGCCTTGGTTTAGATTCATGGAGCCTATTAACATTAGGTTGTATCATGGTGGGAAGTTTGTGGTTAGTAAAAGACACACTAAATATGCGGGGAAAGGGAAGGGGGGGGGGGAATCAGGAGGGAATAATGTTGAGGGTGCAAATAGAACTCATAGGCAAATTCCGGCATTTTAACCGGTTTTTTGGCCTAAAGTCTTTATTAACAAATTTTTTTTTTTTAAAAGGTGGTAACCGACAATTTTTTTTAAAAAGGTGGTAAGTGACAAAAACAAGTTTTAGAAAGACAGTAATAATAAATAATAATAAATAAATAAATAAAAATCAAAATCCGGTTGTTCTTCTGTACTTAAATCGAATATATACTCACTTAAATCAGTTAAATGACCTTTCTTGGAAAACATGTCAACCCCTTAAATAATAATAATAATAAAAAATAAATAAATAAATAAATAAATAAAAAATCAAAATCAAAACCCAAAAAACCCTTGTAGAACCCTTGTTGTTGTTCTTCTGTAGTTCATCTTCTTCAACCAAAACACCAAAAGTTTAGAAAACCCCAAAATTCAATAAGAATGGAGGAAAAAGACGATAATACCCCTAACAGAGAACTATATGCTTTGCTTAACATATCTCCAGATGCTTCTACTGAAGAAATTCGCAAAGCTTATCGTCAATGGGCTCAAATTTATCACCCTGATAAATACCAAGCTTCTCATGTACGATTACTCTTTTTCTTTTCTTTTTTTTTTTTAATATTATTCGATTATTAATTAATTGTTTATTATTTATTCATTTATTAAATTTAATTGGATATTAATTTGCTTTGATTAATTGATTATTGAATATTGAATATCTTCTATGTGCTGCTTATTTTGTTGATTAGTTTAATTTTCTTTTATCATCGGAGGTATTAATATTAGTTCTGAATTGTAATGATTTTAATAATTTATTTTTATTATTGTGGTAGTTTGGTTTGATTCAATTTGCATTTGTTTATTGTAATCAAAAATTTTTTTTTTATTTGGATGTTCAATGCATAAATCGTTTCTTCAATGTATTAATTTGATTTTTTTTAGAAAGTAATTAATTTGTGATATTTGTTAATTTCGATTGATTTTACATAATATATCATTGCATTTCTAATTTTGATACTTCCGGAGTGTTAATCAGTATGGAGAAGGCAGTCTGTGGTTTAAAATTTGGAATAAGGTTAATTGAGAAAGTATCGGATTAATGCTCGACTGTTCGTGTTAGGTTAGGTTGAAGAAACTATAGGACATTAGGCTTTGTATTAGGTTAGAACGGCGAATTTTCAATGTTTATGTTGTTGGAAGTAATGCATGACGGCATCATTCTGTTCTTTTTACTATTTCATTTTCATATGGCTTGCTGCAACTCATTATTCGTTATCCGCATAAGGCAAACTAAGTCTTTAGTTCTAAATATCTTACATTAAAAAGGGAGAAAAGGTAATTTTGTACCCTTTGGAGGTTGTTATTTCTTAGGGAAGGACTTGCTCAACTTTGACATGTGAGAGTGTGAGAGTAAGGGCTGTTTTTTGTCGCGAACCTACAAGCTTCTGCAACATCTTGGGATATGCCAAAGCTTTGGCTGTAGAACGTAATTTTATTTCCCTTGATTGGTGCTTTTATTTGCTGATGAGCAAATATATTCGTAAAAGATAACAAATTCATTGGACACAAATGGAGTTTATTAGCAAGCATCATATTTGAGGGAGTGAATCTGCCATGAAGTCAGATACACATTTCAATTATTCTCTATTTGCGAAGTGTAAGTATTATTTTCTTTGCTCTAGGGATGACAAATTTATAGCTAAGAAACAACCTTAATTTGTGAATGGCGTTAACCAGTATGTCTGTTTTCCTTGTTTTTTTTTTCTTTTTCTAAAAGTTGCAACTGCTAATGTTTTGCTTCACACTTTTTTAGATGAAAGAAATTGCAACAGAGAATTTTCAGCGGATATGTGAGGCATACGAAATACTCACAGATGAGACCAAAAGACAGGTGTATGATATATATGGTATGGAAGGTATACACTCGGGTTTAGAACTTGGAGTGAAGCTAAATAAAGCAGAAGAAATAAAGGAAGAACTTGAAAGGCTACGGCGCTGGAAGCAAGAGGAAAAGATGGCTCATGTTCGGCCTAATGGTTCTATTGTGGCCAACTTGTCATTGCCACACTTTTTGGATGGTGATGGGATTATGCAGGGGTATGTGTTTTTCCCTCCTTGTTACATGTATCATGGCTGGATGTGATGCATTCACGGCTTTGTGGCAAAGCTGTTGCTTAGTATTGTCAATTGCCTTTAGGTGATTTTTATAATTGGTATTTGTGCTTGTAAATGCTAGAATGGCCATGACCAGTGAAGTGCAGTCCCAAATTTCCAAGCGCATTGCAGTTGCAGTTGGTGGCAACTTAGCAGTTAATGGCAAATCAGGTGGTGGAGCTGCTACTGCTGTACTTAAACATGAGATATCTTCAGTAGCTTCCATTGAGTTTATGGCTTCTGCTGGTTTGCGTTCACTTGTTGGTGTACAAACTACACGGTATTTAAACTTAGTCCTTTTTTTAATTGTATTATCATTCTGATTTTCTGTAATATTTGTGTGTCACCCCCTTTTCATTCTCTTCTTGATTGTCAAATTTCCAGTTACTGAAGAGTTAATGGTGGTTATATTTTCCCGCAGCCACTTATCACCTCATTCTTCTGCCACTGCGGGACTTGCAATGCTGCTAAATGATGGATCTATCAACCTTTCTAATATGTGGACTCGTCAACTGTCAGAAACTTCAAATGGAAATGTAAAACTTGCATCTCAATAACCCTTTAAAGAAGAAAAGATTGATTGTAATAATCCCACTTTATTGAAGGTGAGACCGTTTTAATTAAAACGGCGAAAGGTGAACTTATTTAGAATCAATTCTTGCTTAAAAAAAGGGAACAAATGGGGAAGATACGCCTGTAATCACCATTAGGTTTCAGCAATCTTTATGATTGTCATTTTTTGTTGTTAACATTTTCTAATTAGATATTGACACTAATAATGAGCTGTGCGATGCTTTGGGATTTGTATATTCAGCTGAAAAATATCTGATACAACTTCTGGAATTTGCAGTTGTATAATTGTTGAATTTGCTTAAATTTCTTTTCAGATACAATTTCTTCTGGGTACGGAATCATCTATTGCTGTTGGATGGCAGAAGAAAGAAGAGAAAATGTCTGTCGCGGGAGAGATAAAGGTATACTATATTTAATCAAGAATGTTGTAAGTTTTAGGATAATGCACCAATTTTTCTGCGTAAACCTGATTTTATTTTCCTTGATTATACATTGCATTGTCACTTTTGGAGGTTTGGTATTATTTATTAGCCCTATCAAACAACTATATGAACCTAGTAAAGCACCTTATATGACTCGTAATTTTCTTGCATTGTCACTTTTAATTTGTTCTAATGGAAACCCTTCATGTATTTATTGTCGATGCCTTCTAAGTTTATTCTTGCCTTCTTCAAACAAGAGCTGACTTGAAGATGCCTAGTGTAAAGAAATCACTAAAGCTATTATCATTATTGTTCAATATAAAAGAAAGTATGCTCCATACTATATCATTGTGATGAACTAAACTGATATTTACCCCGAACTTACTCAAATAATAGTAAAATAGGTAGAAAAAATTGACTCTTTGAGTAACTAGAAAATCTGATTTTGTAAACTGATTTTATGAAGAAGAAATAATGAAGATGGAAACTTGAAGATTGATTACTAATGGCAAAAGAAGGGTATAAATGATAGATTTATAGTGTAAGACTATCCACTCTCTCGATAACTTTAGGTTATCACTCTCTAAGAGCTTTAGGCCATAACTAGCTCAAGGTTTCCCTTGCAAAATTCTGCCTGACTCCCTCCATCAACCTCCCTTTGATCAAATACTAAACCACCTAAGGTGCATATCCTAATTTAGGTAACCACAAGCAAAAAACTAAATATGCAACATTCTTCTTTGATGATTGTCTGTTTCACTGATCAGTTTTTATTGCAATTCTCCCAAAGTCTTTGTTTTCTTCTTCTTTGTCCTCACCTATGCTTGCTTGTAGAAACCCGCAACCCTCCTTTTTGTTTATACACCCACATGGTGGTGCATTAGGAGGGTCCATCAATAATACCAATACTATCCCGGTAGCTAAAGCTCTTAAGCCATTTATATCTATGAGGCCAGTCAAAACTCAAACGATGAATGACTGTTTTTCCAAAAAAAAATTTGAGCGGACAATATTGTTAATTTGCTCCAACAATATTTCCTGTAGTAGTCAATGCTCTCCTTTGTGGTCTACAGGTTGGATTGTTTAGATAATTGAAGGAATAAGATTTTGAAATTGACATATTTTTATCACATGCAAAAATGCCTAAGGATCAAAATTATATTCTATTGCTTGGAATTTCAAATCTTATGATATCGTTCTCTCTCCTCATAGTATAGCCACTACTGTATGCTATGCGTGATATGTTTATGAAATATAAATGGAGTTTGAAGTTTATATGCGGAAGATTTGGTCTGGATCTCCCAATTTTCACATACTTGTTCATCGTCCTCGTAGTTACATGTTTTTTCTTCTTCTCCTCTCATGAAAATCTTAACCATTTACAATTTCCCCCGTTCGATATTCCCTTTGTATTTTAATCTCTATCCTCATCTACATATGCGAATCATGTATAATTTAAATCTATTTGTTCAGACTCTAAGTGTTCACTTTGATGAAAATGAGCACTAATTGTTCAAATGAATTAATTTTTAATACTCGCAAATAATACCCCATTCTTGCATTTATTTGATGGTGGGTAAAAGAAATTTAGTAGAGGGGAGCCAAGGATAAGATGGTGGACCTTGAGGGATGCAAATGCTAAGGTTTTCCTAGAGAAAGTGATCATTGAGATGAATTGGGATTGAGAGGTGGATCCAAATATAGCTTGGTCACAACACAAAAGAGAATGTTATTAGGCATTGGGAAAATGTAGGACCGATGAAACCTTCGCAGAGTATAAGGATGCTAAATATAAGGCGAAGGTAGCTGTCCGGTAAGCGAAAGAAAAGGTTTTTCAGGAGGTTTATGAAAGGCTAGACTCGAAAGAGGGAGAAAAAGAAATCTACAGAGTGGCAAAGAGAAGATAAGAGGCGAGGAAGGCTATTAGGTCGGTTAAGTGTGTCAAAGATAAGAACCACAAGGTTTTGGTTCAAGATGAGGACATAAAAGACTGGTGGCAGGGGTACTTCGATGAATTGTTTAATGACAGTTAAGGAGGAAGGGTCATTGGAGATATGTCACTGTATGCAGAGGAAATTAACATGGAATATGTGCGGAGGATTAAAAGGGTAGAGATGGAGACTGCATTAAAGAAGATGAAACCAAAGAAAGCAGTTGGGCCAGATGGTATACCATGGGAGGTGTGGAGGTGTCTCGGTAAGGTGGGCATTGATGGGCTAACATATTTGTTTAACAAGGTTTGGAAGACTTCGAGGTTCCCATAAGATTAGCGAAAGAGCACTTTGGTTCCACTTTATAAGAACAAAGGAGATGCCCAAGATTGTTCTAACTATCGAGAGATCAAGCTTATGAGCCCCACTATGAAATTGTGGGAGAGGGTGATAAAACATATGTAACACCCTGGAATTTCCTAACTTCCTACTTCTCTTTTCCTAAAAAACATATTAAATTAATAAAAATTATATTTATTAAAACTTCTAAATATGGAAAAACCAAAGTATTACCGCCACAGTGATAACGGTGAGACATTTATCAAAGTATTACAGCGGAAGTGTTAAAACCAAAACAATTTAAAACAAAACTTCAAAACAATCTCAAATTGAAAATCAACTTTAAACTTATTACACTTCGGAACCATATTAATGGCCCTTAAAAACCAAACCAAAACTAAGAGCCTTTAGAAATAAATCAACATCCAAAATAAATGTTAGTCTTCATAAGCAACAAAATAAAGTAAAGCTATAAAAACACAGCAAGCGCTCTGACTTCAGCCCATTATAAAATGACTTATGCTCACTTGTACCTGCAGCTTTTCTTTTACTAGACAACTACTCACCACAAGTGGGTCATTGTAGGGCCAAGTCCAAGACAAAGCCATGCACACAAAACAAACAGTCAGCAAAGCTGAGTACATAACTACTAAAGACTATGCAACAACCAAAAGAAATAAAACATGCACTCAACTTACCTTTGACAACCTTTTTACCTGTACATGGACTCAATTAATTTAATTATTATATTTAAAATTATGGATCCTGCATCGAACGGGTTTCCTCCTTAAAAAAAATCATCGCCCTATTGGGCATCAACTTGGGAACAACTCCAAGAAGGTATTACTATGTCACATAAAGTGACGGATATCCAGCGCATTAAAAATAGAAAAAGAGTACAACGTTTTGTACTTCAATTGGAAGTCATAGATCACTGTTCCATACGACTCCCCCCATTGTTCATACTCAAGGTATATACGTTTCAAAAGTTTTGATGCAAATCCTCTTACACTTTACGTGATTTAACAGGTTTAGCAATGTTATGACTCTCAAACGAGGTAGGGGGAGACCGAAAATGATTTGGTGGGAAGAGGTTGGAAAAGATATGAAGCTTTTAGATTTACAGGAGAATGAGGTTCTCGATCTCATGGGATGGAGGAGGAAAATTTATGTGGATGACCACATGGAAAAATTAATTTTGGTTCATGTAGCCGATCCCAATTTTAAGATTAAGGCTGTAATTGATTGATTGATTGCATTTCTTTTAAACCGGAGGTAGTATATTAAATGATGGTGTTAGGTTAGAATTCTTGTGGGTGTCATCTGAAGAAACCAATTAGTGTCCTATTTTAAACATGAAATCTAATTTCTTGGTTATGTCTTCTAATTTCTGTATATGACCAAAAAAATTGTGAAATAAATACAAAACCTTTTATTCACACTGAATGCTCTTTCTATTGTATTTGAACTTTACCTTCTCTAAAATGTCATTGCTTTTTACCTTGTTATAGTTATTCTATAATATTATGTTTCTCTGCTTCAGATAGATACCCGCGCTTTTGGGGCATCAGCTCATTATACCCATCACTTTTCACCAAAGTCTCATGGTCGTATAACAGGCAGAGTAGGAAGGTTTGTCCATTATTTTATTCATTTTACCAGTTAATTGTTGGTTTGTCATGTGGTTGTTTGTTAAAAAAACTTATTAGAAAAGAACAAATTCTTCTAAATATGTGTAATAAGCTCATGTATCTGTTTGTATCTTTTGTCACCTGTTCTGAGTTTTAACTTGGGGAAATTTTCCTCTTTGTAGTAATGCTCTTGAGTTCGAAATTGGTGGGGGACGTAAGATATCTAAATTCAGCACAGTGCGGATGTTATATTCAATAGGGATTCAGGTAACCGTGACCTTTTTTATGAGATTGACTATTTGGTTCCTTCATAGCTCTGTGAGAATCAACTACTTGCTTTGATTTAAATCTATGTTTAGTTCTAATTCTAAATCATGTTGCCTTGTGGTTTCTGACTTTCTGTGGGAAATGACAAATTGATTTACTTTATTAACATTCAAGCCTTTAACTTGATTGGTTCGTTGCTGGTACAGAAACATTTAAGTCTAAATTTTGATGGTTTATTGGTTCGATGAAGAGGATTGTTTCATCAGCATTGATTATCCAAAGAACTAAGACCAAGGTAGCTTGGGAAAAGTTGTCCAACTGTTCCTGTACAGTAGGACTATAGGAGCCATTCTCGCCATAATCTGAGCAACCACACAGCCTGGTATTATTTCAAGAGACATTAAAACAAAAAAGTAAAACGGGGACTATGATTAATGACATCTTCTAGCAACAGATCTGCAGTAGCACTTTCAAGTTTGTAATAATTGTCTTCTTTATGACCCGATTGCATGAACCTGCTAAAATTTAAAATACTATTCCATGATTGGCCAACAATCTTCAGATAGCAACTACTGTTTCAGCGGTAGTGGTGCACCGGGCAGCCTTTAACAATTTTCTATTACCCTGTAGTACAGTTTGGAGCCTGGCTTTGAACTATCCACTACTTTCTTTCCTTTATTTGCACCCAATTTGCCCTCATATTTATCATTCCTTGCCACCTTTGTTGAGGTGTACGCGAAATAATTCTCCTTTATAAATTTAGCATGTAGTTATTGGTCCCCAACATAACACAGTCATTTTTGATGATGGCCGAATATATGTACTAGAGGAAAACCCAAGGAGTATATAAACCTTAGATCTGAAGTGCCCAAGACCTCTGTTTTAACCAGAAGGCAAAGATCTCATTGGTCGGGTGAGATGGTTTCTAAAACCCCATCACCATCTATCGAACTATATCTGACTTTTTTACTTAATCTTGCTTTTAGCATCTCATGCAAATTCAGCAATTATCTTTTAGCAAAACTGAGTTTTCCATAGCCACTAGCCCACTATGCTGATTTTGATTTTAATATCTTAATCTTTTTCTTAATAGGGTGTTTTTTGGAAGTTTGAATTGCATCGCGGTGGTCAAAAGTTAATAATTCCTGTAAGTGCAGCCTTAACTTCATTATTTTCCTAGCCTTTTCAAATTGCATGAATCTTTCATACTTTTATGTTTGTTGCATCCTGCATGTTCCAATTTTCCAATGCAGAATATGGAAAACTTCATTTATTCATGCTTCCTTGAACCACAATCGTGAAATAATGACTTCTTAGTTATCCTCAAGATAAGAAATAAGACAGTGTTACTATGGAAAATCTCTTGTTAAATTTCCCATATAACATCAGTATGTATTTCCTGTTTCCAGTACTTTAAATAAAGTAAAATCAAGGTGCTAATGCATTGGCTCAAAATTCTACATTTTCATGAGTTCATGCCAATGCTCTCCTTTTGTGACATTTGCTGAAAGGTTCTAAATTTACAGTGTAATTCTGCTGAGATTTGAAGGCTTGCCCTATGGGTCATGCTGGGTAAGTTCATATGGATGAGGTTCAATTTAGTTCGGGATGGGTTGAATGCTATGTCCCATAAGCCTTGGGGTTCCGATGGACCCACTGGATTTAGGGGTATCAGGCCTTGTACTTTTGAAGTTAGTTGAGTGGAGCTGAAATGAATTGAATTGACCTAATTAAAAATAATATAAAATACAGACCCGAAAATACACTGGACTGAAATGAACTTAAAATAAGTCCAAAAGAATAGGGCCATGGGACTATACACAATATATGTTGCAAATAACATGCTATAATAATTACCCCATTCATGGAGAAATCTGAGCATGTATGCTGTTCATGTCTTGCAAAAATAATTGTTAACCAATGGTACTATATATATATATATATATATATATTATATATGTCAGGACTTTCAAGTCAATCGGTTTATGTTTTGGTTAGGTATGGTTTGGATTTCAAGTCAGTTCGATATTTTACAAATTCTAGTTTTTTAAATTTTCATTGTTGAATTCTACAAGTTAGTAATTTATGATGATTATTTTTTCTGGCAAACCTCATCATTAGTCAATATTGTTTCTTTCCTCTTTTCATTGTCTTTCAATTTGTACATTATTTCTATCTCAAGGATCTCTTTCATTTATAGACTTTTTTTGCCACGCAGGTTTTGCTTTCCAGCTTTATTAGCCCTGGCTTCGCTGCTGGAGCATTTGTTATCCCAACATCCCTGTACTTTGTTCTTAAGGTTAGTTACATATTATTGTTTGGGATTAATTTATGTGTATTATTCTAAGTTTTTTTTAATGCTCTGAGATCAGCTTTGATTGATTGATTGACTATGAGATGACAGCAAGCTAAAATCTACACAAGGGATTTGTTGATACATCTGATGCTTTGGTCAATAGTTCAAACCTTTTGCATCTATTGTTAGTTCACTCAGTTAATGTCACAACATGAATTTAATTTTAAAGCGATGCTATCTTTTGCTTTTACACTTTTTTTTTTCTTCTTTTGTGTGTATTTCGTTTATGGTGTTTACCTCTTGATCCAAACACAGGGTTTTGATCCTGTGTGCATAGTTAAGTTTGGGTGACTGGAGTGGGGCTTGGTGGCACCTTTGTCCGGCAGGGTAAATGTTTAGTGATTTTCCTTAGTCAACCTTATCCTTTGCATGGAAAGTAAGTTTGGACATAGATACTGTGGATCTTTATACTATTTGAAGGGGTTGTTGAATGCACATGAGGATCCTATTTGCTTTTAACTTTACATCAAGCTTGTTCATGACGGCTAAGCGTGTGTTGAGGGCTCTGTATAGACACTGCACTGTGCTGTTTTATGTGGCCCGTGAGTGAGACCTTGCATGCTCCTTGTGCAGGTGGGCTGCTGGAAGTACATTTCCGGACTGGGCTGAGTAGTAACATAGTGTAGTGCTGACTTGACGTAGGCATGTGCAAAGCAGTGAGAGTGAAACTTCTAGCAGTTGCACAGGTGGATTGTGTCCTTGAAGGTGGACCATATGAGAGCATCTTCTTCTGTTGAACACTTACGCAGGTTATGATGCAGTCTTTATTGGGTTTGGAGTTTATGAGAAGTTGTTTCAGCTATGAGTACCAAATTATGTAGGAGCTCTGAACATATCCTTTATTTTGTGATTGGTCATGGGTGCATTAGTCACAGCCTGCATACAGGCTGTCTTCAACCCTCTGTGCTGTGAACTTGTTATTCTCTATGGTTCACAAAAATTGATTGCAAAACTTCTCTTTGCCTTTAATCACAAACAAGATATATAAGAACATCAATTTAGAACTTGTGAGCTGATTTATACTTGAGGTTGTTGATGACTAAGCACTGTGATTTGGGTTAGCTTTATGTTATGCTAAGTTCTTTGAGTACTGATTACCAGATTTAAAGACCTACCCTTGGTTAATCGGACTTCTAGAGTCTAGAGAGAGAGAGATGTGGTCTCAGATCTATATCGCCATATATTATACTCCCTCGGTCTTTTTTTACTTGCTACATTGGACTAAAAAAGCTCTCACAGTTTTTGGTTCAATGTAGCAAGTAAAAAAAGACAGAGGGAGTAATTAGTAGTTTAATAAGGGCTTTTGATGATCTTTTGTATATCTGTATATCAGCTTGCAAGTTAAGTTGCAAAATAATTGATTTGGCAAATGCCAAATGCCAACAAAGTGGTTGGTAAAGTCTTATGAAGTGTTAAGCACTTTCTTAGTTTTATACCTGTCTCACAGAGGCATAAACTATGCTTAGCATGTGTTGATTGTTTAAACTTTACTGCAGAAATTTGTTGCCAAACCTTATTTTCGCAGACGTGAACAGCAGAAGGCACTAGAAAATGCGGAGAAAACTTCAGGCCAGGTATAGGACAATGATGTCCTCCTTTAACCATGTTTCTTCTGCATGCATACAACCCTTGCTTACCATCCAAGGAACAATGGGTGATGACTAATGTCGCTAGGCTAGAGAGTCCCTCACACTAGCCCACCTGTTATGCAACATAATGGTTTGAATAAATTTTTAATACAAGATTCTAATTATTGATCTTTTAAAATCTAAACCTCTCACAAATTAATGAAGAGATGTGTCTACTACACACTTCCCCTCAACACACACCCAAAACAATAGATTGTTAAGAATTGAAATCACTTTCTTTGGCATCATTTTTTTGATACTTCATGGAAAATATATATGCCTTTCCAGGTCCTCTTAAATCCTAAAAAAATTTATCAAAGGATGAAAAATTCGTCCTACAGCTTGCAAAGATTACTACTAATTTTTTTTTTAAAAAAAAAACAGTGAAATTTTCATGTGTTAGGAGATGGGGCTAAAGCTTTCTATTTTCTGCTTTCTATAACAATTTCTGGCATATATATTATCTTCAACACTTTGATGTAGGTTCAAGAGGCTAGAGCAGCAGCAGCAAAGGCTCAACAGTTGTTGGAAAATGTTGCCAATAGAAAGATTAAAAAACAAAAGGACATTGGGGGACTGGTCATAACAAAAGCAGTCTATGGAAGTGCGAAAGCTCTGAAGAAGCAAGATGCTTTGGAAGAATTGAGTGATGATTTGGCTTCACAAGTTACTGATGTCACTATACCTTTAAATTTCTTGGTCAATGATATGGGACAACTTAAGGTTTGATCTCTGTTTTTTTTTCCTTTAATCCTCCTATCTCTTATTCTTTGTAATTCAATTTTAGTTTGGTTATCCTGTCTATTCTTCTTTGTTCTGCTACAAAGCCCCTCCATCCCAGCCGAAAGGCAAGTGGTATAACAGTTAACAAACACAACATAAATCTGTCAGATAATCCCAGATTGATGTTGAAAAAACTGGACTCTTTTTATATTATTATTCTTAAGTGTGAAGATCATGTCACCAAGCAGGACCTCTGGGTCTTTGATATCAAGGAAAGAAATGAAATCTTGATGTTTTGGATTAAAAACCTTGTGCTTCCTTCTGCTTTCTATCTCCGGATGTTATGTGTGTGTGATCACGGATGTCATAGTGCTAATTTTTTTCTACTTTAACACAGCTTCACGAGGGCGTGAAGAAATCAGGCATTATGGGATTTTGTGATATATGTCCAGGAGAACCCAAGAAATTGCTGGTTCAGTACACTTATAACAATCAAAACTACCAGGTAACATCATTTGCATGCTCATAATTTCATTCTTCTTTTTCCCTCTTTTTTCTCCCATTATAATTTGTTTACCTGGTTGCAAATAGGTGGTGGTTGACGACTTTGAGGAGCTGCTGATACCTCAGGAAGTCCACAAGCTGTAAATTGTAGACTTAGTTCTTCAATGCCCAGTTGCCGATGAAGCACCTGTAGCAAGATGTGCTCAATTCATTAGACTTTTCTTTTTGTTTTTACATTAATATATTCATAATTTTTTGTTTTAATTTATATTTTTTTGGAAAGGTTCATACAACTTTTTAGTCATACGCTTGTACTTGTAATTATGTTAGTCACTAGATGTGATAAACTTACCGTTCTTGGAGTTGAGGGCATACACTGATTCACTAGTCAGAAATATTTTGATATAACCCATAATAAATTAACAAGGCCATTTATTGCAACAAAAAGGCTGTGTTGTGTTCCCTCCACCTGGTTCAAAGCTCCAATTTTTGTTGCTATGGTTTAGTTATTTAGTTTGTATTCATTTGATTAATGTTTTTTTGTGGTTGAAATTGAGTGTAAAGTCTCTCGAGGTGACCGCTAATCCATAGTCAAAAGAGAGACAAGCCCCAAAATGATCTTTTGAAAGCCAAAAACAAAGGTTATAACTTTGTAAAAAATTCGTTGTGGTGGTGGAGGCTTTTAAAAGAAATAAAAACCTTTTATCATTGATAGTAATTACACCAGGAACTATCCTTCTAGAAACACAGTTCGAGTTTAAGATCCAAGCAAAGTTAAAAGAGTTGACTAATACAAGGAATTCTGGCAATAAAAGTTCAAGTCATGATTAGCACATCACAAATGTGAATTCGTATGCAATCAAGAGTCATAAAATTTTCAAAAATAGCATAAGGGGTATATGAATAGTCAAGTTCTCAAATAAACTCAAGCTAGGATGAACAATTAGCTAACTAATTATAACTCTCTCTAGAACTAAACTAAGAAAATAGTACAATCTTTTGATGGTACAAGCAAACTCCCACCCTAATGAATGGTACAAATCAAGCAACAATCTTAATAAAGCAATAAAAACTAATCTAAGAAAGCAATAAAACATATCCCTCCCAAGCCGAACATTGTTTCATCCCAAAACACATAAACATGAAGCATAAATGAGGGGATAGAAAGCCTGGATTGCCTCTCGATAAGCGCTGGTTTATAATGGTCCCACACGACCTAGTGTTACTCAAAATCAATCAGAAGAATTCAATGCCTTGAGAAGCTTATCAAATGCTCCTGCAAACATGTCACTAAGCACTACATATGGCTTAGATACCAACACATTTACTCTCACAAAGATCAAATTATTAGCATATAAATAAAAAATAAAGAGAAAGAAATATAGGAAGAAAATGAGTTGAGAGAAAATAAATATGAATAAGAAAGAATAAGAGGAATAAGAGAAATAAAACAATTACCTTTGATTCCCTAGATTATCAACGCATTCAAAATTCCATCATGAGTGTTAACTTCACCATTATTTTCATCTAGTAGTCTTTTTATTAGTTCACCCTCGCCAATGAGCATGTCAACATAGGAGTTTACAACAAATAATTCTGTAACCAACGGTTTTCCAATCGATGATTTGGAAATTAAATATTTTTTCTCCATGGGGACATCCATTGTTAGATCGTCGATTTCCTCGTTTGGACCATCATCATCAGTGAACTAGCATTCAAATTCAATCCATCATCATCATTAATTATTTGTTGTTGTATTGACAATCGAATAAGGTCCCTTGTTGTTCAATCAATCTTTGTTCCTCCCTTATTTTGTCAAATTACTTTGCAAGTTCCATAACATCATGCTTAGTTTCTCTCAAATCATTAAGATTTATATGATTCAAATTGAGAATTATAGAAATCACACTGAGGAAGATGGCTATTAACATGCATATATGACTTCTGATTAGGACAACAATTAATATCATGTCCATGAGAGTTACACCGATAGCAATGGTAATAAGGGGGATTTTGAGTATGGGGAGTGTAAATAAAAAAAGTATCTATAGCTAGTTTAACATATGATGCCATCTCCTGCTCATAGGTTTCTCTAGCTAACTCGTGAATTGAATTCCACCCTTCTTTAGGGGTATGCCTCATGAATTTATAATTACTTATAGCTTCCAACGCTAGTTGTGTATTGATATTCAAATTTTTGTATATAATCATGCACAATTCGTATTGGGAAAATGAATGATAAGGGTCAATTGCATCCCCAAGTCTATACATATATATATCTCCAAAATATTTCTTGATTATGTTGGCGCAGACAGATAAATAAATAGAAATAAAATATAGAGAAAAAATAGAAAAAAATAAAGGGAAAAAACGATAAAAAAAAAGAAACGAAAAAATTAAAAATTAAAAACAATTAATCCGAATAGTAGAATTAAACAATTGCTTCCCCAGCAACGACGCCAAAAATTGAACAGGCTATCGCACACCTCTCAAAAATTAAGCAAACAACACTAACTAATATAGTTAGGGAAGTAGAGATCGGATCCACAGAGAAACAATGAAACACTACTATTATTAAATAGTTTAGACTGTGAAAAGGGCCTTGGTTATGATTAATTATTAACTTAAAAAAAAAACTAATAATGGAATTAAACTAAGAATTGACTCAAATTGACTAAAAACCTAGGGCAATCGGTTCACCATGTACAATCAACAAATAACATAAACCAAAAATTCCATAAAGTTCATTAAATTATGGCACACTAATTCTATCAAACTTAGACTCCCTCAAAACTCCTCAATCTGCTCTTGCTAGCATAGTCTCGTTTTGCCTATTATTTAGTGGTCTTATTGTGGTAATTTTACATCTCGTCCTCAATTTCGACAATTACCAAACTTACAACTAAATTTGCGCACAATTTAATTGCAATCAAAAGAAATCAATAATAGGAATTTAATTACTAATCCGGAACTAATCTAAGGGATATTAAACTAATCCATTAACGAGTTCATGGATCCCCTAAATCCTAGAAAATAGACTACTCACACATGATGATGAAAATTAAAGCAATAAACATAATTGAATTCATGATTAAAAAAACTAATAAGAACAATAATTAACTAAATAAACAATCATAAACTAATTAACAAACAAAAATTAGTTAACATAAACTAATTAAACTAATATACATGAATTATAAATAATTGACAAAGAAAGAGAAAAGAAATTACCAAACTTGAATGGAAAATAAACTTGAATTGAATAGATGAAAGTGTGAATCTTCAATATCAAACCCCAAAACTAACTAATTCTCTAGAGAGAGAGAGTGTTTAATTAGGCTAAAACATAAATTATAAAACTGAAAAGTAAATAATTAAAGCATAAGTCGTGCCTAGTAATTCGTGCTCCTTTTGGGCTTTTATAATTAAATTTACACAACAATTGATCTCCCAGCAAAAACCAAATTTCTAGGGGACCTGCGCGTATGCGTCCGCATTTTCATACATAAGCTCCTAGAATTCCAAGGTCATTTTGAAATCATAATATCAGGACTTTTGATACAGGACGTTCTACGGGGTGTGTGACCTACGGTTAGAAAGCTCTTTGAGTTTTTAATGTAATATATAGTGGTCAGTGGTCAAAATCTTTACTTCTAAACTTTTTAATTCTTCACTTTTACTTCTAATATGTCTCCATCTTGTCATGTAAGACGTTAAACTTGTTTCATTGAGTTGTAAAATGTCCCTAATCATCTCCAAATGCTCATAAGTGCTCTTTATCTCTCAAGTGCCAAAATTAGGTAGTAAAATCAACTGAAAGTTTGTCGTTTCCTACAAAACTATACAAAATCACACAAAACACTAAAAGAAAACTATTAGCATCAAAACTGGCTCCAATGAGCCCGGTAAGTCCATAAATCATTAGGGAATTAGGTAGAAAAATAACATATATATTAGACATATCATGGGTTCTCAGAAAAATGTTATCACAAACTTTTCATCGTGCCCGTATGGTCAAAATATTAACCCACACTAAGATATTTAGGGTGAAAAGACCATAAGAGGGATAATAACAAGTTTAGGTACGGTTTCCAAAAAATGTTGTTTTCCGTTCTTTCATAAAGATCATTTGAGGGATGAAAATAGGTTTTAGGGGCCAGGACCGATCGTGGGGAATCCTATGGTAGCTCATAGCACGTGGTTAAAAAAAGGGGGGGCCATAAACAAGCAGCGCCTGGACAACCCTTCAGAACCCAAAAACAAAGGCTATTTTCCAATGTGTTTATATGGTCAAAATATGAACGCCGACTAGGCAACTTTAGGTGAAGAGGTCATAATATGGATGATAACAATTTTAGGTACATTTCCCTAAGAAAGTTGTTTTTTCTATTCTTCAAAAAAAAGGCTATAAGGGGGAGTATAACAAATTTTTTGAGGCCAAAATGGTAAAACAACAAGGTGAAAATAAGGCGGAGCTTAGTGTGGCCCCTGAAGGCTATTATCCACTGTCTTTGAGGTTCCAGGGCCTCGAAAAAAATAAAATATGCCAAAATTTTTCTAGGTTGCCCATATGGTCAAAATATGAAACTAGACAAGGATATTTGGGATGAAAACAAGAAATGTCATAAGAGAGATGATAACAAATTCATGGAAAAAGCAATTTTTCCGTTCTGCTAAAAAGGATATAAGAGGGATGATAACAAGTTTTCAAGGGTCGAGACTGATAGTGGGGATACATGTGGTTGCCTGTGGCACATTGTAAAAACCGAACGAAAATAAGACATTGCCCGTTGCGACCCCTTCTGAGGGCTCAAGCCAAAGCTACTATCCTCTATTTTTTAAGATTTTAAGAACCTGACAAAAATGTTGCCAAAAATGTTCCGGGGTGCCCTTATGGTAAAAATATGAACCCATACCAGGTGAATTTGGGTGAAAAGTTCATAAGAGGGATGATAACAAGGTTAGGTATGGTTCACGGAGAAAGCCATTTTTCAGTTATTCGAAAAAGGCCATTAGAGATGATAAAAGGTTATTTGGGTCCGAGACCGGTCGCGGGGACTCCGTTGGTGGCCCATAGCAGATGGTATAAAAAAATAGGGCAAAAATAAGACGGAGCTTGGTGTAGCCCCTCCGAAAGCTTTAAATGAAGTTGTCGAAAATTATAATTCGTTTTTTTAGGTTCCACTATCCTTGAAAAGTTGCCGAAATTTTTCCAAGGTTCCTCTATAATCAAAATATGAATCCAAAACAGGCGATTTGGGGAGAAAAGACCATAAGAGGGAGGATAAAAAAATTTAGGTACGGTTCTCAGAAAAAGCAGTGTTTCCATTCTTGGAAAAGGCCATAAGAGGTATTATAACATATTCTTAGGATCCGAAACCAATCATGGATAATCCAGTGATGGTCGGTAGCACGTGAAAAAAAAAAAGCCAAAAATAAGACGGTGTCTGGAACAACCCTCTAAAACCTAAAAATAAAGGCTATTTACACGGTTTTTTGAGGTTTTCAGTCGCGGAAAAATAAAGTTGCCATAAATTTTCCAAAGTGCCCTTATGGTCAAAATATGAACCAAGACCAGGCGATTTTTGGTTAAAGGTCATAAGAGGGGTGATAACAAATTTAGGCACTGTTCTAGGAAAAGGGCATAACAGGGATGATAATAGGTTTTTAGGGGTCGGGAATGATCTTGGGGAGTTCTGTGGTAGCCCATAGCATGTGTTAAAAATACAGGGTGAATATAAGACTGAGCCCGATATGGCACCTCTAGAGGCCTTAAACGAAGATTATTATCCATTATTTTTTGAAGTTACGGGGTCATGAAACAAAAGTTGACTAAAACAATCAGGGGTGTCTGAGTGATCAAAATATGAACCAAGACAAGGCAATTTGGGGTGAAATGACCATAATAAGGATGATAACAAGTTTAGTTATAGTTCCCAAAAAAAGTTGCTTTTCTGTTTTTCCGTAAAAGGCCATTTGAGGGACGAAGACATGTTTTCAGGGACGGAGACCGATTGTGGGGAGTCTTGTGGTAGCCTGTAGCACGTGGTAAAAAAGGATCATAAACAAGCGTCGCCTAGGACAGCCCTTCCGAACCCAAAAACAAAGGCTACTATCCACTATTTTATGAAGTTTTCAGGGGTCCTTGAAAAAAAGTTGCCAATAATTTTTCAGGACGCCCGTATGGTGAAAATACGAACTCCAACAAGGTGATTTGGGATGAAAAGTCCATAAGAGGGATGATAACAAGTTTAGGTACAGTTCATGAAAAAAAATTGTTTTTTTGTTCTTCGGAAATAGTCATAAGAGGGATTATTACAGGTTTTTAGGGCCAAAACAGATTGTGGGGAGTCCTATGGTGGCCCGTAGCACATGGTAAACAATGTAGTTAAATAAGACGAAGCCAAGTGCAGTCCTCGGAGGCCTCACTTGAAGGCTATTATTCACAGTTTTTTGAGGTTTCAAGGTCCCGGGAAAAAAAAGATGCCAAATATTTTCTAGGGTGCCCATACGTTCAAAAAAAATTAGACCAAAAGATTTGAGGTGAAAAAGCCATAAAAAGAATGATAACAAGTTCAAGCAGTGTTCATGTAAAAAACAGTTTTTCCGTTCTTCTTGTTTCTTGGCAGGTGATCCCAGTACACTTAAAGGGAGAAATATTCGCTCCCCTTCGTTCATTAGGTCCTTTGCTCCAAACAATTGAGATGAAATTTGTAATGTTAACAGTTAGGTATGCCTGGTTATTCAGAAAGCATTTTGTGAAGACATGAAGTATCCTTTTCTAAGTAAAATCGAAACAGATATCCCATGGAGAAGATAATAAGAACCATAGTTAATTGAGGTTGAATAAGTTTTCCATCTCATATTTTTTGCGCCACCAAACCCAATCAACCTATTAGGCTGCAATTTTTTTTTATCTAATTAGATAGTATTCAAAGGGTACAAAAGGGATGATAATTGGTTTTTAGGGACCGAGACCGATCATGGGATTCATGTAGTTGCCCGTAGCACGTTGTAAAAATAGAGTGAAAATAACGAGCCCGATGCGGCCCCTTATGAGGCTTCAAACGAACGCTAATATCCAATGTTTTTTTTTTTTTTTTAATTTTGGGGTCCTGGAAAAAAAAAGTTGCCAAAATATTTCAGGTTGCCTGTATGGTCAAAATATGAACCTAGACCAGACAATTTGGGATGAAAGCCTATAAGAGTGATGATCACAAATTTATGTGCGGTTCCCATAAAAAGCCATTTTTCAATTATTCGAAAAAGGCTATAAGAGGGATGATCAAAGGTTTTAAGAGCCGAGATCGATCGTGAGGAGTCCTATATGGTCCATAGCAATAGGCAAAAAAACAGTGCAAAAATAGACGAAGTATGGTCCAACACCTCCGAAGGCTTCAAACGAAAGCTACTATCTAATGTTTTTATAGGTTTGGGAATCTTAGAAAAAAAGTTGTCAAATATTTCTCAATGTGCCTATATGGTCAAATTATGAATCCAAACCAATCAACTAAGGATGATAATGCAATAAGAGGGATGATAACAAGTTTAAATACAATTCTCGGAAAAAGCTATTTTCGTTCTTCGAAAAATGCCTTAAAATGGATGATAACAATTGTAAGAAATCTCGATGTGGCTAAAAATAATAATATTTAATGGGTGATTCCATAGATTTGATACTAGAGTAAAGACTCCTAAACCTGAGTTAAATGGACAAAAGACGAGAGTGAGACAGTTGAGGATTTGTGGTGCATCTCCCAACTTGTAAGCTACCATCACTTGGCCTACTCTTCAATTGGCATTTGCAAATTTGATAATGAAAATTTGACAATTTTGACATTCTAGAGCAAATGTTAACTTCGAAGCAATTATTTAAGAAATTGCCAAAAGTCTAAGCATAAACTAATCTGTATAATGTTGGCAATTTGCTAGAAAAGACCATTGAGTAATCAGGCACATAGACGACTATAAATTTATAAGCAGCAAAAGACAATTGAATGCATATGCATCCACGCTACAGATGCTTCTCATTGAAGAAAAGCATATTCAATGAGAAGATCACCCTTTGCAGAATCAAATATCGTCTCCAGTTCCACTGCAAGAGGTTTATCTGTACCGGCGCAACCCGGACTACCAACAACCACAGGTGTTTTTAAAAGCTTTATGCCTTGCTTCCATCGTCTGTGATCTGTATAAAAGCAATGCAGTCAAATGACACGAGTTCAAAAGGTTGACAAATAATTATAGGGTAGTTTAGACTTTAGACACATATGCTTACCTGGGCCAGTTGATACAGTAATATTATTTTCCGCATTCAATACCCAATCAATCCAAAGAACAAAACCATGGCATATACCAGTATGGGTAAAATCAACCTGCAGTAGTAAATGAAGCATTTTACATGCATCGTAGTGCTGTTTCACTGATTGATACTCTGATAGATTGATTTACGTAACTCATGCAGTAAAACACCAAAAGATAAAACGAAACGAATGGCATTGAGTGAAAAGTAAGTAGATGATTCCATCCACTCATCCAGCAGCTATCTGGTCTGCTACTTTTGGAGATGAAACCCAAAAGGTTAGTGTATATGAGTTCAAAAGGCCAACTTAAGCATTGATTCAAAGTGTACGATAAAAGGGCCGGTTTGAAAATATAGAGACAAGTAAATCATCAAGAATAACACCAAGGTCTAGCAAAAACACTAACCCTGCATATAAGATTTTCATTTTCAAAATAATGATGTCTATCACCACAAAAAAATAATAATAATACAAATTTACCCTCCATTAGGTCCTCACAAGTGTCATAATTCAAAAATGATGCTCATAATTCAAATTGCCATTTCTTCCCACATTGTTATCACATATTGACTATTAATATATATAGTTATGCTTGAAATAATAGTTAAAACAAATCCAACCAGATCTCCTAAATTATCTTGTTTCTTACATTTGATATATTAAAAGATGAATTTAGTGATAATTTATGAATTTTTGACCAAAATAATCTAATAATGACATGTTATCTGCCCAAAAGATGCAAAGCACGGGGTGTCTACCTTTACTTTTGAAGAGCAAGAACTCATAGGTTTGGAGAAATCAAATTCCATCAGTGTCAACCTCTCACTCAGTTCCTGACAATGGTTCAATTACAAAAGACGATAGTCAAACAAAGATTGTAATTTGCATAATAAATAGGCTTAGAAAAATAAGATATGGAGAACCGAGAGAGGGGAAGAGGAGAAAGCAGTAACTATACCTTTGTCTCCCCACATTGCCAGACAAAGTATGGCAGTATAGGGCCCTCCTGAGGAGATGTCAAGTTGCCACATGCCCCAAGGATTGTATTGGCAACGGAATGATCAAACCCTTCAATATTTTCAAGACTGCAACGACTTCGCCACAGATCCTAACAAGCAGATAGCAAGGTCACATTTCTATTCCAGTGCACCTACAACCAACAAATAATAAGGCACTTACTGGGAGGAACATGGCACAAACTTGTAAAGCTCCTCTGCAAGGAATGAAACGAGCATCTTCGGACAATAGAGTTTCAAGCTTTGTCCTATCCTTCCTAAACTCATTTAAAATGAGAAGAACAGTGTTATTAAGTTAATCACATAACCTAAAACAGGTAGAGAGGCAGTATTGAATAATATCCATGAGAGTTGGGCAAGAATAGCAAATGGATGGCATAAATTCTAACAAAGCAGCAATCATAATATGAAAGAATAGTATATAGGATCAAACTTCAAGCACAATATTCAAACTTTGCTTAAATGCAGTTTCTATCAAAAAAGCTACAAGTTAACCCAGGAGAAAATACATCCCTCTCCTCCACATACATTTTCAATAACAGGGAACACAAGGCTACTCCTGTTACAGCCTGCAATGCTTGTGGAAATTGAGGAGCCATGCTGAGATAGACTTTCTCATTAAATACTCCATGCTTTCTCAAAGTCTAGAATTTTGCAGATTTAAACTACCAGCAATATTTTGTTCTTTTTCAAAGACTGTAAATCTCTTGAACTAAATAACTCAGCAACACGGCAAGGTAAAAAATCATCATCAAGATGCCAACAAATAGAGAAAAATCAATTTATTTAGAGAAAAACAGAGAGGGTTGCAATGTAGTCACCAAAATCGCAGATTTTTCCACGGAAGATGGTTATCAGATCCATAGTAGAATGGTTCTCCGACCAATAAATCAATCTACAAGGGAAGAGAATAAGCACCTTAATAGAATGATTCAGTCAATACTAGCGTGCAGAGATTTTAGTAAATTTCAAATACAAAGACTTAAACAAGGTAATTCCCCGAGTGATGCTTGGATTAATTAAAAAATCAAAGTAATACATAATTTTAAATTAAGTATTGAAGTTTTAATACAGATATATAAAAATTATTAACATAATGAATTATAAAATTTCAACAAACAATGTCCTAAATTTATGCAATTGAACTAATCTATCTATTAAATATATTAAAAGGCGTCCCTTCTAAAAGAAAGGTGACACGTAGCACTCTCTAAGACTCTAAGTATATGCGCCACGTAAGCATGTCACGTCACTTCACAAAACACAAATTATGTTTCGAGTAAAACTTGAACCCATGACTTCTTATAAATCAGATTTAGGCATTTACCATCTCAACTAACCTTTATTAGTGATTTAAATGTCCACATAAGTAAATGAGAGGTTATATTTCTTTATTTTGTTTTTTATAATTTGGATGGATGGATGGATAAATGTACACTACATATTAAGTAGGCTTAGTTTACATTAGCTATAACAAAAATATGTACTTTGTTTACTGTAAATGCAGTCGATTCATTAATTAGCAATACTAGATCGCTGGTTAATCAAGCCTCTCGTTAGGACTAGACGACTAGTCTCCTAAGTGCGGCAGCAATATCTCTAATTTAATATTTTATGTTTTGCAATATGTCTCAAAAGGTAAGAATTGGGGGTATCTATGTATAATCAGAAGTATAATTACTTGAGTGTGGACAAAAGTGATATGAAAACTTTACTTAAAAAAAAAAAAAAAAAAAAAAAAAAAAAAAAAAAAAC
>PYUH01000036.1:5015062-5054354 GCA_016808085.1 Suaeda aralocaspica
ATAATTACTTGAGTGTGGACAAAAGAGATATGAAAACTTAACTTAAAAAAAAAAAAAAAAAAAAAAAAAAAAAAAAAATGAACCTTGTAAACTTTTAGGATGCAAGATGTAGCTGAAAAAGAAGATTACCTTCTTCCCATCTGTATCATGCAGTGTCAGACAGTCTATTTGGCGGTCAATAAGTTTCAGACGCTCTGCGGAATATTGATTTGCCTCAGCAATAGCTTGCAAATACTGCAAACCTTTCAGTCGCAACCCAGGAAACAACAAATTTACAAGTGAAGTTTTGCAAAGATGAGCAATGGCTGCTGCTAAAAAAACACTATCATCCACAACAAAACACAACGGAGAGTCTTTTCCGCACAGCTGCAAATAACAATAGATTCATACTTTGAATCAGAATGAGGAAGAACAATGCAAATGAAAATATGTATGCATGACTATATAACCAGCAATAATCATTTTGCAACTCCATAGGTGGTTTAGCCACTGCAGAATTGCTAAAAGTATTGTCCCAACTAGACTGTTCGTCATAAAGTTAGGGAGATAGATATGAGTATATGACAATAGATAGCACTACGAAGACCTTACAGCAGTTTGTACAGCTAATAGCACACTATGTCTCCAATCATTATCACCATATGTTGCAATTTTTTCTGGTGACAAATTAAGCTGGAAACCATTGTCACAAATACCATGCTCATGCTCGTGCTCATTTCTCAGGCTTTCAACCCTGAGACTATAAGAAATACTGATATCTGAGTGGACAGCATGCAAATGAATGTCTTCTTCCTTGGATATTGATAAGCCGTCCCCTGGGACAAACCAAACACATTGTTTCCAATGGTCACACCAATTCCCATCGCCTGGTGAATCAACAAATTTAATCAGCATAGAAGAATATATAATGGAAACTTTAATAATACATTCTAGTAGACTTCTCACAAATAGCTATTAAAAAAAATTGTGCTGTATTTAACATTATAGAAGCGGCTGCCTCAATAAGGTCATACTCTCTCCGTCTCTAAAAGTTAATTACTTTCTGAATTTTGTACATAAATTAAGAAAATTGGCAGTGGACAATGGGCATGCTCCTTTATTTGATTGGATAAAATAAAGCAATATTTAAGTACATGGAAAAGGCAAAGTACTTGTTTTGATTTTTACCTCATGAAAATTTTCCAATTTCAAAGGTAACGAATCACCTTTTTTCTAACTTTACTACTCATAGTGCTACAAATTGATAGATATAAAAAGAAAGGTTTAAGTGTAACTAGCTTTTTAAAACACTATAAAAAAAGAAAATCTAACCATTTTTAGAGGCTGAGAGAGTATAACAATTATAGTAGCTAAGGGTGGAGAAAATAATGCTTAGTTTTGCCAGACAGTTGAAATTCCTGAACACATGAAATCCAATTATGCCAATCAACCAGCATAGTCTATATCAACCAGCATAGTCTATAATTTCTAAATTACCTGGAGATCTCGAATGTAACTGTTTGATCCACATTGGTGCAGTAGAGTAAAAAACTGTTCCTTCTTGGTCAAGCTGAAGAACCCACCTAAAATACATAAAGGCTATTATTATGATTAAGCAAAGAGCTATTCGATCCAACTGCTTGATGATACACTTGTATACCAGGAGATGACTGCATTTACTCTTCCTGCAGCAGTGGCCTTTATGTGTATATCAGCCTCCCCATGACTATCTGGCCTTTTCCAAAAGTCAAAATCAAAGATTTTGAATGGTTCTGAAAGCTGGATGGGTGCTAAAATAAGCAAAATAATGCAGACAAATTTTAAAGAGTTCAGACTGTTCTAATAAAAAACAGCATACCAGCTTTAATTCTTCTTGCAATGAGTCACAATGTATGGGGTACTGTTGTGGATTGACATTCAAAATGGAACTGGTTTCAGTTGGAACAAGACGAATGTCATCTGACGAACAGACCTCATTGTTATAGAGATCATGTAGCCTCCACAAAAATTTGCTTTCAACTAGCTGAGCATAAAGTTGCACTTTGTGAGCAAATACAGTAGATATTCACAAGATGTCAATACATCAAAGAAATTATGTTTCTACTCCATGTCATGCTTGCATAGAGAAAAGAATGTTTCAAATCATGTCAGTATGCCACTGACGCTCTATATATCACCTCATGTACATGTGATGCTTGCCACTTTGACATGGGTTTAGATACAAGACAATTTAATATGGACCAGATATTAACTTTTTTCTAAAAAACAGACAATGCTAACACTTCAGATCTGCAATCACGTTTCAACTAGCTAAACAATGCCTCTTGGCGACACACTTTAGCAATCTTGTTTCAACTTACTTTTCCAATCTGCAATCATGGGTTTATTAAGGCATTATTAAGATCAACGAGGATATAGAACCTCTTGGCAGCAAACTTTAGCGATCTTGTTTAATCTAAATAATGCTTTAATATGTACGTAAATACATTTTGAAGCATCATTTTGTTTTGTAACTACAACATGTCACCAAAATAAAAATCGATGGCACATTGTATATTGTTTTGCGTGAATTTACAGACTTCAAACTGTAACCATTATCTCAAAGAGTTCAGGCTCGACATTTAACATACAACATCCATTAACAACAAGATTGGTCATATAGAAAGGCAGCTATCTTCTGGTAAAATCTGTTTTGCCTGGAATCTTAAAAACTTCAAACCGCAACCATTCTCTCAAAAACTTCAGGCCTAATATTAAACATACAACAGCCATTAAAAATGACATTGATTACATAACAAGACAGCAATCTTATGCTGAAATCTCACTCTCAAAAGGAAAAAAGAAAAGAAATAACATTTCAAGGATTCTATTCAAAAAATGATAAAAAATAAAATAAACAATCTTGGACAGAGCAAATGAATTTCAGAATCTTACCTGGCCATAAGTAACTGCACGGTATGGGATAGTTTTAGGATTCTCTACCAGTAGCTCATCATGTGCATTTTGCAAAGTAGGTATCAGTCCTTCTCCCAACAACTCTGAATCTAAGATCTCACTCACCTACATTTTGGTATTCCATAAACAGTTGTAGACATTAACATTCAGTTATTATGCGGGGTGATTTTGAGCAAGCTGCTTAAGACACACAGCTAGTGCATCATAATCTCTCCATTTTTTAGTTACAATGAATAATCAGGTTAATATATAAACAAATGAATGATTAGGCTCATAACTACTATCTTCTATCATAATATATTAATATTCAACAAGATAACTTAAGTCTATGGAAACAAAAGAACACGTTGTACATTTAACTTGACCAAATGTTCATCTTTGCTTAGTATAGAATTAAATTGGTTCAATATACCCACAAGTATATCAGCTCGATAACTGATATCGACTCCAACTTTGAGTTCATCCGACCGCTTGTTAATGACATGTACTTTCTTCTCTATATTATTGCAACGGACTATTTTTCTCAACAGCTTCACCATAGGAAGGTAAGATTCACAAGCTAACACTCTCCCTTTATCATTACTAGTATCATTACTAGCTACAAAGTCTCCAGTGCACTCAATTGTGCCCAATGCGCGTGCAGCCATCATTGACAGTAAGCCAGTACCTGCACTGGACATAACACAACCGTTCAAGAAATCACTTTCTAGATGCAGTACAATACTAATACAAAAGCTGAGGCAACATAATTTTCATTTTCGAGCCTTTGAACAATAAATCGCAATATTTTAAGCCAAACAAAAATGTGCTTGTGACACGCAATGCATTGGAACATGCATAATGCTTTTATACCATATAACGAAGTTTTTCTTGCACACATATAAGACACCAATGCAATGAAGTGTGACTTTGTTCCAATTCTAACTATAACAATTTAAGTATCTAACATAATTGAAATGAATCACATGAAATAGTCAATAATGCTCCTTCATTTTATTTTAAAAATCTATTTCACCGATTACACACCTTGAGGTATTAAAAGTCATAGATAATTAGGTACATTCGTAGTTAGGGATATCAACGAGCCAATACACTCGTAAACAAGCTCGGTCAAAGCTATTTCGGATATTAATAAACGACTCTGAACACAATTTTCAAGCTCAATTAATAAACAAGCTATAATAGAACAAATTATTATCCGACTCGTTAAGATTCGCGACCAACTAGTTCAAGTTCACTAATGAGCTTGTTTATAACTCGTTTAAAATTTTATTCAAGTTTGAATTATTTTTAGGTAGTGTAATACATTAATGACGAGTATAACAAAAATTTTAAATTAGAAAACATTTATCAAATCAATATATTCCCTTGAATTCCCTTATATTTAACAATGAGATGATTTAAAAACATGTGTAAGGCTTGTTTATTCATTAGCTCGTTTATTCATAAGCTTGACTTGAGCTCGAGCTCAAGCTCGAAAATAGACGAGCTAGAATAATGAGAATTTAAATGAGCCAAGCTCGAACAAAAACTTTAAAAGGTTGGTTGTACTCAAGCTCGGCTGGAGCTCTATCAATATTTATCAAGCTTAGCTCGAACAAACTACTACTCAGTTTGACTCATTGACATCTCTATCACTAGTTTGCATAACACACAAGGTACCCATTTTACAACAAAAAAGGGAAAAGTGATTGTTTACTACCGCTGCATTATATTACGTTTGTCGTGACCCAATTTCCATTTATCCAAACACAAAACGCCCCATAACTGGACTTGAACCGAAGTGAACTAAACCATATGGAATATACTCCCTCCCTCCCTTTTCTTTACTTGCAACTTTGGATATTTTTTGTGAGAGATAAATTATGCAATTAAAAAAACGGAGGACAAATATTTCTAAAATAGGGCCCACTGTGGCACTGTCTCCTATCATAGATTTAAATTTAACTACTTAACATTATACTTCATTGCTAAAAGCCTCCCATCATAAGCATACACAACAATAGCAAAAATTCAGTAATAACATCTTTAAAATTAAAAATTCAAATAAAATGCTTAATAATTATTCATCAACCCTAAAAATCAAGAATGACAACTGAATGACACGCATATTACAGAAATCAATAACTTCGATTAAAACAAATTAATAAAAAATAAATAAATAAAGTTATATTAATAAAATTAGTAGATTACCCAATGTCAAGAACAGTGCAAGGTTGAGTGATAGTCTTATCAATGGCACGACGGTAAGCTTGGTTTCTCCAAGTGTCGTTAAGCATGTCGAGATACGACGTTGTAGCTAAATTGACGGAAGGAGAACGTTCCGAAGCGTCGTCGAAAGCGTCGATTACAACCCATTCAGAGTTTCCTGTAAGAGCGTCGAATTTGAGTTGGAAAATTCGTTCGTTTGAATTTGAATTCATTGTTTTATTGTGGGAGTGTGGGAGTAATTAATTTGGGGGAAATGAGAGGACCAAGTATGGTGTGTAGGGCTTTTGCGGTTGTTTTAGGGTTTTGCAATGGCGGGAGTCAATTTTTTTGATTTTAGGTCCTTCCAGTAACGGCGTGTCTCTTGTATGGTTGGCCGCATCAGGTGTGCCCAAGCTCATTACATAGCACATCTAGTACATCTAACTGCTTATTTTCTCGAGTAATTATTCATTTCAACATACTTAACCAATTATAAGAGGAAAGAGAAAAAAAAATTTCAAATGCATATATTACAAAAAATACAAGTCTAAAACATGAAGTAAAAATACCAAAATTCATATTTTTTAATTATCTACAAATAGAGATCCATATTGATGTAGTTTTGTAATGTTAAATTTTTAACCTTCCCCCGCTCCCCCCAACACACATAACCCTCATTGCTTAGATGAGAAACCCTTATTGTATTCATATTAATTTATTAAAGAACCTTAATTTTTTTAGATGAGTAATCCATATGTTCATAATAAGGGCTTGTTTACTTCAGTTTAAAATCAATTCACTTCAGTTCAGTACACCTCTTCTTTTATTTTGCTACTCATTAATCCTTCATAAAAAAAAAACTTTCATTTCAATTAAGCTCCAATCAGTTCAGCTGTTTTCAACTGAAGTAAACAGACCCTAAGTAACCCTCATTTTACGTTTAGTTGAGTAACCTCTGTATATATATTAAGTGACCCTCATTGTTTAGATGAGTGGCCCCTATATTGATAATAAGTAACCCTCATTGTTTAGACAAGTAACCCATTTATTTATAAAAAGTAACCCTCATTGTTTAGATGAGTAACCAATTTATTTATAATAAGTAACATTCAATATTCAGATGAGTAACCCTTATATTCATAATAAGTAACCCTCGTTTTACGTTAAGTATAGTAACTCCTATATATTTATTAAGTAACCCTCATTGTCCAGATGAATGACCTTTATATTTATAACAAATTGTCCTCATTGTTTAGATGAGTAACCCATTTATATATAATAAGTAACCCTCATTATTCACATAAGTAATCCCTGTATATATAATAAGTATAATATTAATCATTATCATCATTAAGATGGGTAACTCAAATATTTATGGTAAGTACCCTAATTATTCAGTTGAGTAACCCATGTATTTAGAACAAGTAACCCTTGTTATTTTCATGAGTTACCATTGTATTGACAATATGTAATTATTTCTATTCAAATCATCGGATATCCCTCACATATTTATATTTATAAAGTAACCCTTATTATTTAAATAAATAACCTCTATACTTATCCCTTTTATTTAAAGTAACCCTCATCGTTGAAATGGTATACTTTTTATAAATGTTATGATGAGATTATTCAAACAAATAAGTTAATGACGTCAAATCCTTAGCAAATCCTATTTTAACAAACATATCAGAGGCAATTAATTTGAGGGGAGATCAAAAAATAATGTCATCAAATACTAAGTCACCAACTTCTTTCTCCGAAGGTCCAATAAACTCATTGTTAGTTGGCTACCTCTTTGCGCTTCTGTTATCGGCACTTTTCATACTCTCTGCTTCCCCATCTTATTTCTACAATGTCCAATCTTGTCTTTACAAAAACCAATGCCACAACAATCACCACTACTCTAAAGCTCCAACAATAATTGAAGACATTACCACAAATTAAAGAATATCATTTTCAAGTAATAATTAAAAAGTCACATATTTTGATTAATTAAAGAATTATACCTTTAGCTTGTTTAAATTTAAGTTGTTTAAAATTTCTAGAAATGGAAATGGAGAAGAAAAGACGAAAGAGAGGAGTGCCGTGAAGGTTTGGAGATTTAAAGAAATTGGAATTCTTTATTCTTTCTTTTGGGATTGGAATATGCCACACCCTCAATTGAAAATGTGGCTAGTCACATATAAGAATTTGTTTTCGAGTAATCTTCTATATCTATGAATCGTTTTTTTTTTTTTTGAAAAATTCATAAAAATAATCCCAACTTTTAACGGTAATCTATTCAAAGATTCAACTTTGGTTTATTCAATTTTGGACCCAACTTTATAACTCATTTTCCAAATTTGGACCAACGAACCGGTAACCTGTTGAATTGGTTACCAAATTATCATTTTTTTACTTTTTGCTGAATCGTTGACTTTTATAATCACATTTTTATTGACTTCTTCTTTTTGGTCTTCTTCTGCTATTTTTTATCATCTACTATCCTACTCTTGTTGTTCACTCATGGCCATTGGAACTCCTTTCTGCTCTTCTTGTTCCACTGATTTCCATCATTTCTTTTACAACGATCTTCAGCAAGTATAATTAATCTCCACAATTCATCATACAACCGATTGAAAACTTTAATTCGATCATTCAATTCAACCAATTAATATGGCATAGGGAATTTTATTTCTAGAAACCGCAAAATCACATTAACCTCCACCGCCTCCTTTGTAGCTTCCACCGTCACATCAACCTCAACGGCTCAACCTCCGTAAAACGCCTTCAATTGCAGAGTGAAACACTTCTTCTATTCCAAAAGTGACGAATCCCAAATTCAAATCCTCCATACCTACAGTCTCTCTGTCATTTTACAATTACAATCCTCTCTTCTTCTTTTTTCTGACTTTGTTGAATGTTTTGTCTAATATTTTTTTTGAAAGAGTTCAATTTATGTATTTAATTAGGTTATTTGTTAACTATTTGATCCTTATTTACAAATTGATTTGATTTGATTTTCATGTGTTGTGATTTGTGAGGAAGAAGAAGATGATTCAATGATGAAGATGAATGAACGTTGTGGTGGTGGTTTGGGTGCGATTCTTTGAATTGAACTGTAGTTATTCCCCATACTTCTCATGTTTTTCGCTTCCTCACTCCCAATATCTTTTTTGACTATAATTGTTGAGATGAGCTCATGAAGAGTAGTGATGATGATGAGTAGTAGCGGATCAACTGAAGAAGATGATGAGGTGAGGATGATGGAATGGATTAACCGGGTGATTATATATATTACCTGATTTTACAGGTCAATATTTAGGAAGGTCCAAAAATGGAAAATAGAGTACAAAGTTAGGTCCAAAATAGAATAAACCAAAGTTAAGTCTTTGAATATATCACCGTTAAAAGTTGGGATTATTTTTATAAATATTTTTTTTTTCAATTTACCTTACTTTTATCAGTTTTTAAAAAAAATTACTCATACTTTATTTTACTTTTTGCGAAAACTACCTTAAAATGCACATTTTTGTCGGCTCCTACCTTAACTGATTTTTAGCGTTGAATCAATTTCAGCAAGAATTGTTACATGTGCTACTAAAATTCTTTTTACGAGCTATTCTACCCCCTCCCCTTATTGACTTCTCCCGCCTTTTTATACTTTCCCTCCTCTTTGGCCTTTTCTTCCCTCTACTTCTACCTATTTTTATTCCTCTTTTCTTTTGTAATTTTTGTTCTTTAAAAGCAAACCACAATACCACAAATTTCAGTGACAAAAAAAAGAACATACAAGTAGCAATTGATGTTGTGCGCAATTTTTAAGACACGAAAGACTAAACATGATGCTAATTAACTTAGCCCGTTTTTATATTGATGAGAATAATAAGTGACGTCAATGCTTCTTCGATCCAATTTACGTAGATAAAAACTTAAAAAAGGGAGGATTTGAGTTGGTGACATCATAAGATGAGAGGAGAATGAAAGTGAATTAAGAGAGATAAAAGAGGGAATAATAGGCGGGAGATAGGGTTTCAATGACACATATCAGTTGCATGTGACAATTCTCACTTGAAAAATTGGGTTAACGTTGGAAAATCAGTTTAAGGTAGGAGTCAACAAGAAAATGTACATCTTAAGGTAATTTCACAAAAAAAAAAAGTAAAGAATACATTAGTTTTTCACAAAAAGTGACAAAAGTAAGGTAGTTTTGGACAAAACAAAAAAACCATATATCTATAATTTTATGCTAAGTAGCACAGAAACAAATAGAGTTAGAGAAACGTATTAAGATGGGGGGTGGCATTTATTGTATCACGGATGCGGTAGCATTCGATATTTGTAAAAAACTTTATTATGCATGATTTAATTCTCCTATTTTGGCTTTTGAAAAAAGTAGAGCTTCCGAAATACTCCCTCTGTTTGTTTTTTTTATTTCATTTTTACACATTTGTCAATGCGAATATTATAACGCTTAGATATTTAATTTTGTTTTTGAAAAAACTATAAACAATTAATGTTCTTCAGAGTATTCGAATAAATTGAGACGAATCAAACAAGATAATATATGAATTATAATTACATATAAAGTGCAAAAAATGGACAAAGCGTAATTTATAAATAGTGTCCATAGTCAAAACGTAAAGAATAAATTGAAATGGAGGAAGTATGTTGGAAGTGTGAATTCTCGAAAACAAGGAAACGAGAAAACAAATGGGAAAATAAATAATTTCAAAAATAATGCAAACAAAAACAAAAACTACTACACATAGACACAAAAAAAAAAAATTGAATAAAACATTAAATATGCTTCAACAATTACATTTATCGCTACTTTAATTTCTCATAACATTGAGAGTAGAGAAAAAGGTTAACAAAATTGTGTTTACGAAAATAATTTAAGAATAGAAAATGTTTAAAAAAGAGAAGCACCAATTCTAGACAAACAATGATAGTTTCCAGCAAAGACAAGACAAAATACATGTTAAGAGTTTTATTAAGTGTTTTAGGAACACTATAGCATGTTAAGTGAAATATTTGTCTTATTTATGTATTTGTATCCTTACTTCGAAAATTCTCTAATGAGGGAAGATAATAGTGTTTTGGACATTGAAATTGAGTCTAAGATGTTGTCAGCTACTACGACACGTGGTAAAAAAGTATGAGAAAAACAAGATAAAGCCCAAAGAAAGCTCTCTGAAAGCCAAAAACGAAGGCTTTAACTCAAACTTTTCAGCGGTTCTAAAGTTTCGGGAAAAAAATTGCCTTTATAATGTCCCCCTTATGGTCAAAAGAGGGTCCTCGAGTAGATTTTCAAGGTTTGAAATGTTATAAGACGATTTGTGGGAGAGAAAATGCACTTACTATTTGATGTAAGTGTTATCTTCAACCATGTAAGTGTTATCTTCATACATGTTTATATAACCAAGTCGCCAGGCGTATTATATCATTAAAATATGGAGGGTATGAATTTTAAGACTTTCATTATTTTATGAAGGGGAATTATTAAAATCAATATGTAAACAGTTTTTCATGAAAGTCTTAAAATTCCATATTTTCATGAAAGTCTTAAAATTCATACCCTTCATATTTTAATGATGCAATACGCCTGACGACTTGGTTATATAAACAACATGTATGAAGATAACACTTACATGGTTGAAGATAACGCTTACATCAAATAGTAAGTTAATTTTCCAAAGCACTAGTGTGTCGTCCTTTTTTGAAACTTTGTCTGTATAGGGATGAGAAAATGTTTTCAGAAGTTGAAATCGAGTGTGAAGCATTCTAAGGTCACTAACAACACGTGGGAGAAATAGAAGGAGAAAACAAGATGAAGTTCGAGACAAAAGCCTCCGGAAAGCCAAATGAAGGTTATAATTCACAATATTTAGAGATTTCGGGATTCCAGAAAAAAAAAAAAGCCAAAAATTTTATGTAGTTTCCCTAAGTTCATATAAAGGTCCTTAGATAACATTTCGGTGTTCGAATTGTTATAAAAGGTCCTAGAGGCTAAAGTTAAAGATAAGTATAATAAGTTTTTAGAGGTTACAAATTATCAACGACCATCCCAAGATTATTAGAAGAAATTGAATTATAGGGAGGAACTAAGATGGAGCCGAGGAAGACCCTCCAAAAGTTGAAAACAAAAGGTATGAGTAACTCTTTTCAGGACTTGAAGAAATACTGGCCTATAATTTTACATGAATGATTTTCAACCTCTCTCTTTCTTTGCGAGAGTTTGGGAATTGGGGTGAAGCCTGTCCTAATGAGTTAGTTGGAGGATATAAATGTGACTGATTTTTACAATAAATTTTCATTTCTAGAGTCCGAGAAAGCCTTTCGAAAGTTGAAAATGGAGGTGTTAATTCACACTCTTTGGGGTTTTCAGGGTCCCGGAGAAAAGATTGCCAAAAATTTTAAAATGTCTTCCTTGGTCAAAAGAGGCCCCTAAGTAGCTTTTGTAGGTTAGAAAGACTATAAGACGAATCGTAGAAGAGCAAAAACACTAACATGTCCTTTTTCGAAGATTGTCTAAATAGGGTGGAAACATGTTTTTAAAAGGTGAAATCGAGTACGAGGCATCCTAAGGCCACCAACAACACGTAGGAGAAATATATGGAGAAAACTGATATGTGCGGTTTTTATTGTGTTTTTTCTTCTTGTTTCGGGCTAATTTTATGCCTAATAGTTGTGATTCTGGCTTGATTTTAGCTCGTTTAGTGTTCTTTGGCTATTTTGAAGTGTTTTGCCAAGTTTGATTGATTCCCGACGATTTTAGAGCTTTTTGGTTTGGTTTTATCAATTGCGGTTGTTATGCTCGGTTTTGGTATGTTTTGTATTTTCAGGAGCGCGGAAACCGAGGTTTGGAAGGAAGCTGAGAAGCTTGGACGAAACGAGAATGACATGTGCATGGGAATGCGTGCCAAAGAAGTTATGGAAACAAGCCATGAAGAAGCTATGAAGAAATAAGAAGAAAAGGAACAAAGAACTGACAGGTCTATGCGCCCGCATAAATTCCTTATGCTCCCGCATTTAATAAATCTGCAGTCTTCAAAGAGCTTCTGGAGGGTTGATGCGGGCGCACAAAATTGCTATGTGCCCGCAACGGCGGTTTTCCGTAAATTTTGTTTCTTTTATTTACTTCGGCTTTTGACTTTGTAAGCCCAATTTTTTGGGTATTAAGGGCACGACTTCTTAGGCTAGAGGACTTTATGCTTTTCATAACTTAGAATTACTCTCTTAGGGTTTAATTAAGCACTTTTTCTCTCTCAAAAATTACATTAGGAATTAGGGTTTGTTCTCAATAATTAATTTTAATTCAATTCAAAGTTCTTCAATTCGGTAATTCCTTTTACTTTTATTCTTGTTGCTTAGTTTAATTTATGCTCTCTAGTTTCATTAGTTCAATTAATTTGGTTTATTTGTTGATGTTAATTAGTTTAATTGTTAATTATTTCATGAATTTAATTATGAATTCTATGATTATGATTGATTTGATTTCCATGTTCATGAGTGACTAATCAATTTTCTAGGGTTAGGGCAACCTTGATTAATTAATGGACTAATTAACTTAGATTGTTTCAATTCCACAATTAGTAGTCAAATTCTTATTATTGCCTTTTTTCGTTTACAATTGAATTGTGCGCAGATTTGGTTGTAATTTTGGTAATTGTCGAATTTGATGCCAAGAGGTAAAAATACCACAATAAGACCACTGAATAATAGGCGGAATTAGTCTAGGCATGAGCGAGAGCCGCTAGATGAGTTTCGAGGGAGTCTAGATTCGAGAGAATTAGTGAGCCCTAATTTGATGATAATTGTGAGATTGAACGATCTTTGTTAGTGAATCCATTAGTTGTTCTTGGTGACCCGAATAACCCTAGACCTTAAATATTAGTTTTAATCACTATCATTTCCCGTAGTTAATTAGCAGTTAATCAGTAGTCAATTAGTTAATCAATAATTCTCAACCAAGGCCCTTTACACAGTTTAAGCTTTTTAGAACTAATAGAGTTCAATTGCTTCCCTGAGGATTCGATCCTTACTTCCCTAGCTACATTAGTTAGAGTTGTTTGGTTTATTTTTGATAGGTGTGCGATAGCCTCATCAAATACAAGACCGAGTCCAAGGCACTGTGAAGGCAGCCTTTCGGGAAAGCTGAGATGAAGGCTATAAGTCATAATTCTCGGAGATTTGAGAGTCCCAAAAAAAAAATTCCAAAAATTTTACACCGCTTCCCTAAGGTCAAAATAGGGCACAAGAATAACTTTTCAGAAGGCCCCATAATAGCGAAAAAGAGAAAACATGTTTTGTAAGGCTGAAATCGAGTGTTAAACGCACTAAGGTCACCAACAACACGTGAGAGAAATATAAGGAGAAAACAAGACTAAGCAAGGGGCAAGCTTCCGAAAGTTGAAATGAAGGCGATTAATTATCATTGAAGATTTTGGGGCCCTAAAAAAAATTCTGAAAATGTCACATGGTGTCCCCAAGGTCAAAAGAGGATTCTCAAATAACTTTTCGGTGCTCGAAAGGTCATAAGAAGGTCACAACTCACAAGTATGCTTTATGTTCGGGATCTTGTAAAGAGAAAATGTAACCATTTTTTAAAGTCTAAAAAAATAATCATTTGTTATTCCAAGGTTATTAGAAGCAAATTAACGAATTTATGGGAGGAAACGATATGGGGTCGCGGAAGACCCTCCAAAAGTCGAAAATGAAATAAAGTAATTTATTTTTTTTCATTTAATGCCTATTGGTGTTCCAAAAGTTCCCTTTTGAAAAAGCTATAAGTTACTCTTTTTGGGATTATGGGGACTCCAAAAAATATAAATTTTGTTATGACTCATTTACAACCTCTCCCTTTCTCTACAAATGTTTGGGATGGAGGTTATCCTAATGAATTGGAAGATGTAAATGTTTCCAATTTTATTTATCAATGAATTTCGGCTTAGCCGTTTCAATAATAATAATTAAAAAAAATTGCTTTCACTAGCGAACATTCAGCTAAGAAATTTCTAAAGATTTAAATGTAAGTGTTTGTCATTAAAAAAATCAATTAAAATTTAAAAACAATGATGCTTTTTTTAGGAAATTAATGATAAATGACAAAAAAAACTATGAAGATTAGTGGATATAATTCAGAAAATTAACAAATTATATGGTACAATACAATTTTTGAGAAAATCCAAGATAGATAAATTTGTAATATGATAGCACAATTCACAAAGTCGATGGAGTAAAAATGAATATGAGTTTCGAAAACAACGTAACTAAAAATGAATGTTAATGACTGCACATAAATACGCAACATTAGTGCTCATTTGGTTGGCATGAGAATTGAATTCCTTTACACATTTTAAAACGCTTAGAAATAGTGCTTCCATTCCCATACAAATTCACAAACATCCGGGTGATTAAAAGTTATATATGTAAGATTTCAATTTACTATATAGGAATTAAGGAGAACCTAAGAACTTTCCCTATCAACAAATCATAAAAATTGTGAATTCCGATGAGAATCAAATAGGTGAAAAAAAAAACGTGAAAATAGGCAACACAATATAATCGTGCAAAAACTGAACAAACAGTGTTCCAGCATTAGAAGAGCTGAAATGGCGAATCAAACGGTAAGAAGAATATAGTAAGCGACGGCAAAATAGCAGAGAGGAGTGATGTCATCATCACCCTGCATCTTTTGCCAAATCGCACGCTCCTCCCCTCCCCCCACCCGCCTCCTTTACCAGGTTCATTTCCTCCTCAATTATCTTTACTTTTTCACTTTTTTTTTTTAATGTGCCACAATATCTTTGTTTTGCAGGATGATAAAATCGTAGCTTTTCAAGACATCAAACCTGCTGCCTTCCGGTTTGTCAATACTTTTCGTCGCTTTGATTAAATATTAATATCTGATTATATTTCAGTTACCGAAAATAATCATCTATCAATTAATTGTAGTAAATTTCGTAATATGGTGAATTGGATGTAATGGTTTCACATTTAAGGTGATTGATAATTAGTTCGAATCGTTTGGTTTTGCAGACATTACTTGGTCATTCCTGTTGACCACATTGCAACGGTGAAAAACCTTCAAAGAGGACCAGAACACTATTCTTTGGGTAGGTAATGTTGGTATTTCAACTAATTGACGCATCGTTGTTTAATTGCCATTTCGAAATTCAATTATTTTGTAATAAGCAATGTTGTTTTCTTTAGTGAGTCACATGCTTGATGTGGGTAAAACACTCTTACAACAAGATGCCTCGGAGTCTAATGAGCACAGGTATGTATTGCTTTTCATACGCTATTGTGGTTCGTTTTTGTATATACCTTTGTGGCTGTTCTTATTTTTTCGTTATGTAGAGGATAATTGTTATGATGCGCTTGTAAATTAAAAAATTAAGTAGGTAGTTTCCTGTATAAGAACTTGTTACAAATCCATGTTCGTTTATCCCATAACATTGTTAAAGTGATCATATTATGTGATTGATTGAATACATAAATGACTGCAAGTTGATCATCGCAGGATATATGACATGCTTATCAATCTTTTTAGAAATTTCATTGCGAAAAAATGGGAATTAATCTCAGTATACTTCAGCTTTTCATGTAAAGGGTTTCGGGCTATGTATAGTTCATTTTGAATATCACCAACCTGAAGGTGTAACCTAGCGATGACCAAACCTAAGTTACATAAATACGTAGGAAGTGATAATAGACGTTGACACTTGATAATCTTGACATATGCCAATCACCTTCAAGGATGGGAAGATGAGACTATGAGACATTCATTCATATTTTAAAATATCTTTAGCGAATATAAACACTTGTGATACAATCTTTTTTGGAGTCATTGTTGTTTGTATCACCAAGTAAATGAGTCTACCGTTTCTTTATAGTCGTTACTCATTATTAATTCTTGGACTCCCATAGTGTTGAAGTCAAACTTTCCCCCCTTCTAGTATGGTTAGAGATATTGCTACTCCTAGGTACGATTAAAATTAGTTGGTATTTGGTAATACCCTTGTAAATTCATCAAAAGTCAAACGAGCTTAGCAGCATCTATTAATGTAGATAGTTTAAATGATTTACAAGCTGGGAAGACTATCAGGGGGCCATGGGGGGTTTGAGGGGTGGGGGTTGGATTATCCCTATACCATTGATTTTAGGAGTAGCTCTCCAAATTCACTCATTGAGCGTGGTGCAACTCACTTGATTGTTTAATGGCTCCTATTTTTTTTTTTCAAAATATGTGGAGTTATGAAAGGTTGATATGTAGTGTGGCCATGTAACTCATGTTTTTGAAAGTGTAATTGTTGCTATTTTTGGTTCTGAATCCAATTTGTCGAAAGTTTGGATACCAAAAAGTGCAAGATGAATAGGAGAGATGGATATTTCCTTGTTTGAGGAACATAATAGAATTTAAAGATCAAAAACTTAAATTTACATAGTATTTATAGTACATAGATTGAAAATTTAGAAGCTTCAATGCCAAAGAAGTAGAATGTGAAAGTGGAATTTGTCTGTGTGTGGTGTTAAGTCTCCTTTGATCGTCTGATTATTATTGCCATTGGTTGAATTTTTCTAGCTAATGCTCCAGCTATGTTATACACAAAACATGTTAAGTGCTTTATATCAATCTTGGATAATGTGGCAGATTTGGCTTTCACCAACCTCCTTTCAACAGTGTTGACCATCTGCACCTTCATTGTCTAGCCCTTCCTTTTAGACCATGGTTGGATCTTCTTTATCATTTTTAATTATTTTAATTTAATGACTCTTTCAGTTTTCTTTGTAATCTTTTCTATTGAAAACTAATTATTTACTTTTGATTTTATAATCGATAATTGCAGCTGGAAATCCATCAAATACTCATCATTGGGTCCACTTGGCGGATTCATTAAAGGGGAGAAACTCTTAGAGAAACTTAAGTGATCACAATTTACTGATTTATAGGTATACCATTTTATTTCCGGTTGTAATATATTCTAGAAACTTAAGGATAATTTGAACTATGAATTCTAAAGGGTACTTTGATAGGCTGCTGAAGAATCATGAAGCATAGTGCGTACTAGACTGCTAGTGGAGTTTTATATTTTTGAGGGAAAATGAAACTTTCTAAGTTGTCCAGTTTCAGTGGGTGGATTGTAGCCTTCATTTGATTTGTGATCTGTGAACATTAGCCTTTAGAGCTTATCTCTCAGGGGATGCTAATGTGGTTGCTATAGTTGCGTTAATATATGAACGTATGAGTGTTTAGATAAAAGACTCTCCAATTGACACTTTAGATGCAAATTCTGGATTTATTATACTACCTCCGTTTAATTGCAACACTTAGGTATTATTTGTGAGATATAAAAAATTCAAGTGTTGCAATTAATAAGAAACAGAGGTAGTACATCCGTTTTCTGAAAGTCTGGAATTTTTAAGGAACAAAGGAACTTGGTTATGGAGGATGGTACAGAGTTCATTGTCACACTCATTGTCTCATTTGTGTCATCCTGTTAGGCTGATCCTTTATTTCTGTTTCTGTTAAGGGAGGCATAGCGTTCTTGTCTTTTAGGAGACTTGGGTTAATGTTGCTCAGGCTTAAATATCACTCTCAGTTTTAGACTATACAGTTGTGTTCAGTTATCAGTAGTCTCTCATACTCACTTAATGAGTGAACTTAGCACTGTTATTATGCTAGAACTCTTAGAAGTTAGAAGCAATAATGTTTTTGTCAATCATTAGTATCATGCAAAGATATGTCACCAAGCATTTTCATTTCTTTAGGGTAGGTTTAATTTTTCTTCTGTAGACAGATTATCTGTTATTGTCCAGAAATTTCTAGATATTCTGCCTCTGCCTCAACAGGAGTAGCTGATTGTGCGAAGGGTCTGCATTTGGTGGATTCAACTTGCACTAGCTTGATTGTATGAATCTCATGCAATCCTTTACTTTTTGCTTAATATGTTCAACTATGTTTATGGTTTTTAGTGAATTTGTTTCTTGCCTCTCTATAGGATTAGTTGTCATCTTTTGATGATCTCTCCAAGGCAGAAGTTTCTTAAGCTATATTGAGCTAACTGCCTTAATGTCTTTGAACCTATAACTATATACGTAGTATATAATATTGAAAACAGCTTTTATCTATGTTCGTTTTGGTGAAATTTGAAAATATTTGTAATATCTAGCCAGTATGTATCAAAGTATTGGTCCTCCTGATGAAATCTGCAATCCTTTGTTTCAGATACAAAGATTAAGAGCATGTTTGGTATGTTAATTTTGAGTGTAGGAAATGGAATCAATCAACATTTTTCATTACCTATTATTTGATATGAGATCTTGGTAACACAATTCATTACCTAAGGGTAACAATTACCCCCAATTTGTTACCCTTCCCACTATGTTTCCATTCCAATTCCTTAGCTATACCAAATAACTTATAATGTTAACACTTAACATTACCCTTTCCACTCCAATTCCCATCCTAAATTCATACCAAACACCCCTTAAGATGATTTATCCTTATGGAAGAATATTGTTGAAGTTTGGATAGCTCTGCTAGCTCAACTTCATCCGGAGTGGAGAGCCAAATTCTCTATGAAGTAAAACAAGCTGTCTTTAAGTGTTATGTTTTGGCTTTAGGTATACATTGTGCAGGTGCTTGATACCCTAAGGTCCTATAATTCTAAATTTTCAGTTAAGTCAATCGCCAAATTATGCAGCAATAAGAATACTTGCGGCACCTTTGGCAATTAGTTGGTAGTTTGGTACACATGGATGAGCAGGGTCCTGCATGGTTTTGTCTCAATGACAGTACATTAGCTTTCTAGATTTTATTTATTTATTATTATCTTTTTTAAATTATTTTTTTTTTGATAAGGCTAGATTTTATGTAGTTGGATGAGCTTTCATGTGCAATAAGCTATTGTCTTTGTTTGGTTTCAGTTGTGGATTGGTCATCAATCCTGAATATGGCTGATATTGTTCCGCAGTGATTATACTTATTATCAGTAATATACTTGATATTTTGTTGGCAAAGCACAGCCATCGGGACAATAGGAAATTTTTAGAGCGTCCAAGGGATCACTCAATCATAATATATTAGTAGTTTAATGCTACTGGTATATGCTTAAGCTGTTTAAAGTAAATGCAATTTGCTAGTTGTAGCTTGCCGCGTTGATTCATCTATTTGATTAACAAGATTTTTGGTAGTTGTCAGTTTCAAGAGGCTAATTAGCAGCATATGTTGTAGAATTGTAGTGTTATAAAAGAAAATCTCTTCCGTTCCTAAGGAAGACTAGGTTAAATAGATGTATCTTGCATTTAGCTTCTTATTTATTTGACAAAATTGCGGTAAAGATGACTTACATATATTGCAAAATTATGCTCTATACTACTTGATTTTGTATTTACCCTTTCCTTGTATAAGATTATGCTAGTTTGCACCATTGCAGCAGTGCAGTTCTACACAAGAGCAGACTCATTATTCTGAATGCTTTCCTCTTTTATGAAACCTACATAAAGGTCTGTTCCTGTCAAGTCACTTTCTGATAATCTCTGGTTTCGACCACCTTCGGACATATTTTTTACAAACTCTACCAAATGCCTCCAATTGTCTCCTTCAAACAACCTTTTGTTCATCCTTAAATAAGTGAATGCACTCAATGAACTTCCTGTCTGCGACCTGCTGGTTGCTAAAACCTGTCCAAATGCACCTGAATCGTATCTCTCCAATGCATTCTCTCCAGCAAGCTCTACTCCTGCTGTTTGAGTTGCCTTTTTGACTTGCTGCACTAGACCTTCAGGTGAGCATCTAGCATGCTCTGGTTGTTCCCCGTCCTTCATTTCCATGCATGTAAAGTTGAGTACAACTCCATATTTAGCGAACATTTTAGCAATTGGTACGTAGCCATCTTGTTCTCTTGTATTGTAATATCCAGCTGTCAGTTCAGCTGCGTGTGATCTGGTTTTGTAATGCCAGTGAATCCCTGCTACTTTCCCGGACAGTTTAGCTCCGGTATCCTTGAATATTCCATCAGCAGCTGCAAGAATGCTGTCACCATGTTCGATCAGTTTCTCGCTGTACCACTTAAGGAAGAACTGTCCATACGGCGTATTCCATGATCCCTCTCTTCGGAAGAATCCTGTGTCTTCTGGAAACTGTTGGTAATGGCCTGAATCATGTGGTCCACTTCTTCCCCATTCTTGTTGTCCAATTTCCTCAGCTGCCGCTTCCAGTGATGCTTTCATGTACTGTTTTTGAATGGAAACTTGTTAGATTGAAAAGAGGAAATTCAAAATAGTAATTAGATTGAAATGCTATTTTATTTTCCATTTTCTTTATTTGATTGAATTTCCTTAAGAAGCTTAAGATTTTACCTTGTCATAACACTGAAACTCTCCAATCCCTGGAAATCTCCAAGTGCCATTGCTTTCTGGATAAGATGGATATCTTAGCTCGCCACATGGACCCATCCCTACTTGTATTTCCTGCAATTTATGAAGTTGATTTGTTAAAAGCTGTACAGAGATATATTTTCCTTAATTGTGAATGTGATGTGTAATTAAGTATATATTCTGACAATTGTCATGGATAAGATTTTTTTTTTTTTTTTTTTAAGAAAATGTAATCAATCTTTTATCTTATCATTGTCACTACTTAATCCATTATCTGACTTCACTGTTGGGAAGAGAAACTCAAAGAACATACTTCTCTGTTTCTTGAACTAATTGTTGGAACCTATATCCTAGTATAATTTTGTCGGAACATTGTTGCTGCATTTAGGGAATTATGATATGTGATTTAAACTAGTTTTGAGTCTTACCACTATATCTTTGCCCAGATAATCTTTGAAATTTTCGCGGAAGCTCGTCATGTAGTCAGAGTAGACCTGAATGGGCGTTCTTCCTGCGAGTACTGGCAGCAAATCACAGCCTAAGCTGATGTACTCTGGATTCCTTCTGCCTGATCTGTCTGTATAAACAAGGTCAGGGTTCTTGTTGATTTCTTCTAGTACCCATGGAGGTAAAGGAATACTGCAAATCAAAATTCAATTTTGTGTTAATTATTTTACATGATTTAGTTTATAAAACCATAGATAAACATGTAATGAAACACATAAATACTACGGAGTAGCAAATTTCCCGTACCTGCAGGAATCTCCTACATTTCCTCCACATTGGTGGAAAGACATAACTACTTGAAGCTTTAGACCATGTCTTTGAACCATTTGAACTAGTTCATCATAGCCATTCCAGTTGTACTTTTGAGGCCCTTCTTTCTCCACCAATCCCCACCAAGCGTCAACCATTACTCCTTCGACACCCGCAGTTTTTAGTGCCATCAGACTAGCATTCATTGCCTTTGGCTTGTTTAGGCTTCCACCATTAGATATGGTGTCTAATGGCAGCATCACAAACACCGGCACTTTTCTGTCATTTGTATGGTGTTCAGTTATCAACTCGTGAAGTTTTTCCCACTTTCCGCTTGTGCATTCTGTGCTTAGGATTTTCTTATGTGTGATGTGTTCTGCGTGTATGGAACTGATTGCTCGGCCACGATTCGAAGGTTTGATTCTTGCAATACATATAAGGTTTGAGAATTCTTCTGAAGTTTTTAGGCTTCTGAGATCTTTGAGTACTAGATTTGTAGAACGTAGAGTTAAAGTCATTGTGTATAGTATTTTTTGTTGAAAGGTTTTTTTTTTTTTTTTTTTTGGCAAAGATGTATGTAACTTGTAAGTCTTGTAAAGTTATAGATATGAGAAATTGAGAGCAGAGGATGATAAATAAAGAGATTAGAAATGAAGGAAGAATGAATAGATGAGGGAAGAATGAAGCTTTGAGTGCGTTATTTATAAGGCGAGTCTAACTTTAGTAGTATAGTGGGGCCCTTTTGATTAAAAGGGGTGTGAAAAAGTGCAATTAATTATATTAGTCAGCTTAATTTTTTCCAAGTCATCTTCTGTGTACTTCACGTCACACGCGGGTCTAATTTTTATCCTTATCATAATTTGTGAGAATGCCAAATTAGTGAAATTATGCATCTTTAGTTGGCGTATTAACATAATTTTGAATGCCCACTTTCTCATAGAGGTTCTCTGCCACTAGTTTTTGTGGCAAGCTTTTTTTTTTCTTCTAGATTTTACTCGTCCTTTATACAGAGTACATCACAAACGACAGTTAAAATGAAATACTATGTAGTTGAATAGTCTTGTAACATAATGTTTAAATAAAAAAGAAACCGAGGGTTTTGTTCTCTAGTTAAGTACTCCGTATGTAAGTTTCACATTAAATTGTGCTGTGTTTTTTTTACTATGGCCCTATGTTAAAGTACTCGAAGGTAATACACTTTTTTTTTTCTTTTCGCTATTTGAATGTTTGTTAGATGAATAAGGATTCTAAATTATTTTCAACAAAATCAAGGAAAATATGGTACTCGTACAAGATTAAAATGGTAAAACGATATCCTATTGCTGGTGGATTCTTGTATTACAGAAGTATGTCGCCACCCCAAAAATAAAATAAAAAAATAACTGTTGTATGATTGTAAATGTTGGATATTTGTAATGTGCATTTCTGTGTTACACGTATGTTTGACGTGTATGCTTCCATTAATTGTGGATCATGTGAATTCAATTTTATTGCATTAGTTTCATCTAATAGAGTAATTTTGGAAAGTGGTAGGTACCGTGAAGATTCTCTCTCAAATTCCCTATTTTAATTTGATTTTGTTTTTTTTTTTTTACTCCTTAATCGGTTAATCCACTGTTGTAATCAAGATTTGAAAATTTGTTTCGTGAATCTCTTGCCTTCTCTTTACTTCTATTGAGTCTTGAACTGAGATGTGAAGCCACATACTTTCCTCTTTTAACTATGGCAATTATTAAAGTTTTGTTAATCAAGTTTTGTCAAATTAAAACTTTTGTGCTTGCATTTTATATACTATGTAGCCCTTAATAATAAATTGCGCGTTTTATATTCTAAGCCATTAATCTTTTGTTATAGGTAGTGGTCCAAATCAAGGTGGTCTAATGTTTTTCTTTACGTCTTTTTGATTAAAGCTTGTTTTATTTTAGTTTTATATAACATCTTCTATCCCGCATTTTACTATCTTGATCTTATTCGCATTTAGCTCTTGATCTAGCTCTACTTTACCAATCTTTGATTCTTTGCCATAATATTACTATAAGTTAATAATGTGTTCTAGCTAGGTGCTTTTTTACATTTCAAGTTTACTACTTGTAGGGAGACCTTTTTCACTTTTGGGTGTAACCTCTTACTTTTTGAATAGAATTTTGTGTAATAATCTACAAAAGCATGATATGAATTTCCTAATTATTTTCCTAGTTTTCTTCCTCAATGTTTTCACTTTAAGGTAAGCTAAAGAAGTGGTGAAAAATATTGATTTTCAAAAACTATTATGAAACCTCTTTACATATAATTATATAGTCAGTGAAAATGCTCATTATAACGGTTAATGACGTCACAACACACTAACAACAGAATACAAGCTGGCTTTCTGTTTTGAAATTCAAAATTTTCATCTCCAAATTTCCGATACCCTTTTTACGTGATAATAATTGGATGGCTTTGTTTTGCCACAATCCTTCTAAGTTCTAACCCCACTAATAAAAGTGATCACCTTTTCCTCTGATGTGTTTAAGTCTTTATTCACATATTTTTATATTCAAAATTGTTTATAATTTCTTTGGTCATTGTTAATTTGGGATAAGGAGTGTTTGATCTTGGACTTTCACTGCAAACCACCTTTGGTTTTCTGTGTTGAAGCTTGAAGGTATTTTTGTGTGGGCTCCATTGGTGATGCTAATTTGATTAGGGTTATATATTATTTTGTAAGTTTGTTGGGATAAATTAGCTTGTTCACATGGGATTGAAAGGAACAACAGAAGAGAGGTATTTGGAACCATTGCTCTTTTAAAATTTGACACACACCTTATTTATTATTAAGGTTTCAATTTCAAGCTGTGCCTCTTTTGGCTGATATTCTCATATAATTTAGAGTTCTTCGAGTGTGGCTTTACCGGATTCACGCTGAGTTGGGTTAGGCTACTTTAAACTTTGCCGTGCCCTAGCCGGAACGGTTGGACCTTAATTAGGAGTGTGACTTGGCCCGAACACAAAATGTAGATTATGTACATCTTTTATCCTGTTATTACTTGTCCTACCAACACTTATTGTTTTGTTTGAAATGTGGTATGACCCAATGTATTAGGCCAACAAATAATGTATGGATGAATAGTCATGCGAAGTCATTGTTAATGGCTAGATTTTCTTCTGTTATTGTTCTTGATTTCTTCAATTGAGTTGCTGCATTTTTACTTCATCTTGATGGATTTGTGAACTTTGAAACGGAGCGTAAATGAACTCGAGAGTTGTCATGCTTAATTGATAATTAAGTTGTCATGCTATATAAGTTATTGAATTAATTGCCCTCTGGTTAGATGGATTTAGACTAGTTTAAGATCTTCATGTTTCTTTTTTTTTGGTCAAGATTAGTAATTAGAGAAAATTGGCATTTCCTATAAAATTATGTTTTGTATGCTATATTGAGTCTTAACTTTCAAGTTGAATAGGCCAAGTTTTGGCCTTTAGTCTGGTTGGCTGTATGATTTTTCTCATGCTATTATTTTAGTGAAGGATATTAAACCTTATCTATTCTACTGTTGTATGACTCAGCTGTCTCTCCCCACCAATGAAGCCTGGGTTTGTTTACCTCAGAGGATACTGATGTGATTTTAATATTCTGCCAAATTTGTGCAAGACATACTAAATAAAAGTTGTCATCTTGGACCCCCTATAATATTTGTTGTTTGGCCAAAATGCCTTAGGTTTGCCTTATATTTTGCTTTGATATGGGACTATGGGAGGTATAGACTGATTATTGAGGAATGAGGAGCGGCCGAGCGGCAAACGATGTTATTGATGATGGCAAAATACGTTCTTATCTATGTCAAGCCTCATCAATGTGGATTCTAACTACTCCGTAGCTTAGTTTGTTAAAATCCTAAAATCAAGGTTTGCCTTATATTTTATACTTTGAAGGAGGTATAGATTATTGAGGAATGAGGAGCGACAAATAATGTTATTGATGATGGCAAAACTCATTATCATCTATGTCAAGCTTAGTGATGTGGATACTAATTAGCTTGGTTAAAATCTTACAATCAAATTACACATTGCTATCCTTAATTTCATGTTAACCATTTCATCTTCTCTTAAAAAAAAATCTTTTCTATAAATATCGACTCTCCTTTATTTTAGTTAAAAACTATAGTTGGAGGGAGAATGATTTCGTGCTTGCTAGTTAAAGATTGTCTTTGTTCATGATTGATTACTAATGTGTGTAAGAATTATCTTTCGTAGCTCATTATAAGTTTGAATGTTTAATCATACATTTTCTCTTTTGTTTTTTCTTTTTTCTTTCTTTTCATTTTCTGGTGAAATTTGTTCAAAAACAATTATTGATGTGAAGTTGTATATCATTGGTCCATGATTAATATGCCGTTGAATTACATTTGTCTATGTTGCATGTATCTGATTTTTGGTGCAGAAAATCAGAGTTTGTTGGACGAATGCTATGCTATGTTTGCCTAAGGAAAAGTTTAAAACAAAACAAAAGATGCATTGTTTGCATTTGCATGAATGGATATTCGTATTTAGGACTTTGGAGACAATTATTCGAAATTGGAGCGGATAATACCATGCAATGTTTTTGTATTGGAGTAATGTGTCAATAATGCATATGGCTTAGAAGTTGAGAATTTGAGATGTATCCACATCATACTGAATCATCTCATCCAAATCAATGGTGCGTGGAGGATAATTGGCCTCACACTTGCATCCATGTCATTGCAAAGTTTGAACTTTTAAACATGATAGCCACTCATTCTTGATCCAAACAACGAAGTTCAACATGCAACTTGAGTTTGAATACGAGGTTGCTACATTTGGCTCCTAAACATATGAAATTGAATCAAGCTGAATTAAGTTGAATTTCACCGGCCCTTAAATGGTTTGAGCTCAATCGAGAAGGCAGACAACATATTTCATATCAAATTCAAAAATTATGTTTTAAAAGTATGTGATAAGTAAATTTTTGCTAAAATTGATGACAAAAATCCCAACTTTGCCCTGTCTGCTCAAAATAATCCCAACTTAACTAAATCTCATTATAATCCCATGTTGGTTTAAATATCCACCACATGGACCATTTTTTTTTTTTAAACCTGTTGCAGCAGGTTACTGTAGGTAATTATAGGTTACCAATTTAAGTTGACTTAAATTGTTGACTCATTGAATTTATGGCCCACTCCCTTTTCTACCTAACTACCTTCCCTCCATAAATTCCATCCCCAAACCCTATATCTTCTAATTAACTGAGTGTCATTGCTTCTTGTCTCCCTATTTCTCTGTTTTCGGTTTTTACACAATTTTTTTTGCACTTTGTAATGGATTCCTCCTCTCAACAATCAAGTGGTTCAAGTTCTTCAAGGTCTAGAAGCGAGAAAAACATGGTGGTTTTATGCGACCACAACGAACATGCCCCTTTGAAAACAGTTAGGTTCAATGGCCCTAACTTTGGAAGAAGGTTTTATGGATGCCCTCATTGGCCTGTAATTTCAATTTTTGTGTTATTTTGTTCGTTTTTTTTAGTAATTTGAAGGTTTGTTGTTGTTGTTGAAAATGAAATTTCCTAATTTCGTTAGTTTTAAAAAAATTAGTGTTTCAATTTGAATGTGAATGGATTCAATTAGGGTTTGAGTTTGAATGTGAATGAATTTAATTAGGGTTACAAATTTGCAGGGACCCAGAAATTGTGGTTTCATTAGATGGGAGAATGAGGTGAACGAAATTCATGATCTACAACAAAAAATTCAGGAACACATCACTGAGGTTGCTGAGCTTGAGTTGATGAACCAAATGCTGTTAAAGGAAAACAGGATGCTGAAGGAGAAGTATGACAAGCAATATTTGGATTTGGAGGAATCTTGGATGGAGAATGCTAGTATTAGGGATGGTCTTTACTCTGCCAATGCTGACAGGAGGCTGATGGTTCTTCTCATTATGTCTTGGGTTTTCTTTGCAGCTGTGTTGCTGAGGAGGGAGTAAGTTTGTGTATGCAGTGTTGTAGGGTGGTGCATCATTTTGTTTTTTCAGATGCACCACATAAGACTTTGCTGATGTTAAAATTAGGTTGGTAGTAGCTGGTTGTTAATATTAAGGCTGATGGATGATGATGATGGAATAGATGTTTTTGGTGTGTAATTTTTTGGTTGTTATCAACAACTTTGAGCTTCACTGTATGGAACTTGGTTAAATGAATGAATATTGATGAGAATTTTGCTATTTTGTGTGACTTAGTTTGAATGAATGAACTTTGTGCATTCCTAAAAGATATCAAAATATGTAGCATTGCTAATGAACTTTATAACTAAGCATTGCTAATGAACTTTATAACTAAGCAATGCTAATGAACTTTATAACTAATGAACTTTGTAAGTAATGAACTTTGTAACTAATAACACCCATTGCTCAACAAGCTTTATTGTGAAGAGTTGAAGACAACTTTGATATAATCTGCAACATTAATTCAAAATATATCAAGCTTCATTGATTCATTGTAGCATGAACATTGATCTCTAAAAGATATCAAAATACATGTAGTAATCCATTGTTTACATTGCATTCATATCAATTCAACAACACACATTGTTAACAATAATAATGTCACCTCCAAAATTAATACATAACTTCCAACTTAACATAAATCCTAAAATCAACATACTACTCCTCATCTACACATCATTTGAAGAAGCTTGACTACCAAAAACTACTTGACTTGGAGCATTTGAGCCAGACATCTGCATATAAGAAGATTTTTCTTAGTAATTAGGTTTATTACAGATATATTACAAAACCATTTGCACATAAAAAGCATTGCATTACAGAATGTATGAGGATATGTTGTATTTTCTTACATTGGAGATTGCATGACCATCACTTGAGAAAAGAACTCCAATACCTTGTGTTATCTGCAATACAACACAGAGACATGTAGTTAAGATTTTAACCAATGGTCATGAACACTAAAATGGTAAGCAATGAAAAAGTCTTCATGAATTCAACTCACAGAAACTGAAGTCCTTCCCCTTCCCTTTCCTCTACTCCTGCCACCCCTTGGTGCAGTAACAGTAACACCACCTCCCCCAGTAGCATTTGTTGATGTTAAACCACCTCGAGCACCACCTCTTGCTCCCCTTCCTCCCCTTATCATTCTCCCATTTTTTTCCACTCCTCCTGGTTCAACTGTTGCTGCTGTGTGATCTGCAGTAGCTGAGGTTCTTGGGGGTCCACTATCGGATCTAGGTCTCCCTCTCCCTCTCTTTGGTGGAGGTGGCATTGTAGGTCCTTCCCTTACAATTGTGCAGCTCCTTTTGTTGTGACCTCTTGCATGACAATTGCTGCATGTCATTTCTACACCATGCTTAGTCAAATGGCCTTGCCTTTTAGGATCCTCATGAGGATCTTTTCTCCTACTTTTCGTGGGCCTCCCAGGTCCAATCTTAATGGGAGGGGGTTGTATTGGCAAATCTTTCTTTGGCCAATGTCTTTCACCATCACAAGGTGGTATGGGGTAGTTGTAGGATTTGAGGTAGGTTTCTTTGAAGAAGAAATGTGCCACATAGTCTTCTGCCTTTTGATGACAGAAGACAATAGCAGCAACAACATGGGCACATGGCACCCCAGTCAAATCCCACCTTCTACAAGTGCAAGACCTTGGACTCAAGTCCACAGTTAATGTATCCAAGTACCAACTCACTTGGAAAACAGTTTCTAAACTTGGCATAACAACACACCTTGCTGCTAAGTCCTTGTTTCTCTCTAACTTTGTCAAAACCCTAGGACATATGGATGTGCTCCATTTCTGAACTTCTTGCTTCTTTTTTGCCACCCTTTGCATTAGTGTACTTCTTATTTCTTCAAGCATTTGCAGCAAGTGTTTTGTTCTAGCTTGGACAATGTAGCCATTGAATGTCTCAGCCATGTTGTTTGTCACAGCATCTGATCTTGTAACTGGATTATATTCATAAAAGCTCTGCAGAATAGCTTTGGATTTTATGCCTGAAAAGCATCTGCTGCATTTTGGTTAACTGATTCCATGGCTGCAAGTGCATCACTGTAATCAGCCTCATTGTAAGCTTTTACAATGCTCCAAAAAAGTAGCTTGTATTCATCCCCCTTGAATGCTTTGTGCCAATTCTTGTACACATGTTTTGTACAATGTCTATGCTAAGCCTTAGGTAGCACCTCTGTCCTTGCACTGAGTATAGACTGGAAAAAAAAAGATTATTTGACATCACAATTAGTTGATGGCCACAAAATGGACACAAAATAGATCAAATAAATAAGTTAACACAATAAACTGACCTGATGTTCATTAGATATTATGGTGAAGCCTTCTCCATCATCTAGCTCAAATGTATTCCTAAGTTGACCAAAGAACCATCCCCATGATGAATTATTTTCCCCCTCAACAACAGACCATGCCACAGGGTACATCTGCTCATTTCCATCCCTTCCAACTGCCACCAGAAGCTGCCCTCCCAGAAATGTCTTCAGAAAACATGCATCAACACATAATACTTTCCTACACCCTTCACTCCATCCTTTTCTAAGCCCATCATAACACACAAATAACCTTTGAAAAATTGGTGGAAACACATCTTGTAATGGATCTGTTAAAAGTGTCATCACTGAACTAGAACTTGTCTTTTTAATGGCCTCAATGTACCTACCAATTTTCAAGTAATGGTCCTTCATAGAACCATGTAGTAGTTGATGAGCAGTGTACTTAACTTTGTAGGCAAAGTCCTTTTTCACTAGCACCTTATAAGCTAGTCTTATACACTCAACTATCTCTTTTGCAGGCCAATGAGGTCTAGCCTTGAAGACCTCAAGGAATTTCTCAGCAAGCCAACTACTTTTCAGTTGCCTATTCCTCTCCATTGTCCTCACACATACATGCTGACCCACAACTCTCTTCACCACAAATGTTCCCCTCCTACTATCCCATGAACCATAAAGCCTAAATGGACAGTCCTTCTGACAACATACATCTACTCTCTACCCCCTGTTTTTATTGCTAACCTTAAACCACAAATTCCTCCCCTGAAGAATGCCAAAACTTATCATTGCTCTCTTAAACTTAGCTCTACTTGCAAATCTTTGTCCCACTTTCCATTGGAAAACTGAGAAGTCAGTTTCATCTGGTACCAGATATCCTCTCCTATTTCTTTTTCCCTCTATTGTAGTGTCTTCATCACTGCTAGTAGGAGTGGCAATGTCTTCATCACTTAGCTCATAATCACTAACATGACCATCTTCATTTTTATGTGCAGATAGTAGTGGGTTGTCCTTACCTTCACCTGTGATATATCTGCCAGAAGCAGCTTCTGCTTGCAGTTTCTGTGCAATGTCTAGTAGTCTCTTGTTTGTGCCTTTCAATCTATCTCTTGCTGTCTTGTACTCTTCATCACTTGTGTCTGACTCATCACTCTCCTCAAACACACCATTAGTAAAATGCCTTAGATCTTCAGCTTCAAATTCATCAAATACATACTCACCAAACTCTTCACTGTCACTGCTTCCATCATCTGGGTTATATTCTTTGTCTGAGTCACTATCCTCCCCATCATCCCCAGTGTTTTCATTCACAAATTCAGGCCATGACAGAGGGTCATCAGACCTAGGATCTTCCTAATCATATTTAGGAGGAACTTCTGATCTGTAGAACTCTTGAGAGTTATTAGGAGGAAAAGTAGTTGACTTAGAAGGAGCTGTAGAATTTTGGGTAGGAATGTGTGTTGTTTTAGGGTTTTCAGTCAAAGATGGATCATTAGTGCAAGTGCTGTAGTGGTCCCCCTTTGTTGATGTGGAAGCATCTTTTGTCACTTTTTCTTGAGGTTTGTTTGTGGTTGTTTTTTTTTCAGTAGGAGGTTTTTTCTGTTTACAAGTATTCACCTTCTCCTGTGTTTTATTTACCCCTTCCTTATTCCTACATTTCCTACCTCTTTGAGGAGTTATTTTATTCCTTGGCTGGGGACCATCCATCACAACTACCTCCTCTACAACATGAGTAATATACAGATTAATCAACCTGTATTTAGCTCCGAACTGCACTAAATCCCTAATATCACAATCACCACCAATATTCCTTAACCCTTCTTCAAAATCCAACCCAGGTTTTAGATAACTTATGGCTTCTACAGTAAGATAACCACACTTCTTAGCTAGCTCTAGTAAATCCCACCAACATAAGTCATCGCTATCTACTTCAAAAGTCCTACATTCCCTCCCAACATAAAGCAACTTCCCAAGAGAATCCCTTTCAAAATACCCACCATGCCAAATTTTCACACTAAATTTATCCATTACAAACTGCCACACACAACAACTAAAACGAATTCAATTACAATTCAACCTAAATTCAAAAACAGTGTAATCAAAACCCTAATTTTGCTAAACAACAATGCAATTATGTCTGACAACTTCAAACAACAACAAATTATCATAACATTGTAATCAAAACCTTAATTTTGCTAAATAATCAAAGTTTCATGCAATTATCAAATATAGGTTTTAATTACCAACAAAAGTTCTGCAAAACTAACCTGCAATGAATGAATTAACCAAATGTCGTGATATTTGAGCTATTTTCCAGTTCACGTTGAATTGTAATTCGAGAATTGACAAGAAAGTATGAGCTATAACAGAGGAATTGCAGAGGATACAATGTGGGAGAGAGAGAGAAATTCGTTTTGGGGGGAACTTAGTACAACAACTAACTTTGTTGGGTAACCTGTTCATCAGGTAATCAGTTATAAGGTCCATGTGGTGGATATTTAAACCAACATGGGATTATAATGAGATTTAGTAAATTGGGATTATTTTAAGCAGGCAGGGCAAAGTTGGGATTTTTATCATCAATTTTGGCTAAATTTTTTAGTTTATCGCAAGTTTTAGATTCGCTTGATTCAATTTATCAACATTTTAAGTTGTAAGACATAGCCCGAGACAACCTTCTAGAAGCCTGAAACAAATGCTACAATTAATTGTTTTTAAAGGTTTTGAGGTCACGAAAAAATATTACAGAAAATTTCGAATGGTGTCCCCATAGTCAAAGAAGGGCCATTGGATATTTTGTTGAGGTTTGTAAAGTCATATGAAGATTTTTGAATATTGAAAAAGACAAAAGTGACCTTTTTTCAAAAATAGTCTAAAAAGAGAGGATAATAAGTTTTAGAGGCTAAAAGCGAGTGTGAGGCATCTTGGTGTCACCAACACGTTTGAGACGAAGCCCAATACAACCTCATGGAACTCGAAAACGAAGGTTATAATTCATAGTTGTCGGAGGTTTTTGGGTGTCGGGAAGAAATTGCCGAAAATTTTTACATGGTGGACCCAGGATCAAAAGAACGCCATGGGACATTTTTGTTAGGTTCGATAAGGTCATACGAAAATCCCGAGATAACGAAAAAGATAAGTGTGTCTTTTTCAAAAATTTTCTAGAGGAGGATAACTAGTTTTAGAGGCTAAAATCAAGTTTGAGGCATCTTGGGGTTATCACCTATACGTTCGAGAAATAGTGGGAGAAAACAAGACTGAGGCTGAGACAACCTTCTGAAAATTAAAAAACAAAGATTATAAGTCACGGTTTTTTGAGGCTCTAGGGTCTTGGAAATAAAATCGTCAAACATTTTACATGATGTCCTCAGGGTCAAAAGAGGGACCTCAAATAATTTTCCGAGGTTTGAAAGGCAATAGGAAGGCCTCAGGATCACATTCTCTCTTATTAATAATTGTATAAAGAGTGAAGATATCAAATTTACAGGTTGAAATTAAACAGTGTGTGAGGCATCGTCACGAACAACACATGAGAGAAACGTAGGGAAAAACAGGCGGTGCCCAGTAGAACCCTTTGGAAGCCAAAAACAAAAGCTAAAGTTAACAAATTTCAGAGGTTTCATGGTCCCTAAAAAAATTGTCAAAAAATTTAAATGGTGACCCTATGTTCAAAAGAGGGTTCTTGGACAACTTATTAAGGTTAGAAAGGCTATCAGAAGATTCTTGGATAATGAAGAAGACATGTGTGCTCTTTTTTGAAAATATTTTAAAGAGAGAAGATAACAAGTTTTTAAATGCCAAAACTGAATGTGAGGCATCTTGGGGTCACCAACAATACGTGGGAGAAGTATAGGGAGAAAACAAGACGAAGCATGAGACAACCATCTAGAAGCCAAGAATAAATGCTATAATTCATAATTTTTGGAGGTTTCGGGGTTCTGGGAAAAAAAATGTTGAAAATTTTACATGGTGTCCTTAGGATCGAAAGAAGGCCCTTCGACATTTTGTCATGGTTCGAAAGGTCAAAAGGTCCCGAGAAATGAAAAAAACAAGTGTGCCTTTTTCCGAAATTTGTCTAAAGAGGAAGGATAACAAGTTTTTAGATAGTGTGAGGCGTTTTGGGGTCTCTTGTGGGAGAAATATAGGGAGAAAAAAAGTCAAAGCCCGAGACAACCCCTCTGAAAGTCAAAATTGAAGGCTATAATTCACAATTTTCGGAGGATCCGAAGTCCTGAGAAATAATTGCAAAAAATTTTGCATAGTGTCCCCAAGGTCAAAAGAGGGTCCTTGTAAAAATTGCCGGTGTTCGAAAGGTCATAAGCCCCTAGATGTGGAAAAAGACATGTTTGCCCTTTTTCAAAAATAGTTTAAAGAGAGAGGATACCAAGTTTTTAGAGGCTAAAACCAAGTGTGATACGTATTTGGGTCGCCAACAACACGTGGTAGATATATAGGAAGAAAACAAGACGGGGTCCGAGACAATTGTCTAGAAGACAAAAACAAAGGCTATAAATGATAGTTTTCGAAGGTTCAGGGAAAAAATTGTCATATTACATGGTGTCCGCTGAATCAAAAGGGGGCCTTAGACAATTTGTTAGGGTTCGAAAGGTCATAAGATCATGGGATAACGAAAAAGACAAGTGTGCCCTTTTTCTAAAATACTATAAAGAGAGAAGATAATAAGTTTTTAGAGGATAAAAACCAGTATGAATCGTCCTGGGATCACAAACAGCACATAGGAAAAATATTGAGAGAATATAAGACGAAACTCGAAACACCCTTGATTTGGAAGTCGAAAACGAAGGCTATAACTCATAATTTTCGGAGGTTCCGGGGTTCTGCAAAAAATTGCTAAAAAATTTACAAGGTGTCCCCAGGTTTGAAGAGGACACTTAAACAATTTTCATGCTTCAAACTGTCATAAGGTGGTCACGAGATAACAAAAAAGAAAAGTGTGCCTTTTTTCTAAAATTATCTAATGAGAAAAAATAACAAGTTTTTAGAAGTTAAAAACGAGTGTAAGGAGTCTTGGGGTCACCAATAATTCATGGGAGAAATATAGAGGAAAAAACAACATAGATCTCGAGACAACCCTTTAGAAGTCGAAAATGAAGACTATAATTCACAGTTTTTAGAGGTTCCGCGGTCCTGGAAAAAGTATTGCCGAAAATTTTGTTATGGGAAGATCGTAAGCCAGGTACTCATTTCGAAGACATTAGGAAACACCTTTATATAAGTTACAAATTTTCTGAAACATTTTATTTAACATCACATGAAGTTTCCTCAATATTTTTCGGATTTTAAATTAAGTTTCAAAATCGTTTTTTAAGAGTTTTCTAAACATTTTCGAGCGTCTGAATTTTCAAAATGTTAGATTAGACCAAATTATCAATAGCCTTTGGCATGAGGTAGTTAGACAATACGGCAAGAGATTGCTTATTGGCAAATCGATACTTCCTAAAAGAAAAGGTATATGAGAAATATCAAACACTTTTCTATTATTGGTGGTTGAAGTATCAGGAAACATAAGGATATTTTACCTCCAATGACTCCATAAAAAACAAAGTGGAATATAGAAAATATAGTTGTGTTTTAAATTTTGATAGTTCAATATTTTTGATTTCATATGGAGGTGTAAAGTATATAGACTTACCAATTAAATATCTTTGCTAACTTTCATTTGGTAACCGAAGACACACTTTGTATGATTGTTTCTACTTTGCCCCTTCCTTTTCAACTGTTTATTTGTTTGTATTGAAGAGCAAGACCAATAAGTATGGGCTAATAATGTTGAAAAATATCAACACATATACATTATTGCATAACATTTAATTAAACCAAAATATCACATATTCCAATTCTACCGACTTGGAGTTCACATTTCTTCATAGTAAAGATTGATTGATTGATCTCTATTTTGTCTATTCAGGAGCTTGATTTGTGAAGTCGACCAGGGTTTGATATTTTAGGGATTCATTAAGTAAAGTCATTTCATTATCGTGATGTATATTCTTTCTTCTTTATATGAATTTAAAACTTTTAGAAATAGTTTAATTTGCGCACTATAAAAATAAGTCAATTTAGCAACTAATTTTGGCAACGATTTTAAATTGGTTGCGAAATTGGCAACAAAATATCAAAAAATGATTGCTAAATTTATGCACCAAAATTGACAACCAAATAATTTTTATTTGGTTGTTAACTGGCAACAAATATTGAATAAATAGTTGCTAAAATTATGCACCAAAAATGACAACAAAATGATTTTTTAATGTTTGCTAAATGGCAACCAATTATCAAAAAAAATAGTTGCTAAAATTATGCACTAAAATTGGCAACCAATTGGTTTTAAATTGGTTGCTACTAAATAACGACAACCAAATATATATAAAAAAATGGTTGCTAAGCTTATGCACAAAACTTGACAACCAAATGATTTTTAATTGGTTGCTAATTGGCAACCAAATATCTAAAACTAGTTGCTAAGCTTATCCATGATTGTTTTAAAAACATTTGCTATACTACTATTGGTAACAAGATACATCTTCCTTTTAGGGCGCTTGTGTACTAAGATACTCTAAAGTTAAGCGTGCTCGATTGAGAGTAGTGTTAGGATCGGTGACCTCCTTGGGAAGTTTATCAGTTAAGAGTAGAGACTATTTTTTTTTATCATTTTTGAAAAATTTGGCAACCAAAATTGTCAGATTTGGTTGCTATTTGGCAACGAAAACTGATAATTTGGTTGCTAGATAGGGAAAGTTAATATTTAGTGTGGCAACCAAATATAAAAAAATGATTGCTATAATTGGCAACGAATTTTTAGTTGGTTGCTAAATGGCAACCAAATTTACAAACAATTGGTTGCTAAGTTTCAATGGCTACCACCTATATAGCAACTAGCATATTTGGTTGGCAATTTCAGTGGTTGCTAATTTCACTTTTTTTTGTAGTGTTGGTAAATTAAGGTGATATACGTAGGGCCTGTTTACTTCAGCTTAAAATCAGTTCAGTTCAGTTCAGCTCAGTTCATCTCCAATCAGTTCCATTCAGCTCTTCTCTTATTTTGCTACTCATTAATCCTTCATAAAAAACTTTCAGTTTAGTTCAGTTCAGCTCCAATCAGTTCAGTTCAGTTCAACTGTTTTCAGTTGAAGTAAACATGCCCGTAGTATTTGTTTGGATAGACGGAAAAGGAAGAAAAGTGAATGGAAAGGAGACAATTTTCGTTGCTTATACACTGTTTTGGGGGAGCAAAAGGGATGGAGATGGAGGGATTAACAATACAAGAAAATGGTCGATTTGTGACGCAATTTTTCTGTCACAAAGGCCCAATTAAGTCAGAAATCTAGTATCCGAAGAAAATCCGTCGAAAAATTAGTCGAAGCAGATTAAGCAGCTTGCGACGGAATTTCCGTCGGAAACTAGCTACTGACATAATTTGCGACAGATTTACTTGAAAAAAGTCAAAACTGATTTTCTGGCGGAATTTCCGTCGCAAATTTCCGACGAATTTCATAAAATAGAATAAAAACTGGCAGTGTGGCGGCACAGGGCCACCCCACCACCACTATCCACACCCATAACCACCCCACTCACAACCACCACTGTCCACTGTCCATGGTGAGTCTAGAACTATCTTCATACAATACGCGATTTGAAAAATTAGTACTGTAACTAAATTATTGCAAGCTGATTATTGTTATTGATGGAGGCCATATGAATGTAAGAATGATAGTCATGTTTTTCTTTTATAAAGTCCTTATTGCTTGCTTGCTTTTTTATGGTTTCCATAAAAACGTGCATGTCCAATGTGTCATTGGAATTTTATGGCTATTAAAAATTAAAATGATGAGAAAGATAATTAAAGCATTGTTTGAAAACAATAATACATATATATTCAAAAAAATGTATATAACATTAAAAACATTTGGTTGAGTTGATAATTGATTTAGATGACCTAAGAGAGTTCATGGGTTCAATTCTTGTTGCTATTATGTTTTTGGGTATAGTGTATAAGTTCTTGCATATGTGGCACAAAGTTGGAGAGAGTTTGTATACGTGGCGCTATATTGGCGAGAGCTTGCTATGTGAAGGAATGCAAGTGAAAGGATTTAATTTGTAATTAGACCATACATATGTCTAATATGAAGCAACATTTATACGCACCCGTATATATGGCGTACCATATTAAAAGGCGGATCTAAAAATACATAAGTGGAGGGGCATTAATTAGTTCAATAAAAATTTTCCACAAATCAAATACAATGATAAACAAATTAATAATCAAGCATTGTGAAAGAAAATATAAGAGGAGATAGAAAAAGAGAAGAATAAAATGAGGTAAGTGCTAAAATTTGATACCATTGACCAACTCAACAATTAGTGAAACATCCAAATTGTTTCATTCATTATCGAACATGTGCTAATTAATATTATTTCATTCATGCCTTTTGATTTTTAACTCCGAATACATTTTTGTAAGATCGAAATTGTTTTTAGTTTTCATAATAATTACTTGGTTAAAAATCTTAAAATATTTGGATTGGAAGACTTTGGCCTTGTAGGTATAGCATGCCATCTAAAAACTTTCACGAGACTACACTAGTCCACTAGGATAGCCCAGGGATTTAAAGTGCTTGTTGCACATGTTAAGTGCAGTCGTACGTAAGAGTGAGGGATAGGAATATAGGATAGCTCAGTTGGTTAGGGTTTATCTTGCGATTTTAAGAGATCACGGAATCGACTGTCACTATTTATAATTAGGACTTGTTTACATTTGTTGAAAACAATTGAACTGAATTGAGTTGAATTGAACTAAATTGATCGAACTGATTGAAGCTGAACTGAATTGAAAGTTTTTAGTATGGATTAATGATCATTAACTTTGGATTATCAATGGAGTAACGATTTTTAACTATGATTTGTATGGATTTTTGATTTTTAACTATGGATTAACTGTGGCTAATGATTTTTTTACCGTGATTATTGATTTTGAATTATTATTATCTATAACTATTGATTTAATTATGATTTTTATGGATTACTATGATTATTGATTTTTAACTATGATTTAACTATGGTTTGCTAATTTTTAACTATGGATTATTAATTATTTTTAAATTTGGAGTAATGGCAAAGTAATAATTTTGATATTAATCCAATAATTATGAAAAGAATATATTTCGTTATTGGTAGTTTATATTTTATAAAACAAAAATCAGTAATACATTTCTAAATGTAGTACTTTCATATTTTTGTGAATGATAATCCACTTATATTTTTGTTTCATTTTCCGAATGGTAGTTTTAAATATTTTTTTCGTAAAAATTATAACTATATATGAAACAAAATAAAAATAATGATAATTATGTTTCAAAAATATATTATGAACACACTAATAATATTATAAGAAAAATAAAGACATGTACAAATTAACATTAATAAAGCTAATACACATCAATAATATTATGAATAAAATAAAGCCAAGTACAAAATAATGATAATATTATGAACAAAACAAAATAATATGTATGAACAAATAATATTATGAACAAAATAATATATTATGAACAAATAATATTAGGAAAAAATAAATTAGCAAAATAAGAGAAGAGTTGAAATGAACTGATTGGAGTTGAATTGAACTGAAATGAGTTGAGTTGAGCTGATAAGCTGAAGTAAACAAACCCTTACTCTTGTAGCTTCCTAGTATATAAGTTTAAGAGGGCTTTTTTTTTTTTTTTTTTTTTTTTTTTTTAATTTTATGCAAGGA
>PYUH01000036.1:5054379-5077778 GCA_016808085.1 Suaeda aralocaspica
CATATGAAACGAAGACGAGTGAAGCGACAGAGGAAGGGTTGTTTACTTGTCAGCTTACAAGCTCAACTCACTCATTTAGTTCAATTCAACCCAATCAGTTACTTTCAACTCTTCTCTATTTGCTAATTATTTCCTATATATTATGTTCATAATATATTATTGGTTATAAATTATTGTTAATACATATTATTTTGTTTGTTCATAATATTATCATTATTTGTACTTGGCTTTATTTTATTCATAATATTATTGATGTGTATTAGCTTTATTAATGTTAATTTGTACATGTCTTTATTTTTCTATAATATTATTAGTGTGTTCATATATATTTTGAAACAAATTATCATTATTTTATTTTGTTTCATAAGTTATAATTTTTACGAAAAAATATTTAAAACTACCATTCGAAATGAAACAAAATATAAGTGGATTTTCATCACAAAATATGAAAGTACTACATTTAGAAATATTACTGATTTTTGTTTTATAAATATAAACTATACCAATAACGAAATATATTCTTTTCATAATTATTGGATTAATATCAAAATTTACTTTGCCATTACTCCAAATTTAATAATTAATAATCCATAGTTAAAAATTACACCATAGTTAAATCATAGTTAAAAATCAATATATAGTAATCCATAAAAATCATAATCAAAGTTTATGATAATATAATCTCAAAATCATAATCACGGTAAAAAAATCATTAGCCACAGTTAATCCATAGTTAAAATCAAAAATCCATACAAATCATAGTTAAAAAGTTTACTCCATTGATATCCAGTTAATGATCATAATCCATACTAAAAACTTTCAATTCAGTTCAGCTTCAATCAGTTCGATCAATTTAGTTTCAATTCAACTCAATTCAGTTCAATTGTTTTCAACAATGTAAACAAGTCCTAATTATAAATAGTGACAGTCGATTCCGTGATCTCTTAAAATCGCAAGATAAACCCTAACCAACTGAGCATCCTATATTCCTATCCTCACTCTTATACGACTGCACTACATGTGCAACAAGCACTTTAAATCCCTGGGCTATCCTAGTGACTAGTGTAGTCTCGTGAAGTTTTAGATGGCATGCTATACCTACAAGCCAAAGTCTCCAATCCAATATTTTAAGATTTTTACCAAGTAATTATTATGAAACTAAAAACAATTTCGATCTTACAAAAATGTATTCGAGTTAAAATCAAAGGCATGAATGAAATAATATTAATTAGCACATGTTCGATGAATGAAACAATTTGGATGTTTCACTAATTGTGAGTTGGTCAATGGTATCAATTTTAGCACTTACCTCATTTTATTCTTCTCTTTTTCTATCTCCTCTTATATTTTCTTTCACAATGCTTGATTATTATTTGTTTATCATTGTATTTGATTTGTGAAAATTTTTATTGAACTAATATGCCCCTCCACTTATGTATTTTAGATCGCCCTTTTAATATGGTACGCCATATATACGGGTGCGTATAAATGTTGCTTCATATTAGACATATGTATGTTCTAATTACAAATTAAATCCTTTCACTTGCATTCCTTCACATAGCAAGCTCTCGCCAATATAGCGCCACGTATACAAACTCTCTCCAACTTGTGTCCACATATGCAAGAACTTATACACTATCCCCAAAACATAATAGCAACAAGAATTGAACCTGAACTCTCTTAGTTCATCTAAATCAATTATCAACTCAACCAAATGTTTTTAAGTTATATATTTTTTGAATATATATGTATTATTGTTTTCAAACAATGCTTTAATTATCTTTCTCATCATTTTAATTTTTAATAGCCATAAAATTCCAATGACACATTGGAATGCACGTTTTTATGGAAACCAAAAAAAGCAAGCAAGCAATAAGGACTTATAAAAGAAAAACATGACATCATCTACATTCATATGGCCTCCATCAATAACAATAATCAGCTTGCAATAATTTAGTTACGTACTAATTTTTCAAATCGCGTATTGTATGAAGATAGTTCTAGACTCACCATGGACGTGGACAGTGGTGGTTGTGAGTGGGGTTATGGTGTGGATAGTGGTGTGGGGTGGCCCGGTGCCGCCACACTGCCCATTTTTTATTCTATTTTATGAAATTCGTCGGAAATTTGCGACGGAAATTCCGCCAGAAAATCAGTTTTGACTTTTTTCAAGTAAATCTGTCGCAAATTATGTCAGTAGCTAGTTCCGACGGAAATTCCGTCGCAAGCTGCTTAATCTGCTTCGCTAATTTTTGACGGATTTTCTTCGTATCTAGATTTCTGACTTAATTGGGCCTTTGTGACAGAAAAATTGCGTCACAAATCGACCATTTTCTTGTATTGTTAATCCCTCCATCTCCATCCCTTGCTCCCCCAAAACAGTTATAAGCAACGAATTGTCTCCTTTCTCACTTCTTCCTTTTCGTCTATCCAAACAATACTACACGGGCATGTTTACTTCAACTGAAAACAGTTGAACTGAACTGAACTGATTGGAGCTGAACTGACCTAAACTGAAAGTTTTTTATGAAGGATTAATGAGTAGCAAATAAAGAAGAGCTGAATGGACTGATTGAATGAACTGAGCTGAACTGAACTAACTGATTTTAAGCTGAAGTAAACAGGCCCTACGTATATCACCTTAATTTACCAACACTACAAAAAAAAGTGAAATTAGCCAACCACTGAAATTGCACAACCAAATGCTAGTTGCATATAGGTGGTACCATTGAAACTTAGCACCCAATTGTTTGTAAATTTGGTTGCTTTAGCAACAACTAAAAATCGTTGCCAATTATAGCAATCATTTTTTATATTTGGTTGCCACACTAAATATTAACTTTCCCTTCTACAACCAAATTATCAGTTTTCGTTGCCAAATAGCAACCAAATCTGACAATTTTGTTTGCCAAATTTTTCAAAATGATAAAAAAAATAGTCTCTACTCTTAACTGATAAACTTCCCAAGGAGGTCACCGATCCTAACACTACTCTCAATCGAGCACGCTTAACTTTGAGTATCTATGTACACAAGCGCCCTAAAGGAAGATGTATCTTGTTACCAATAGTAGTATAGCAAAGTGTTTTTAAAACAATCATGGATAAGCTTAGCAACTAGTTTAGATATTGGTTGCCATTAGCAACACATTAAAATCATTTGGTTGTCAAGTTTTGTGCATAAGCTTAGCAACCATTTTTTTTATATATATTTGGTTGTCGTTATTGTAGTAACCATATTTAAAACCAATTGGTTGCCAATTTTAGTGCATAATTTTAGCAACTATTTTTTTTGATATTGGTTGCCATTAGCAAACATTAAAAAATCATTTTGTTGTCATTTTTGGTGCATAATTTTAGCAACTATTTATTCAATATTTGTTGCCAGTTACCAAATAAAAATTATTTGGTTGTCAATTTGGGCATAAATTTAGCAATCTTTTTTGATATTTTGTTGCCAATTCGCAACCAATTTAAAACGTTGCCAAAATTAGTTGCTAAATTGACTTATTTTTATAGTGCGCAATAAAACATTTCTAAAAGTTTTAAATTCATATAAAGAAGAAGATATACATCACGATATGAAATGACTTTCCTTAATGAATCCCTAAATATCAAACCCTGGTCGACTTAAACAATCAAGCTCCTGAATAGACAAAATAGAGATCAATCAATCAATCTTTACTATGAGAAATGTGAACTCCAAGTCGGTAGAATTGGAATATGTGATATTTTGGTTTAATTAAATGTTATGCAATAATGTATAGTGTTGATATTTTTCAACATTATTAGCCCATACTTATTGGTCTTGCTCTTCAATACAAACAAATAAACAGTTGAAAAGGAAGGGGCAAGTAGAAACAATCATACAAAGTGTGTCTTCGTTACCAAATGAAAGTAGCAAGATATTTAATTGGTAAGTCTATATACTTTACACCTCCATATAAATCAAAAATATTGAACTATCAAAATTTAAAACACAACTATATTTTCTATATTCCACTTTGTTTTTATGGAGTCATTGGAGGTAAAATATCCTTATGTTTCCTGATACTTCAACCACCAATAATAGAAAAGTGTTTGATATTTCTCATATACCTTTTCTTTAGGAGTATCGATTTGCCAATAAGCAATCTCTTGCCTATGTCTAACTACCTCATGCCAAAGGCTATTGATAATTGGTCCTAACTCTATACATATTCCATTGTCAAAATAGGGATTGAGATGGGGGGATCTGACAAAAAGGAAAAAAAAAAAAAAAAAAAAAAAAAATAATATCCCACTCGACAAATAGTCCATTCAAGAGATCGAGAATGTTTTAGAAAGCCCTCTTAAAAAATCGATTTTGAACTTAATTTAAAAGTGCACTGAAAAAAATAACTTGTAGGAAGCATCACATGATTGTTGCGTCATAGCACGTCTTTTCAAACTAAAGTTGTGAGCGAAGTCGGAACAATCCTTATTCACACAACAAAACATGGTTTTGTTGATCACAATTCCCTAATTGTGTCAGGCAAAGAGATGAGGTTGCCCGAAAGGATTTTTTTTTTTTTTTTTTTTTTTTTTCTAATTATATGCAAGGTAATAAGTGCACGTATATGATTACCTTATTTATTATAGGGCCAGACAAACTAAAAATATAATTTTAGTAGCTAAAACACATGAAAATTGATGACATCAACCAATCATCAATAACTATACTAAAAGAGAAGTCACTCGCTATTGTCGTAATGTAGTTTTCTCCTGTTCATGATGTTTAAATTCAACAAATCAAATTTTCCCGGTCATTAGTAATCAATTCAAAATTTTCTTCAAAACAAATATAAATAAAAACAATCAACTATTTGCTAAGGTGTAACACTGTAACATAAGCCAATGAATGGTGTAATCTTATTAACAAAATTTTTGGCAATTAATTAAACATACTCCGTATATAATAACATACTCCATATATAATATAGAATTCAACGTGATATGCAAATTAAGTGTAATATCACTATTCTCAAGAGAATATATCAATATAAATTAAAATTTTGACTTATTTTCAATTTTCCATCCAAAACATTACTATATCAGCTTAATTCTAACGATTATTTGCTAAGGTGTAATAAAAGCCAATGAAGGTGTAATCTTATTAACAAAAATCTTGGCAACTAATTAAATCAACCTATATAATATGTAAATTAAGAGTAATTCATTTCTTAAAATTCCACTCAAGATAATATAATACTAATTTATCATTAATAAAAATTTTGACTTATTTCCATCCATCATATTAACTTGCATAAATTTAAAAATTTAGATGATAAGTATCATTTTTTTTATTGGTATAGATTTTTTACATTATTTAGTAAAACAGTTTCATGTCAATTTTGTCTAAATGTATTACTATTGCACGAGATCTCAATTATAATTTAATTTTATCACCATTAGACGGAATCTAAATATTTAAAATGTACTATTATTGCACGGAATATCAATACTTTAAAGTTGGTTACATGGGATTTTAGTTCAAATATAAAGCTATTACATGAGATATCAATATTTAAAGTTTGCTACTATTACGCGGAATTTTGATGATTTTTGTAGATATTTATTTTTTAATAGTATTGCACAGGATTTTGATGATTATATATATATATATATTATATATATATACATTTTTTTCTAAGCCTATATAATTTGGAGTTTCAATTTTGTGATTTACAAATTTAAAATGGTGAAAGTTAAAGCCCATAACTTTGATATGAATTTTTTATTCTTCATTATTTTTGGCAGTTTTTTGCAATTTGAAATTTGTATGATTTGAATTGCAATTTTTACTTACAATTTTTACTTACGCCTTTTTACTTTGAGATTGAGTTTCTATATATTAAATAGTACTAATAGTTATTCTCTTGTTGTATATTTCATTATATGTGTGAGTACAAAACTTGATATACATATATTATATAGTCTGAAGTAAGTTGCAAATGGTAGTGTGACACATAAAAACACTACAAAATTTAAATTTGGGAATAATATATATAAATACATGTACTGATGTACATGAATTGAGATTAACCCAGGACCTTTGATTATGTCAAGTGTTCATATATACACCCGACCCTTGCATGTTATTGTTTTTTTTTTTTTTTTTTTTCCTTTTTAATTAATGTACGGAAAGAAAGGGTCATTTTCTGAGGAATTGTTCTTGTGCTTTNGAAATCAACAAAATACTATAACTAACATATTCATTATTCATTATGAAAATATAACTAACATAGTTTCATGTGTACATTAAAATATAACATTAGTTGTTTTCTATTTAGAAATCTCACGATGTCACCAACAATACATTGACCAATACATGATTTTAGCTTCCTTATTAGTTTGTTAGCCTTTTCTATTTGGATAGTTCTTTTTTTTTTTTTTTTTTTTTTTTTTGTGAAATNTTTTTTTTTATTCTTTGTGAAATATTTGTATTTTTTGTTCGCATAATCAGGGGCGGATCTAGGAATTTCAAATAGGTGTAGCACTCCAAAAATTTCGATGTTCGGATCAATCGATTCGGTTTAACAACTAAAAAATCTGATTCATCAATTCGGTTCTCTTTTGAGAAAAAACTTGAAATATCTTTTCCATATTTTCTTTTCATGATTCTGAAAATTATGATATGCAATTAATTTAGATTAGTTCATTATTCTTAATTTGTTGTCTTATTGAATGTAATTAGTGAAGTTTAAGTGTCAATACAAATTAAAATATCATAAATCAAATTAAACAAATTTAAACAAATCATAAAACACAAGAATCAAATCAATTAAAAAGAAAGTAACAAAATACATTATTTAACTTTTGCATCATGAATAAAACTTCCCTTAGCTGTGGTATGTGGAATTGTTTTCATTCACATAAATATTCTACTCTTGAATTTGTTCCTATTTGTCTATTACCTCCATTTCTAAACTAAACTTCTGTAACATAATCAAAACCAAAAATTAAAAAAAAATAATAATAAAGAAATTAAAAATAAAATAAGAACAAAAATTTGTGTACCAAATTCATCTCCTCTGTTTACCATAGTAGAGATTAGAGAGTATGATTTCAATTTTTACATTGATTCTGTAAACTGGTAAAACATCTTTAAAACTACCAAATATCATTAACCCACAACATAAAACCAAAATCACAAAAACTCAACTAAAAATCAAAACTTTAAATCAAAAAAACACCAAACATCATTAACCCACAACATAAAATCAATTAAATAACAAATCAAAACAAAAAAATCATGAAATTACCTAAAAAAGATGAAACCTTTGGATCTTGATTCTTGAGTCGAAGAGGTGGAAAAGCAAAGCCCACTGCCCGTCTGCCCACGCAGCCAGCCTACCACGCACAGTCGAAGACTCGAAGCACAGGAAGTCAGGAACTGCCGCTGCCGCCTGCCGGAAGAGTCGAACTGTCGAAGCCCATGCTGCCACGCACCGACACACCCACAGGAACTGCCCGAACTTGAAAGAGTCGAAGCCCACGCACCGACGGACGGAGGCTGAAGAAGAACGGTGATGATTTGGGGTTAGGGTTTTGGGGTTGGTGATGATTGAGATTTGAGAGAATGAGAGAACTCGAGAAGAGAGAGAAAGCTAGGGTTTGGTTTGCTGATTTGGGGCTCTCAGCCCACGCACGCATTTTTTTTTATTTTTTTTTAATTAAAGCTGTTTTTTTGCACGTGCACGGGTGCTACTGTGCTACCTCCGCCCCTGCGCATAATAATAAAGTTGAGTAATGTTGATGTTACATTGAAGAGGTTAATAGCGTTAATATTGAACAACCTATTCAAACAGAACTTTATATCCAACGCTCACTATTTGAAACTGTATATTTAAAGTTGAAACTGTATATTTAAAGTTTCCGTTAGATATGTACGCAAATGATAGGAAATTAGAGTTAAATAAGGCCTAAGTTCAGTTCAGAAAATATAAGTTCAGTTCAGAAAATACAAGTTCAGATCAGCAAAAATAAGTTCAGTTCAGTAAAAATAAATTCAGATAAGTAAAAATAAATTCAGGTCAGCAAAAATAAGTTCAGATCAGCAAAAATAAGCTCAAATAAGCATAGGGCCTAATACAAATTGTTCCATTTGTGCAATGGATTACGAAGACGAAGATGTGGTTCTTGTTCTTCTAGCTTTCTGGCACAATTTTCATGACAACTGCACTGCGAGATGGTATAACATTGTAAACATAGCTATTGCGAGTTTGCGACGAGTGTGCTTATAAAATATATTTGTACATAAATTATAATTTACTACGTAATAATTATTTTGTCATTATTGGGTTTTTAAATGAAATTTGAATAATATCATGAGTTTCACGATTTTGAACAATTGCTTGTTCTATTTGTTGACTCAGGTAATTATACACTGTATGTAATAATGCCAAATTTATGAGACATGCCTAATTTCTTTGTCTTAGATGTAAACTTTACATCTAACAAGGCAATATAGTAAATATAAAAAACTTTGAGTGATAGTAATGGTACATATATACAAATACTATACTCATGTATACCACTAATATTTACATGCATCCCATATACCACATCTCAATATTGTATATAATTATTATTTACCTTATTAGGTGCAAAATTTACATCTAACAACCAGAAACTAAGAGTTTCTCCCAAATTTATTTCTATCAAAAAAATAAAACAATACTCATTCTCTATTTTTTTTTTTTTTTTAACTTGGCACATTGAACAAAAAAAAAAAAGTTTTTTTTAGTCCAATGTGGTGACGTAGCAAGTAAGAAAAAAAAAAATAAACAAAGGGAGTACTAAATTTATACTTTCTTTTAAAGTAAAAATAATTCGTTAATAGTAAGTCATACGACATCTACAAAAGCATTTGATACTAACAAGTACATGATAAATTGAATCAAATGAATTTTTCCTTCTATCAAAACTACTATTGTCGATCAGATCTTGCACTGTAGGCATTTCCCGCTTATATCGTTGGAATATACAACTTTCCTGGAGAGACGATGTCACGATGTGTTGTAGCCGTAAGGATGATCTTTATCTAATCAATCTTCATGTCTCCGGTAAAATAAAGAGAAATTCCTAGTTTCTAACAGTTAGATGCAAATTTTGCATTTAACAAGTCAATATGGTAATTATATACAACTTCGAGGGGTAGCATATGAGATGTATACAAATACTAATGATATACATATGCATAGTATTTGCATACATGTACCGTTCGTGCCGTTCAAAGTGATCTATATTTATTACATTGCCTTATTAGATGCGAAATTCGCATGTAACAGTCAGAAACTAGGCATGCCTCTAAAATAATACCTTTGCAAACCCGTATAAACCCTTATCAACGAACCAAATTTGTCCAAAACTACCTTACTTTTGTCACTTTCTGCGAAAAACTACCTTTCTTTTTAGTTTTTGTCCAAAACTACCTAAAAATGTCATTTTATTTGTTGACTCATAACTTATTGTAAATTCCGGCGTTGACCATCAATTTTCAGGCAAAAATTGTCACTTGAGCAGCACCTGACCGACGATGACAAAATTAAATGACTCCTTTCAAATTCAATTCCATTCAGGTAGATGAATAGAGATTGATTTGGGGAGAATTTTGGTTTGGAATTCAATTTTATAATGTGAGAGGATGAGAGACGGTGAAGTAAGAGAGAAGAAGAGCGGGAAAAGGAGGAAAATAGGGGGTTTGACGAGTACGACACACGTGCAGCTCACGGGACAATTGTCGCAGGAAAACTGATGGTCAACGTAAGAATTTTTGACAAGGTATGGGTCAACAAAAAAATTGAAATTTTGAGGTAGTTTTGGGCAATAACTAAAAAAAGAAGGTAATTTTTTCGCAAGAAGTGATAAAAACAAGGTAGTTTTGGACCAAAAATCCTAATTATGAACATATATAAACAATATTTTAAAGTCCCTCTCAAGGGGTAGAAAAAACCTAAACTTTCAAGGATGGACAATCTTTTCTAATGAAGGAAGTATTATTGACGACTTAAAACTAAAAAAAAAAAGGGCTCGAAGCTCCTTGAAAACTCGAGGGAGGCTAGGATTTTTTCGGGAGAAAAAAAGAGAGTAGAGAGGCATAAGGCGACGGTTGCATATCCAAATTTATACACTTAACTACAACATCTAAAAAGCCAATTGAAATACAACTTTTGAATATCAACTACTTAAACTGAAAATCATCAGCTTAATGTTGCCAAATAATAACAAACACAATAAGTCAATAATGAAGCTGATGCAATAAAATTTGCATGCGTGTATATTTCATATTCTGTCCTTGTTGTAGCATAAAATAAATTGAGTAAATCAAATAATCAAATATGATTAATGACTTGCATAAATACAAGAATGTAAATACAATGTTTTTCCATCAGAACTTTTTGCTCAGGCCTCAGCTATAGGGAATGCAGAACCAATCTTGTTTCCGAGACGATAGCACTTAATATTAACGGGGTATGGACCAACATTTATATGGTTATCTTCGTCTCCTGCAAAGAAACAAAGTGTGTAGAGGGCCAGTTCAAACTCTGGGCTTACTCCTACAAACATGCTTGACAGAGACTTGAGCACTCCGTTCCACTCGAATTGAACTGTAAGCAACTGTGTCTCAGCATCTGGCTGCAGGCAAATGAAGATATAAGAAATATATCAGGACAATGAAATAGAAGCAAGTGAAGTAAAGATTCTCAAAAGCAACTGAATCAAACAACAAAATAAAACCACTACACTAGCACAGGAAAACTATAGGATCATAACAAAAAAAAAAAATAAAAAAAAATGAACGAATAGATAGTAACTTTACAAGAACTTGAATGACATTTGACATTCAAAATGAGGTTTGAACAGAAATCAGCAAGAAAGTTGGACGATGACCATCAGCATCACGAAACTCTATTTTAATATATTTCGTATTTGAATTTACTGAGAGATCATATTTTGTGATTCAATTCCTATAAAGCGCAACATAACCAAAGCAACAAAGTATCAGTTACTTACGAATTGCTCATTTCTCCGAGGCAAAATATAACCTTGATAGTCTGCCTTTCCCTTTGCTTCTTCAAGGTAAAACTGCAGAAGAAAAAAATTACAAATTTTCTCTTATTAAGCAAGTACTTACGCATACTATAACAAGCTAAAAGTTAAGGTTGCATTTCCAAATACTAAATACTATGCATATTACAACATAATTACTTAATGAAAAGATGTCCAAATCGATGCAACTTCAAAATTTTCAACAGTCCTACAATCGATGTAACTGCATCACAGACGTTTACCTGAAGCCAGTTGTGAAAGCCTGATACTTGTTGTTCCCCACGCTCCTTAATTTCTCCGACAAAAACATGTTCAAAAGAAGATGAACATCCAGAATTACCACCTCGACCATAAAGAGTGAACCAAAGATCTATTAGCATCCTCTTAAATTGCTGAAAATTCTCAGTAAAGATCCCAGTGCTTGAAAGATACTTGCGAAGGTACTTAATAGGTGCAGTTCTACTAATCTCTTCAATAAATGCTGTCTGTTCCCGCCTTTCTTCCTCTGTTACCTTTTCCTTACATCCTTCATACGGGTTGTAGTTGTCAAGCAAGGCACAAAAACGAGAAAAAGTAGGTCTTCTAAGAACATCTTCATTAACCCATGTAAAGAGACTAGCTTCTGCCATGTCTTCCCTTTCATGGACCCTCTTTCCATCACCAACATCAAGTTCATAGTCCTGTCCAGGTGTCAACCGGTTAAAATCGAGTTCCCAAAGCTTTGCACAAGCTCTTCTGTAATCAGAAAGCTCTGCTTCAGATGGCTCCATTTCGTCAGCATACTGAACTTCCTCAGAGTATTGCTGCTCTTCTGGAGGACTTTTATACGAGCCCCAATGGTCCATATGAACCTGCTAATTGAGAATAATATTAGACATAAAACAGAATCATCTTTCATTAGTTGTAAGGAGCATAGCACAAGGAAAGCGCCATCTACAATTTCCTGTTATAGACTTATATTCAGAGAGAGGAAGGATTCATAAACTAGTGTCCTCTAAACTGCTATAAACCAAGAAAAGGATAGGGGTTTTGACTTTTGAGGGAGGATAGTGAGGACAAGACTAGACCAATACAAAGCAATTTCTTCATATTCAACCAACATCCCAATTACACCAAATCTCCAATATAATCCTTTCCATACCTTATTACCCCGCTATTCACATTTCTTTCCTAGAAAAATTCAGACTTGATAAAATTTAAGATTTTGTTTTTGAGACATTTTTTGGCTGATTTACTTCACATATCACAACCAATCTATACTAGTCGACTTATTTTTTTATACACTTCATTTGTTAGTAAACACAACCAAGGCATGGAGTTCTAAAGACAGTTACTACGCAGCTAAAGTGAATTCACTTGGAAGATAAAAGTCAATTCTTTTGGCCACAGGCTAATAACCACAAATATTGAACTAACAGTCCAACTACTCCAATATAAACTCCTTTCTATCCCTTGCTGTGATTCACTAATTCACAATTCTTCCCTAGAGAAATTCAGACTTAATAAAAATGAAAATTTGGTATTCGTGACAGTTTTTTGCTTGACTGATTTAAAGTAAACTCAATTGGAAGAGGGAAGTCAATTCTTCATGCGACAAACCAATTAATCTAAGCCTAACCAGGAGTACAGAAACCGCAAAGTGTACAGAAAACGCAAATATCAAATCATTAATGTATTATACCCTCTGAGGCTTCTTGTGATGCTTTCTGTGGGCAGTTTGCCAACCGTCATCATTCTCCTCTTGTTCATTCTACACAAATCAGAGGAGAAAAGTTAAAAACACCACACAATTAAATTCTTCCTACCGACTACATTATAATAGAGCAGGCTGAGCACCAAACAACTAACCTCTTCTCTTCGATTATAATTAGGCCCTTCATGATCTCCCTCGAGTTGATAATTTTCATGATTAGTCTAGTCGTAGATGCCAAAGAATGTGTCAAAACTCAAAAATATTGAAAAAAAATTGCTACGTATATACAAATGCATCCTATAAAAAAGATAGATTACTTAATGAGAACTACACAAAAAGCAGCAGATATACTGTGAAATATAAACTATCAAAGTTGATCATAGTTTAGCATAACAATTCTGCTCCTAAGTTAACACCTAATTCCCCTCAAAAAAAAAAAAAAAAAACTAAAACCTAATTAAAGCGATCGAGATCATGTATAGTATAACCATGATTATGATGTATTTGATTAATCAGGAGGTAAGTAAGCATTTTGTTATCCATACCCAACAACAATGTAAGTACTCAACTACTGAACAACACAGGTCATTATGATAGTAGTTATAATTCACCAAACTAAACACTAATTGACTTTAAACTTTAATCAAGAAAAACCCTTTAGCATAATTGCATAAATCATGCATTCTATCATTATTCCATATTTGTATGCATGAAAATTTGACCAACTTTTACAAAAAAACACTCATTATTGGTAAACTTGGGCTTATTCAGATTTATACATATATAAATCAATTAAAGCAGATAATTTATCATATAATATGAAATTTAACAAGATGTAGATCCTTTTTCCCTAAAACTTGTGATTTTACACACACACAAAAAAAAAAAAAAAACCTGTTGTGGCCTTGATTTATGAAATTCAGAATTCTCACTACTTCCATAGTTTCCTCCCTTCACAAACAAACACCAAAATTCAGTTTACATACTACCTTCGTCTTTTTAATTGTAACAATCGGGTATTTTTTATGACAGATAAAATATTTAATTGTTGCAACAAAAACGGAGAGCGTAACTGCTACAAAAATCACAAAAACCAAAACTTAAAAAAAAAAAAAAAAAAAGAGAAAATGGCATACATGAGTAACATTATAGGAAGAATGAGTTTGACTTTGATGATCACTTTGATCATTATCCTGATCCCCAGAAACTACCTGCGCATTTTAACCAACTCAATTATAAAAAATAATGTTACAAGTAAGCATATAACAATTAACATAATAACATTTATTTATTTATTTTTTTTTTTTGGGTAGATTGTAAAATTTGTAATGATGCTAATTAACCTCTGCCCAAGTGGATCTTGAGCGTTGTTCATCAACTGATTCAGAATTGTTGTTGTTGTTGTCATTGTCATCGTTGCGGCCGATTGTAACGTCAACGATACCCTTTACCAAGCCCTCCATTGATTTGATTTTTACGGTAATGTAAAAAAAAAACTACGTAAGATTGTAATCTTTAATCAATGTGAAAATGTGATAATGAAAAGAAAAGAAGAGGAGGGAGTGACAGTTGAAAAGTTGGGTTTTAAATACTATGTATGATTGTTGTAGTAATGCTTTAATATTAATATTTATTTAATTTTATAAATTATAAAAAACTCCTACCAATTAGCAATTCCCATATGCATTTTGCTTGCCCACCATCCCGGATCACGGGATCAGGCTGACATTTTTCGAGAAAAGTAATTTTTGCTCTAAGGTTATTCACCGTTCCGGACCATTGCGAATGCTCTAATTATATTTGGACCGAATTAAAGTGTATGAAATTAGTTAAAGATGATATGAAATATACAAATATTTATACAAGACAATGTTATTTAATAGGATCACTAAATAGTTAGACAAAAAAATAAGTTAATTAAATTAATAAGTCAATTACCTAAAGAAAATTCATAAATAATTTAAGGTTTTATCAGAGTCTTTTTACATGAAATATAAGCTAAAGTAATAATTGACTACCCTAATTATAAAATTGTAGTCAATTTTTTTAAGAACAAAAACTTTACTCCGTATTACAATTCTTAAAGTAGTACAAAAGCATGTCAGCAGATTCACCTTTGCTTGAATGATGGATTTGCAGTAAATTGGATACAACAATTGTTGATTAGAGAACATTCAAACAAAAACAGTAACCTATTTTTTAATTTTTCTTTAATAAGTATTTTCTCCGTATTTTTTTAGATGCATCACTAAAAAAAAGATATTAATAACCCTAAAGGCCATGTATAAGAATTAAATACATTTCTTCATGGGACATGACGAAAATTCACTTCATTTAAGATAATACTTGATTTAATTATTTATTTCCATTCTAAGTTTCTTATATATAGCCCTTAGGACTATATATATCATTTCCTAAGAAAAAATGTATCAAATTATTATTATTATTTTTTTTTTGACAAGAATGTATCAAATTATTTTCCTTCTCTCTATCTCTCACTTAGTCACTTATTACATGGGTACTCCATAATTCCCCTCTCTATCTTCTTCTTTTTTTTTTTCCCAAAAAAAAATGCCTCCCAAAATTGTGTTTTCAAATGTAAAACACCTAAATTGATGCAGACAAACGTCCCTGCATCTTGTTTCCATCTCCCTTATTTTTTTATTTGTATAAATATTTTACATTTATTTTACGATACCATGAAATTTATGAGAAGTGACCGGCTGTTTTCAATTGCAAAAAAGAATCGGAAATAGTATTAAATCAATGGAGTATCATTTTACCGAGTATTTATCTTTTGGCAGCAGAATTTACCACTATTGATTTACAAATGTTGGCGCCACATTAGAAAAACATAAACTCATCCAATTATAAAAAATGCACCTAGAACTATACATCTCGCAATCTAAATTTTTATCAGTGACAAAATTTTCTAAAGCCAGTCTATCCCACAAAGCTTCCCATGTATGTACATCAATCGATTGAAAACCAAAACAAAACAGAAAAACTGGGAAACCAACCATTTAACAGGATCAGTATTTACAGTAATCGTAGTACATCAACTTAAGTCTCAGATGATCTAGATGAAGAAACCATACCCTCGCGCACCTTTTTTGGTGTCCATCCAGACTTTTCCTTAACCTGTCTTAAAGCTACAAAATGGAGAGCAGCACTTTGCACCTGGTATAAGTGACATGCCCATGGATATGAATCTAATGCAGACCAGATCTTTTCTCCCTCAAATTCTGCCTCCTCCACTAATGATTCGGCTACACAATAAATGACATTGGCTTCAGGTTCATTGTACCCAGGCACAGCTACACATCCTAGAGATACAAATCCTTCTGGAGCCTGTGGAAGCCATATAGATACTGGAGTCACATAATCATCTGCACAGTTCCTCCATACCTACAACAATTCAAAGATGAATCATCAAATCAGACGCCAGTTCATCTAAAAAATTGACATCGAATAACCCACAACGCAGTGCCTCAAATCACGTAATCTTCAAATTCAGCCCAACGTGAAGTGAAATTTTTTGTTTCCATGGAACTAGATATGTTGAATAGCAATAGTAAAAATACCGACTAGCATATGAATCTTCAGCCAAAGTGGCTCAGAGCATCAGATCACTGTCAGTCACTTTACATCCCAAAAGGTGACTGCATAGGTAGTTGCTAGAATACTGGGATACTTCAATTTTTTTTATATGATCGACTTGCAAAAAAAAAAGAAAAAAAAAGGAAATCTTTGCATGGAAATGTGAAAAAGGTTCCTACCAAATCAAATCCCACAGGAAGTGCGAAAATCTGGTCATCGTGATGATAAACAGCAGCAACACTTGGTGGATGACTACCAACATGAGCTATGTCACCAATAGATACATACCTGAATAATTCATTGATTCAATAAATAACCCCATTTAATTTGACATTAAAGAAGAAAATCACAGGCATTTATGTTTCATTACAAGCAAAACACATCAGATCAGAAGACAATTCATTGTCATTGACAACACTGACTTTAGATCCAACTATACCACTGAAAGCATAAAGATTAATCTTCGTACTAATAAAATAGTGCAACACATGATTCCATAGTTTCCAAAATACATACTTCTATTTTCTATTTTTTCTCTTGCAGTATCCCCTTATTTGGAAGTTTCAAATTAATCACAACATTACTTGTCATGAGATCTCATGGGAAAGGTATTGCTACAGATTTCATGGCTCCTGTGTGATGAGGAGCTCCTAGAAATCTGATATTGCAATCAAAAAGAACAAACAATATTTCTTTCTTGGGAGAGGTGCTTAATTCTTATGACATGACTGGTTTAGTTGAAAATTATACAGGGAAAACAAAAGTTTCATACTGATGTCCATGATAATGAAACTATAGCCCCAATGCTAGAGTGATTTTCTTAATTCCATCATCACCCTACACCACCTTTTAAAGTAATGGATTCAACGAAAGTATTTAGTAACAAGAATATTTCACTAATGATGTTTATTTGTTTGGTCATTTGCTCAAGTTCAGACAAGTTACTGATTTATTGAAAATAAAACAAGTAGCAGTAATTTCCAGGCCATGCTAAATAGAACAGTTAAGACAGGAAATGCAGACACATAATACCACCCAGCACATAGGTGGTAGGTCCCAGGAACAGGGATGGGAAAGGGAGTTCCAAATTACCCAGAAGGACAAGCTGGTCTCCAGATGCTGCATATGTTATCATCTTCAACAGCCTGAATTAAAAAATGATTTAGACAGCAATTTCTTCAACTGAAAAGGCATAATGAACGCATATTTACAAATTCCTCACCTTCTTTCTACACAACGTGCATCTACCTTTAGATTCTCGTTCACTACTCCAAACCTTAAAGAAGTTGAGATTGTGTTCCACAAGCCTCCTTTCACGGGACACAGAACTAGATGATGATGCTTCTCTCGACATAATAATAGCTTTACTTTGGTTTTGGTTTTGCAGATCTCCCCTATCAACTTCACTCCAAGAGAAGTACACATGTCTTTGGCTTGAAGGTACCTGCTCATGGATAACCTTATCAGGACACTTCTGTACCCTAGAACAGATACAACATAAGAGGAAAAATTCTGTTATTTAACCTTTAACGGAAAACTTTTCACATCAAATTTATAGGCCTTCCACATCCTTCGCACTGTTGAGCAGATTTTGTTTGCTAGGGGTTCTCCATCTACAGATTCATCCTCAGGCTTGCACTTTATGACCCGAGCAAATGGATCAGCTCTCTTGAAATTTTTGAGATGAAGGATTAAATGAGAAGGTTGAAGTCTTCCAGCTTTTGCTAATTCAAGGGCCAGTAGTTCTTCCCAGGGAACATCCCACATAATCTTGCTTGGAATTTTGTCGATCATCGCTGAAGCTTTAAACTAGATTCCAAGAAGAAAAAGAAAAGAAAGAAACACACACAAACATAAGCATACAGTATTAGAACCAAAACCCCTAGACTAGCCACCTTTCTGTTCTTTACCTGAAGTAGCATAACCCTTCTGTTTGTAACCAACAAGACCCTTTGTGGAGGCAACATGAAATGGCCTTCATAATAGTCAGACCACGCGAATTTTGATGGCTCTTTGTAGATTTTTGTGCACCCCAAGTAATGACTTGCTTCCGCAAGCCAAAGAATCATCTATATCAAAACACGAAAAAAAATTAAACTAGAAAGCTCCTCTTGTTGAAGCGAAAAAGGGATCACCTGGATAGAGTAATAGTTTAAAGCAAGTAAATAAAATATGACTCCTTTTGAAATCACAGTTCCCTTTCTTCTTTATTTTGTTTGACCTCAGGCTTCCAAAGGGTTAAACAATGAAAGAAAAACAAGAGATGTATAAGTTTAGATAAACATCAACTTGGGTGGTAAGACTGAGAGTGTCAAGGGTTCAATAGAGGCTCCACTTTAAAGGTTTAAACTCTCATTTAATATAGTAATTTATCCAGTCTTCTATGTTGTTAGCAACAAAATAAAAAGGTTATATGAATCCCTGTGGGCCTGTGGCTGAAGCATACAACCACTTGTTAAGGGTGGTAAAAAGTTCACAGGCCTAGGAAGGAGAGATAATCCTCTTAATGAAAGTGGTTGAGTGAATGGAGGAGGATTACTTGAGGATGACCAAATGGGGTAAATTGTTGGTTCAAGAAGCTGAATCATCTTTCAGGAATAAATCTTTGTTTTAGTTGTTGTAGTTGTGGTTGTCTTAACGGAAGCGATTCTAGTGATTCCCTTGCAGGATATGAAGTAGAATGCATGAGGTATGACCCAACACTATTATTGCAAGCCCTAAAAAGTGAAAAGCCACTCCTGATTTATGCCTCAAAATGACACTAGAATACTTCAAGGGGAAACATTAATTTCTTAAGAAAGTTTGTTAGGGGAAGCTTTCACTAGGCTTTATATTTATCACATCTCCTAACAGTCACAAGCTATTATGTCTATGCTTGCCATGGTGCTCAGTTTTTGAAACACTTCACCAGTCAAAAAGGTTGATAAGAAAATATATATGGGCTTACCATGACCTTATGTTGCAAGCCTTTCTATGACAAAGCGTCCTTATTCTTTTAATGTACTCAGTGACTACAAGAGAACTGCTGAACAAGACAGTTAAGTTAAGAGTGTAAGACTTCAAAATATAGGGAAAACAAAGTTTGAAGCTTTTGGAGTCTGTTTCGCTACTGTTCTAGAAGCAAAAATTGAAGTCGTCCCCATCTTTAAAGGAAAACACTATGGGGAGTGGAGGACAGAGGAGTAATGGGTGAGGTGGCAAAATGACAGCAGAGTTATATTTACATAGACAAGAAGATTCTATCATAGAATACATAAGTTACAAAGATGCAACCATGGCAACCAAGCACCAACTTGGATCTACCCACTGGGATTTAAGATGATCTACAACATTATTTGGCTTTGGATAAGAAGGAATCGAGAAGAAGCATTTCTGTGGATGACTATTTGGGATGAGTATTGGTTCATGCAGCTGATCCCATCCATTTGTGATTAAGACTTTGACTATGACGACGACGATGAAGAAATTTTGATAATATCAAAGTTGAAACTTTTGCATTTCTGTTTTAGTTATCAACAATTGCCTAATCAATATTTTTGTAGATAAATTGCTTCATTATAGTTCGAGCCTCTAGTAAATGAGCTTTGATTCCCTATCCTAATCTTTACATATTGGGGTACCCTTGGTGTCTTTTTTGATATTAATCTTAACAACAGCAACGGAGGTTTTAAAATAAAGATCGGATGGGTCACATTCAAACCATAAGCAAAATAGGAAGATTTTAACCTGTCCAAGAGCTTCTCTTTCATTGTATTCTCGAAGAATAAAATCTGAATGTATAGCTCGGGGATTCCGAATTCTTTGAAGAGAGGCCCTATTGTTCAAAACTTCAAAGCATCTAGCACAACTTGCACCAATTCCATCAACAGTCAATGACAGAAAATCTAATGCACCACTCATTGGTTGGACTATAAATCCCACAAAAGCTCGCCCGAGACCATGAGCAAGGCCTATGATACCATTCTGCCTAGCACTCTCAACAGGCTTTCTCACAACTCCTGACACACCAAAGGCAAAGCCTTGTGCTAGAGCTTCAGTTCCTTGAATCAGTCCATCACCCACACCAGTAATTCTTCTAGACCATACCTGAGGCGATTTCATATCAACCTCAATATATCTGTATAGGAAATAAAAGTAATGTATCGACAGAGGAAACTAGTGGAACCTGTTTGGAACGTAACCGTAGAAACTGTCCATCTGTAGAAAGCTCAGCAAAACCTTTGCTTAGTGAAGCTAGTGTAGATCTTGTCATGCCTAGTACATCAACTGAAAGTATTAGATGCAACGGATTGTGTATTAAGTCTCTCCAGATCCGGTTTGTAATAGCAGGAACCACAGCGCTCTTTCTCATAAATCTGTCTGCGTGTACAACCTTCCGTAAGTGGATCTACAAAAGATGCATGTTACACAGTTACTGCCAACAGATCAATTGTGTGATGATCGTTCTACGCAAAGTTCCAAGAATCCAACAGTATCCATTAGACATAATGATTCATAAATAAGATCTTGTATAATTTCAAAACTAAGCCAAATGATACAAGGCATTATAGATATAATAAGAAGCTTTAGAATTAAAAAATACACTTGAAAAATCATGAATCAAGTAGTAATCTTGTATTAACAGAGATCTTACACTCACGTTCCAGATACAAATACATTTGGGATTTTTTGTCAGGTATCCTTGAAGTTTGAAGAAATTTATCAATTATCCATGGGTTTGAATAAGCTCAACAAGTACCCCTATTACACATAAGAATTCACCTCGTCCTAAAAACTTTCAACATAAGAAATCCTTACCGATATTACTTGGGTGTGTGACTATGATTTTTTTGCTAGGATTTTGCGTGACATAAGTACATAACTATAGAAGTGTAGAAACTCATTTATCTATCCTTATACAGTTTCATATAGTCCATCGAATCCGTTCTCTTTTCTCCTTGTGAAATACAAATTTTCAATTAAGAATGTCTATAAACATTAACAAAGAAAAGAAAAATTGGGTGGGAAGGCGATAACCGAAGTTTAAAGACACATCTCAACCTATTTTATGTGCATACCTTGTAAAATCTTTAAGAGCAAGGGTACCTGATGAAAACTTCTAAACATATTCAATTGAAACCAATAAAAAAAAAACTAAGACAAGTCAGACCACTTAAATAATCAACGATATTTAGCTGAAGACATCTAGATAGAACCAAGAAGGCTGCAAATATGTATTTATTGAGTTGCAAAGGGTTAGACGCAGATCTTAAGGGAGAATCCAAATCAGGATAGGCAGAGTTTCTGTTTAAGACCACTTGGTAATTACAAGCTCTACATTAAGCATAATTTTTCATGGGCAGTCTTGCAGTGGGCTTAAATGCAATCAAGATTTTACTGAGTTGCACTTAAATGGACACACTCCCAAGCACAAGGGGACAAACGTGTATATCAGCACCGTTTCCAAACTAATTCTTCATGATCCTCAACCCTGGTCGGCCATAGTCGTTGGGCATTTGGGCCAACACCGTCCCCGAGACTAAGATGTACATGAGACCCTAATTAAAATTTATTTTATTCTAGTGTTCCTTTAGTGTATGATATACATAACACCTTTTTGTTGTTGAATTAAGATGATGTATTATAACTTAACAATAAAATCGGGTAAAAAGACAAGTGTTGTCAGGACTTCTTGAAATTGATAGAAAGCTCACTTGAATTTTGAATGCACTACCAATGGCTGATAATAAAGGGCTCCATACTCCCAACACTCCATGCGGTCTTTGAGCCGGTGCTGTTTCCAGTGCAACTTTCAATCTGACTTCTGATACATCTATATGGCTGCAAGATAGAGATAAAATGCCAGAATCAATAATTGCCAACAAAACTGGCAATAAGTTCATAGAAAAGGTGCTAATAGAAGTGATCTAAAAATTAAATCCCCAAGCAATGAAAAGATGATGGAAATACATAATATATGAGATAAAATTCCATCAAGTCCATGTTTTTTCATTGACTACGGATAGCAAAGAACCAGAAATGCAAGGGATGGAAATCATATGTTGCACCCAAGTGCGTCATCCTTATTGTGCACCAAGCATAAACTGGTGTTATTTTGGTGCTTTTAATTCCAAAAGTTACTTTGCTTTTTCTTCGATTTTTTTCCCTATCCACATGACTTGTCATTTGTTTTCAATTCTAATTACATAAATATGACTATATGTAAGAGGTGCCTCTTTTTCCTCACTGTTCAATATATGTCAATTGATAACATATTGTACCTAACAATGTTGATCAAAATAATGTCTATCATGAACAATTATTGTAATACATTTTAAAATCGAACACATTGTAGCAGCTTCTTGTTTTCCAAAATTTCCTCTTATTAAAAGATCATATACTTCCATGAAATAGTTAAAAATGAATGTTTTAAATGTTAAGAGTTGAAACAGCAGGTGCTGATGGAGTAAATTCTTACTCAATACGTATTTCTGGATCAACTTGTGTAACATTTTGATTCTGAGGAAGACGATCAAGCTGTAGATTATTGTAGAAATCCATTGCAGCCCAAATGATTGGTTCATGAATATTTATCCTCCACCACTTTTCAGTTACCTGTCTAGTCATCAAAGTTGTTAGGCACAATTAAACAAATAATTCTGTTATATCAATCGAAGGCGAAGAAACAGGAATCGTTAAACATCACCCGAATGTACACTTCAGGATACACTTGGACGCCATCAGTATTCTCATTTTGAATGGTTAGAGTCATTTTAAATACTGGTTGTTGCATATCAATTTGCTCAGGTGCTAAAAGCACAGGCAAGGCTGTCAAGGGAAGCTGATTGTCAAGCTGCAAATGATCCAAAATGAGCTTGAACCTGCAGCACATGGGTTCATCACAATAATTGCAAATGGAAGTAAGGATGGTACATGATCTAAAACTGTTGCTAGATTAATGGAAATGACTGTAAAATTCCTAGTTCAATTGAGTATTAAGTTTTTTTTTTTTTTTTTTTTTTTTTTTTTTTTTTTTTTTTTTTTTTTTTTTTTTTTT
>PYUH01000036.1:5080153-5093565 GCA_016808085.1 Suaeda aralocaspica
TTTTTTTTTTTTTTTTTTTTTTTTTTTTTTTTTTTTTTTTTAAAACTGCTAAAATTACACTAAATCAAAATTATTTTTGTTGAATTACACTAAATTTTAATTTGCCGAGCTTACTGTAAATATAACGATTTTCAAAGGAAGGTTTAACAACTTCTTAATGATTGAAAGTGCTTTTTACTGAACTTGATTTTCTGCAAAGTATTAAAATAAGCTTAGGAGAGCATGACCTAAGCAGTCAATTGCAGAGAAGACGAAAACGCTAAACAAAGCGCCTCATTAAAACACTTGAAGAAAAACAATGTGTAATATTGGCTTAAAATTGATGTTGCTTTTCACAGTAGTATTATTAATTATTCCATCTATGATTACAATGTCTACTTTGGAGGTAGATAGAAAATGATGGTGCAAATGTAACAAAAATGAGTGGCATAAGTAGTTTTAATTAGGACCAACATGACAAAAGGAAGGTGCGATATTAATATGTTAAATATGTCAAAAAGCCTCACCTGTTTGTCGTCCCACCACTATAGCCACTAGTATATGCTATATAGACCCTCTCCAAGTATAAATAGGAAAGCTCTCTAGGTCTATGGTCGATAACAGAAAGACCAAGCACACCAAGCTCGACAGTTAGCTCAAATGGTGGAACAGTGTTTTGCAGTTTTCTCTGCATCTGAAGACTCTCTCTATTCTCAGCCATTACCACACCATCGCCCTGTGTATTCAAACTAGATAGATGCTCCTCCATGAATCGAGCTACTGTGATATTACCAGTGTCCACCAGTTGAAACTGCACTCCCACTCCTAGTGAACACATGGAAGCAGAATCCATATTGAGTGTTGAAGTGATCACGTTACTGTCACTATAAACACCAACATTGAAACTTTTTTGACCATATGGATCATCCCAAGAAAAGTTCGCTGTAGATAATGGCTTCAAGTGGATAGCTAGGTCATCACCAAAATCACTTTGGCAAATGCTGATTGTCTTGCTTGTTCGATTTTCAATCCTATATGTAGAAGAAAAATTTGAAATTAAAAGTAGAAGAGAAAAATCCTCAAAGCTGGACTAATGAATTTTCTTTTGACTATTGATTTGCATAAAGTCGCTACCACAAGCTGATACATTTATATGCAGGTTATCATATGTACACCATAAAAAGTAAGGAAAGCATAAAATGGCTTTGCTCCAAAAGAAAAAAGCCAAATTATGGAAAAAGAAGGCAAAATGGGAAGTTGCCGGATTTCAACTTCCAACCTTGAGTCAATCCTCCACTATTGCAAATGAACATGTACACATTTTGTCCAAATCAAACAAACATATCTACTTAAAATAGTGATAACCTTGAAAAAAAGTCAATTCTTTTATTTGGGTCTAGTGTCACAATACACCTGCCCCTGTTGCCATGCATTTAACAAAAAAATTCGAGGAAAAAAAGAAAAACCTGATGGGACTTTTTGAGCCTAGACGAAAAACAACAACAAAACGTGATCCTTCTTCATAGCCCCGGACTTCTATTTTGACAAATTTCCGTCCACCACATTCTTTTCTCAAAACTAGGGTGAGGGTGTCTTCCTTATGGATCTCGACCGGAAATGACCATTTTGTATCCCCCAGGCGAATCTACACAATTACCAATTTGAAACCAAAAAAGAAAAAAATTCAGATAGAAAAAGATTAGAAAAGGTCCACCAGCTAAAAAAAACCTAATTAATCATATTCACACTAACACTTGATTTAGAAAAGAAAATTATGTTATACATTTGACAGAAAGTGATAATTATGAAAAGCAAGGAAAAAGAAATATAACTGACCAAGCAAATGTACTTTAAATACCTGAAGCTTATTAGATTCGGTTGTTTCTCGATAGAAAAAGCACACTCTTGAATCTGATGCCCTTAAGACCTTTTGCTCATCATGGTTGCTCAACCTAACAAATATATCCTGACCTGTTCTATTTGTGAAAGTCATGTATGGTCTAATGGAGATTACCTGAAAAAAGGAAGTGGTACACTATTACTTTTGTCTACACACATCCACTTCCAAAGGTTTGGCTTCAAAAATTACCTTTGTCGGAATGGATTGATAAGGGCATGGTTTGGTGGTGATAAACAGTCGCATACAATTACCAGCAGAATCATAAGCTGACAAATCCAGTGATCCATCCTTTATAAAAATAAAATAAATAAAAAGAATTGTCAAGATTACACTTTATGAGGCCATCATGCCAAGTGATAAGATACAAATGCATTTTACCATGTCACCAAGTGGAGAAAGATCTTTCACAGGCCCAAATGACTCTTCACCATCATCGGTAATAGAAGCTTGTAGTCCCACGGATTTGAAGTTCAAAGATGAAGCAATTGTGCAACCTTCCTGGAATTCATCTTCAGTTATTTGTCCACTTATTTCTGGATTATTATTTTTTGACTTCGGTGAAAGCACCTTTCCTGCCTTTTTATCGGTCCTATCAACTACCCTTAATATAAGAGGAGGGCACCTGGAAACAGCAAACCAATACGGAGCATAAAATCGTACAGCCTTTGGCATTGCTGAATGTTCTTTGCCATGAAATTGCTCCAGTACAACTTGAACAATCCTGCACAAGTTGTTTTTTTTAGATTTCAGAACTAAAAAAGAATCCAACAAGGGAAAATAAATTGAAGAAAAGAATCATTAAAGACATAAAGCAAGTAATTAATTGATTATGTGAATCAGGTCACCTTTTGGAAATTGAACTTCTTAGATTCAGAGTTGTGGATGACACTCCATCTGAACGAGAAATAGGAATAGCTTCCTGAAAAGAAAACAAGATGTAATATAGGTTTTGGCAGAATTGAAAAATCAGGAGACAAAGGGCAATAGAATATAGGCTTAATCATACTTGCAATGGCAGCCACCCTTTTTGTGGAAGTAACGACAAGAATAAAGCTTTGGTAACATCGGCAGCATAGACATTTATAGCTTTTCCAGGCGAAAATATACCTCTAGAACGTGCCACAAAGTGACCACTTGATTGCATTTCAAGGACAGAATACTCAACTCTCAGTGGAAGATAATTGGCAATATTTAAGGGGGATTTCACGACAAGACTCCAATCCTGGATGGAATCTGAACGGATATCTTTTGCAATCTCTGTAGCCTGTACATTCAAGCAGAACCAAATTCCATGGGAGCCACTGGAAGAGATTCCATTAATCTGTTTACAGTACAGCAATTTTTCAGACTCTCCTAAATCAGATACACAAATCTCAGACTCTTCTTGAGGTTTGCTAGAATCCTGTGACTCAACAGGCTTTTCAACAACTTTACTCCAAGCATATTCATCTGGAATACCATAATTTACAGGTCGTAGAAACAAAACATAATATCCATCTTGCGCTACGCATGCAAGAGGAAGGGGAACGGAGTCACCAGGTTTAAGTTGCCCAAGTGGTACACCTTGCTGTGCATCACTTGAGACATGTTTCCTCTTTCGTATCCATTTGCGTTGCCTTACATGATTCATATAATTTTCCGCATCATAAGATTCAGGCCACCTAAGGCTTTCATAATCAGGAGCATAAACCCATCCACCAGTTGTACCAACTGATGCGTCATCAAGATGCCAATCATCAGCCCATACCCAAGCACATGGTGAATCTACTTCTGAATTTATCTGTACATTAAAAAAATATATATAAGCATTAAGGGTGGGAGGCAAAACAATATAAAATAAATTACAAGTGTATCCTTGAATAACTAAGGGCCAAAACCCAAAAAAGAAAGATAAACAAGTAAATAAATAAAATCCAGCAGTGTGAAACTTTTGCCAGTACTGACTCATCTTTAGCTAACATTTTATACTAAGGAAAAACAATTATACAATTGAAATTAGCCAACAACTATTAACACTAGTGAACCAGAATGTACAGCAAGTTATTAATAAAAAATGCTTTTCAACTTTAAATCAGATGAAGATCAGATACCCAGATTTAACAATGACAATGTCAGCACTATACAGCATCACCATGAGAAAAAATTCCATCAAAAGCTGAAAACCAATCAGACCTAATACTGTAAGAAACAGACATAGCAGTATGGTAACTTACCTGGTCTGAGCCTCCACCAACTGATTGATTATTAGTAGGTTTTCCAGAGCAACATAGCCAACCATCATCAGGATCATACTTTTCTATTTCAAAGAATTCCACTGTTTCAACCCTTTCAGCATTCATCTTTGAGTTGCCAGATGCCCATGGATAACTCTGTGGCCTCTTGGTATCAAATGGGGCCTTAGCTCTCAGGCACAAATCCAGTGTGAAATCAGTATCATTACGTACTGAGACTAGGGATCTGATACTTACGTATCTGTCACCACCCCTCACACTAACTTCGCTAGCAACAACATCATTGCCCAATCTCCAACAAGCAGCAGGAGCAGCATAATTCAACCTCACTGTAGTCCAGGGTCCTTCTCTGGTAGGACTAATCTGGATAAACCCAGGCTGTTTACCATCAACATTTGAATGCTTTCCGTTTTCAACTTCCACTTTTGATGACATAAGAACAGAAAGCCTTAATCTTCCTTGTGCTTCCTCGGAAATCACACCCTTTGACAACATACAAAATGTACTCATGGTTCAAGTTAGCAATCGTTCCAGAAAACTTGAGGATCAGAAATTTTGCTCAAAAAAAAAAAAAAAAGAAAAAAGAGTAGCACCTTTGATTCTGGAGGAAATAGATCGATCCATTTCCATACGTTACCATCTTCATCAGAACATGCACTTTTCAAAGCTGCTATCTGCTTCAATGGGGTTGAGAAAGATCCAACTACATCACCTGCCAGAATACACAACATGGTCAGAGAGTAGACAAAACTACACAGAAGCAGCAATGACTATGCGCTTATGTTACAGTTATGAGATCATGGTTTCTAAGTCCCTCATCAGATGTAGATTGGATTAAGACACTCCATTAAATAACAGACAAGGAGAGGCATTAAGAAAAAAAGCATATATAAAAATGTGATAGAAATATAGTACGGAGTACATAAAAAATATTATTTCCTCAAAGCAGAAAGTTACACCCAAAACACGATACAACTGCCAAACCCTAGTTTATGAACTACCTATCAAGGCAGTGTCCATTAATAAATATACAAACATGCAACGTTTCTTGACCTTCTAGTATCCTCTAAACCCACATCACCTAGCCCTTCATATAGCCAGAAATATGAGAGACACGATGACCATCTTAGAGGTCAAATCGAATAGTCTTAGTTATAATTTTACAAAGCTCTGCCGACATTTCAAACTCATTTTTTTCCTAATATTGTAAATCTGTTGAAAGTATCAATTATCAACACTAGCTATTTTTTAAGCATTTGTTAGGAAAAATCGTCTAAGATGGTTTGGACACATAAGACGGAGCCCGAGCAACGCTACGTTATGAAAATTGGAAGAGTGGCAATACAATGGACGGAGAAGAGGTAGGGGAAGACCAAAGTAAACTTGGATGAGGGTTGTTAGTGGAGATATGGGAAGTTGGTTAGAGTTAAACAGGGAAGATCAGAGGAAGAGGATTAATGCAGATGACTTTAACGATTTCTCGTATTCATTCAAGTCTAGCCAAGCCCAAATTAAGTTGGGACTAAAGGTTTGTTGTTGTTGTTGTTAGGAAAGCCAAAACAATTTTACATAATAAGTTACACTTAGCAATCCAGTTTACCATTCTTCAAACCCTATTCATTTTCAAACTCCGTTCGCAATTTAAAGCTATTCTATATTTTTCTTTATTCCTTCTTTAGAAACTTTATACTACCCCTATTTCATATTATGTGCAATATTTTCCTCAAATGGACGATACATTTATGTGCATTAAATTGTTCTTTCTATTTTTGGTATGGTTTGTTTGGTGAAATTATCATTCCATCCCCAATTAGAAAAATAGACTAGTGATTACACCATAACACAACTAACCATTAAAACCACCACTATCATAGATTGCCTTTTTCTTTTTTCATATGATTTCAAACTGAAACTCCGCCAGTGGATTTTCCCACTGCCAGTCCCAAGCCTGGATAAAGGAGGAGGGTTGTGGTAGGTCGAAGACAGCCAACGTGAAACTTAGTCACATCTTATTACATGAACCAAAACGATGATTTTGTGAGGGCGTTCCCTACTCAGCGACGCGCTGCACTTCCCAAACCCGGGTGTAGTGATAACTATGCAAGGGTTGCTAGGTCGTCGCCCTGAAGCGACGCGCCACATTGCCCGAATGTGGTGTCAAATAAGCAAGGGCATGCGATTGGGGTGTCCCCTACTCAGCGACGCGCTGCACTTCCCAGGCCCGGGTGTAGTGATAAATATGCAAGGGTTGCTAGGTCGTCGCCCCGAAGCGACGCGCCACATCGTTAAATGGTGGTGTCAAATGAACACAGGATTGTAAGTGGTGCAAGAGAGCATAGGAGGAAGGGGTCTACTGTTGGTTTACGGGTTGGTTCTTGGAATGTGGGGTCTCTAACGGGGAAATCAGCAGAAGTGGTGGAGGTAATGAAGAGAAGACGAGTAAACATCCTGTGCCTTCAAGAGACAAGGTGGACAGGACAGGGGGCTTGGTGCTTGATCTTAGGGTATAAGGTGTTGTATGCTGGACAAGACAAAAATCATGGTGATGGAGTTAGGAATGGAGTAGGTGTAGTCCTTGATGAACGGCTTTCGCATGAGGTAATCGAGACTTATTGGAAGAGCGACAGGTTGATAAGGGTGAAGTTGTTGTGTGGTAATGAGATTATAAATGTTATCAGTGCTTATGCTCCCCATGTTGGGCTAAGTGCGGAGGAAAAACGACATTTTTGGGAGGATTTTGATGAGGTGGTCCAAGGTGTCCCTCACACGGAAAAGTTATATATTGGAGGTGACTTGAATGGGCATGTTGAAAACCGTCGGGATGGTTTTGAGAGTGTTCATGGGGGTTTTGGGTATGGGCAGAGAGACGATCACGGAGACACCATATTGGATTTTGCTCACCAGTGTTAGAAAAGGCGCAAGGGGGTAGGCGCCTAATATGGTCTGGGCGAGGCGATTTTAGCAAGGCGCAAGTAAGGCGCGCCTAGGCGCTGAGGCACTAAGGCTCTAAGGCGCTAGTGAGGCGCGCCTGGTTGAATTTTAGTTGAATTACTATATGCATTCAGTATTATATAGTATTATCATATTATTATTATACTATCTTAACAAATAGAAAGTGGGCAAAAGCCCAAATTGAAGGGTGAACAATCTAGAAGTATGGAGAAGAAAGAAAAGAAAAGCAGCAAGAAAAAAGTACGTTAAAGAAGAAAGAACGTAGAAGAAGAAAATAAAATTGATGTGTGTATCACTTACATGTTGTGTTTTTTTGGAAAATTAATAAAATAAAAATAGTTAAATTTTGTTATATTATTATATGCTTTCTTGGTTTATTTTAGTGGGTTATGTATGCTAAGGCTTATCCATGAAAAGTGCGCCTCACTTCGATAAGGCGCGCGCCTAACGCCTGCACCTTGCGCCTAGGCTCCAAGACTCCTATCGCCTTAGTGCGCCTTGCGCCTTTTTATTCTCTGTTGCTCACTCGTACGACTTAATTTTGGCTAATACTTGGTTTAGGAAGCGAGATTCCCACTTGATAACTTTTCATAGCGGAGCAAATGCAACTCAAATAGACTTTCTGCTCACAAGGAGGGACGATAGACAAAGTTGCATAGATTGCAAAGTCATCCCAGGAGAGAGTGTGGTTACCCAACACCGGCTATTGGTGATGACTATTCGTTTAAAAGAAAGTGGGAAGAATAAATGTAGTAAAGGGGAGCCAAGGATAAGATGGTGGACCTTGAGGGATGCAAATTCTTTTTCACAGAGAAAGTGATCAAGGAGGCGAATTGGGATAAAGAGGCGGATCCAGAGGTAGCTTGGTCACAGATGAAAAGTTGTTTCCTTAAAGTGGCCAAGGAGGTCTTGGGGGAATCAAGGGGAAAGAGTATGATGCATAAGGATACTTCTTGGTGGAATGAGGAAGTGAAAGCAACGGTAAAACACAAAAGAGATTGTTATCTATTGGGGAAATGTAGGACCGAGGAAACTTTCGCAAAGTATAAGGAGGCTAAATGTAAGGCAAAGGTAGCTGTGCGGCAAGCGAAAGAACAAGTTTTTCAGGAGGTTTATGAAAGGTTAGACTCTAAAGAGGGAGAAAAAGAAATCTACAGAATGGCAAAGAGAAGACAAGAGGCGAGGCTATTGGCTTGGTAAAGTGTGTCAAAGATAAGAACCATAAGGTTTTGGTTCAAGACAAAGACATAAAAGACAAGTGGCAGGGGTACTTCAATTAATTATTTAATGGGATACGGTAGTGGATGAGGAGGAAATTAACATGGAATATGTGCGGAGAATTAGAAGGGTAGAGGTGGAGATTGCTTTGAAAAAGATGAAACCAAAGAAAGCAGTTGGCCCTGATGGTATACCAGTGGAGGTGTTTGGGTAAGGTGGGTATTGATTGGCTAACAAATTTGTTTAACAAGGTCTGGAAGACTTCGAGGATCCCACAAGATTGGCGAAAGAGCACTGTGGTCCCAGTTTACAAGAACAAAGGAGACGCCCAAGATTGTTCTAACTATCGAGGGATCAAGCTTATGAGTCACACTATAAAGTTGTGGGAGAGGGTGATAGAACATAGGTTAAGAGCATGCACAAGCATTTCTGAACTGGGAGGTCCACTATAGAAGCAATTCATTTGTTAAGGCAAATGATAGAGTTTTATAGGGCGCGGAAGAAGGACCTCCATATGGTTTTTATTGATCTAGAGAAGGCTTATGACAAGGTGCCAAGAGATGTTCTTTGGTGGGCAATGATAAAGAAAGGTATACCACGAAGGTATATTGACCTGGTTAAGGACATGTATCGGGAGGTGTCCACAAATGTTAGGGCTTGTGGTGGGTTGACTAAAGACTTTCCTATCACAATTGGGTTGCACCAAGGGTCAGTGTTAAGCCCTTTTCTTTTTGTAATAGTTATGGATGAAGTAACAAGGTCAATCCAAGATGAGGTACCATGGTGTATGTTGTTTGCAGATGATATCGTATTGGTGGATGAAACTAAAGAGGGAGTTAATGCCAAATTTGAGCAATGGAGACAAAGGTTGGAGTCCAGAGGGTAGAGGGTTTAAGCTAAGTCGGAGTAAGACGGAATATCTGGAATGCCGCTTTGGAACTAAGAGGGGGGTAAGTGATGCAGTGGTAAGGTTGGATGGAAAAGCCCTAGATATGGAGGAATGTTTTAAATATCTCGGGTCATTTATCCAAAAGAATGGTGATATTGACCAAGACGTGACACATAGGATTAAATATGGGTGGCTTAAATGGCTTAAATGGAGAGCAGCTACCGGAGTGTTATGTGACAAAAACATCCCGTTAAAGTTAAAGGGGAAATTCTAGTGTTGCTCTACGGTATCTCTACGGTACTGAATGTTGGGCTTACAAGAAAGAGCATATTCAAAAAATAGGAGTTACGGAGATGCGGATGTTGAGATGGATGTGCGGGAACACTAAGGGATAGAAGCAGAAATGAAGTAATACGTTGAAAAGTTGAGGTTGCAGACATAGCAAGCAAATTAAGGGAGAATCGTTTGCGTTGGTTCGGACATGTGAGACGGAGACCTGAGGGAGCCCCGGTGCGACGAGTGGAAGGGTGGGATCATGGAAATCTCAAACGAGGTAGGGGAAGACCGAAAATGACTTGGTGGGAAGGGGGGAAATGAAGCTTTTAGATTTACAAGAAAATGAGGTTCTTGATCGCAGGCGATGGAGGAGGAAAATTTATGTGGATGACCACATGGAATGATTAATTTTGGTTCATGTAGCCGACCCTAATTTTTTGGGATTAAGGCTATGATTGATTGATTGATATGATTTCAAACTGAATCTGAATCTGAATTTGATTTGATTTTTTTGTTTTTGTTTTTGTTTTATTGAATTCCTATGGCTTTGACGATGGAAATGGAGTTGACGTTAACGATGGTAGTGGGTGGCAGATATGGTGTTCATGGTGATGAGTTTTATTCTAGAGACTCATGATGGTGGTTTTGTCTCTCTCATCATTAGCCTTCTTAGATTACCAATGTTGGGGTTCTCCAAGTAGAGAGAAAATGTAGAGCTATGAAAACCCCAACATAAGTATCTTGAGCAATTCTTCAAGCTCTTCAAGGAGAGACTTGGGAGAGTTGCTCTCAATCAAGAACCTTGATAGAGATTTCTTTAGCTATATGGATCATGACATATAACAATAAATTACTATGTATATTAAATAATTTATTTTTATTGACTAAAATACTAGATACTACCTCTGGCCCAAGAATTTTGCAACACTTGAATTTTTTAAATCTCACGAATATTACCCACGTGTTGCAAAAATATTGGACCGAAGGTAGATACTAGACGAAAGAGTATGATGGACAATTCTCCCATTTCTGGTATTTTTTTAGAGTAGGGCTCTTAGAGGTGTGTTAACAGAGAAAGGAGGTTAAAAATAGGTTAGAGAGACTTTTAAAGAGATTTTGGTGGTGTTGCCGTGTTGGTTCTCTTAATCACAACCTTTTTCTCTATTAATCTCCCACTAAAGTTTTGGGCCTTTGCCTAAAAGATTAAGCAGAGCCAATTGTTGTAGTAATTTATAATACATTGTATTTTACTGTGGCTTTCCATTTTCCCTTACCTTACTTCCCTGGCCCTTTTTATAATCTCATGAACCTCACAAGCGAACGTAAATACTCTTTCTCCTCATTTAAAAGGATCCAATATCCATTAGTAATACTTTCCTTGGTTTTGTAGGAACAATAACATGGAAAATCTTACCTAAAATGATAAAGTATTTAACAAGCCAGCCATACAAAATTTTCTTTCAAGGAAAAGTCATGGAAGATTTTATTATTCTATAATTTGTAGAGAAATTGGCGGATACTACTACGTAACAATTGTATAATGGAAACCCTGTCTAATACTTGCTTTATAATTGATAAGGGTCTAAGTTCCATCCATTCTAGTTTTCTAGATCTATGTTACTCAACTTAATAGAGCAGAAAGGCAAATCAGCATTTGAAGAATACATCTTTGCCTCAAATTTGTTCTTTGCTTTGGAATATGCATGAAGGGGGGGTTTGGGGCAGATGCTTGAAGATTATATAATTGATACCTTTCCTTTTCAAAAAAATAAAGGCAAAAAATGTACCTTTTCCCATGTCAGTTACGATAAGCTCCAGCTGGTATATGTCCTGCTCACGTAAGGGACAGATTGTAAGAGATTCTAGAATGACTACATAAATTCAATCCATGGTTCTATTGCTGTGATATATAGGAACAAGTGGCAACAGTTCAGTGGCAACAGTTTAGTGTGAAAAATTTAGTTTCAATCTTTGAAGCAATTAAAAACCATATTTAGGCATCTTTTATATACACAATAGTGTTGTGAACTGCAGACGATGAACTTACAACAGCAGGAAATTGTTGAGCTCATCAACCTTAGAGGCTTAGATTTCTATTATTATATTCAGGTATAAAATTTTTTTAGAGGAGACGTGGGTGTTGGGGATCTTAGGTGGAGATTGGGTACTGATTAACATTGTTCTCAGAAGAACTACAAGCTGCTTCATGATAAAAGCTTGATTCAACAACATCCACCTGACCTTAAGTTTGGCGCCAGATATACCTGCTTGATGGGAAGTTTTCATAGGCCTTATGCAGATTAAGAAGAGGAGGAGGAGGGGAGACCGAACCAAAAATAAAATAAAAATAAAAGTGTAAAATGCTTAACATAGCTCTAGCGTGTAGTTATAAGAATCTAAATGTCGAAATATACCCATTAATCAATAAAGACACGTATTACATTGAAAACAACGAATCTTAATTTTATTTTAGAGGATGTATTTAATATCTCTTAGGTAACGTGTAGAAAAACAAGTAATTTTCACAGGTAAATATGCAACCAAGAAGATCAGCGCTTCCTATCAGTTGTTCATTTTCAACTGCAACTCTGATAATAAAAGCTGGAATGTAAACAAAAACAAGATCCACCTTTATGAAAGCCACACAAGATTATCAGACATTAGATTTTGCCTCAGGCAACGCTCGTGTTATCTTACTATAACATGTTTACATTAAAAAAAGAGAGACTTTGTTAAGAATTCATTATCTAGAGGATATTAAAATTTCTAAATTTGTTGATATTGAAGGGAAAATATGTGTGTGTGTGTGTGTTTCTCTCTCTTTATCACATGATTTTCATCTTTCTCTATCACTCACACTCATATTTTTCCTAGGAGTCTATGCGAACAAATTTGTTGCAACTAAAAAAACATGGTTGTATATCAGATTTTACACGTTCACCTGAACTTAAACAGCACTTACAGGAATAGTAGATAAACAAATAAGAGAAAAAAGCTATATAGGTAAGTGTGACAGAGATAGATCAAAGGGGGTGACTGGGTGAGCAAAAGTTAGATGTAATAATAAAAAAGAATAAGAGGTTAAGTGAATAACACTGACATACCGGAGAATCAACTTTAAAGAAGAAAACTTCATTCCATTTTACATATTCAAGCTCAGAACTGCATGACTCAGAGCGACGCCCAGATGTACGTACACTTTGCTGCTGATTTATTACTGTAGCATCTGAAAGCATAGATTCTGGATTGAGGCGAATTGCTACAGCATACTGACGAGAAGATAGGCCAGCCATACTCTTGAACTGTATTTGAAGAATAAAGGCACAAGGGTTTAATGATATAAAAAAAAATAATAATAAAATATAAAATAAAATAAACCCTACTAAGGTAAAATCAATCAAAAGATGAATCTCGTTATATGTTAATTGCAATTTCACTTTCATGCACGAAAGATTTTAGATTCTGATTACAGGATACCTCTGTCAAGTGTCAACTTAGAGAACAAGGAAAGCATATATCATAAAAGAGTAATTTTATTGGTTCATCAGAGACTTTAAATTTTTAGAAATGATTAAGCATTAATTCAAATGATACTCAGAAAGAATGCAAGTCGCCATTGCTAATTTTTAGGGGTAAGCAAACCCAACTCCCGACACACTCTTCAAAGCAATTTGAGATGTGATCGATTGACTTAAAAACTGTTTGTGCTCAAGTAACAAAATAGCAAAAACCAAAACTGGAACAGGGCCAAGAAAAAGTACATCTTATCCAAGCAAAGGTAAAGTTCCATAAAATAGAATTGCATATTAGCAAATCCTCCATGTATTGTCTATTCCATATCCAATGTACAAACTTGAAAAGAATCCAATGTACAAAATATGTGGAAGAACCGTAAATAAAACAGATCAGAACATGGTAATGAGACAGAGACTTTTTGTGTGGCCTGTTAGGGGGGGGGGGGGGGGGG
>PYUH01000036.1:5104641-5140290 GCA_016808085.1 Suaeda aralocaspica
TGTAATGTAATATTTTTGTATTTTAATCACTTTATTAATTAAAATATATTAAAAATGAAAAAATTAGCAGGTAACCTGAAGGCAGTAACCTGTCAAAAGGACCAAGAAATGAAGTAAGGTTAAAGGTGAGATATTGTGAGATAAGAAAATGCGGGAACTGTTATTTCCAGATGTTGAAGGACGGATTATTAAATTATTTCCTACATTTGGAAGTAATGGGCATAAACAAAATGGCCTCATGGAGGCATACAAATCTAGGGACAATAGGGTTACGTAGTGTTATATTTTGAATAGTAAAGAAGCACTGCAGTGACGAAAACTTCTTGATATTTGTGGTTTTTCAAACCACTGGAATGGCGCTCATGAATTGGCACACTTTGTTTGGTGTTTTACACAGTTTGAGCGGGAAAAGCTACAAGGTACCTGCCCGAGATTGGAGTAAGCAGAGCGCATACTTGCTGATACTTTGAATGCTACACCATGTCTTTTCCCTGGAAAGGTCCTTTTATTTATTTCTGTAAAAAGATGTTATATTTTTTTTTTTTTTTATGTTCTGAAATTGGGCGGATCAGGGTGATGTCAGACTATGTTGGACTTCAGATTCCTGTCACATATGGTCGTGTGATTCATTCTGCTTGCTAATTGGTCAGCTGAATCTTATTTCTGCATGTGGCGAGTTTTTGAGCAGCAAATGCGGTGATGCGTGCGCTCGAGCTGGAAAACCGAAAAGCCGTTGGTAGGGAGCTTCCTACGATGCTAATACCGTGCATCGGTAGTGGAGGATGTGTGCGATTGCTTCGCACATTCGTGCTCTCTCTGTACTTTCCTCTGCGTGGCCCCCAAGATTTGGGATTGCAAGAGAGAAAAATTAACATGCATGGGTTGGAGTGAAATGGTTTGCTATCTGGTTATGCTATTGCGAGTCTACGGGTGGAGTATGTGGAATGTAAAAAAGTTGAAAATTTTCTGCTTGTGCAAGCAGTCAGTTTTAACCAACTTTTATCCTGTGCAAACATTCTGTTTTGTTGTCATTGGCGATAAGTTTGTTAACACTTGTCTATGCTGATGACACACTGCCTTTGTGGATTGGAGATTTATACTCCATGTCAATTAATTGAGCACACTTCAGCCTCCAGTTTAAATTCTGTTTTTTAACTTTATATTTATATTAGATATTGATTTTTTCGGTTTAAATTGCGACATTATTAGTCATCTCACACATCATTTTTGTACAAAAAATTGAAACAAAAGGAGTGTTTATGAAAGTAAGGATATATTGTATGTCCGCTGTTTTTTAGCTATCTCGTTACACACAGACTCTCGGCAAATTTGGGCAGTGAATATGTAATGTGGAAGGAGCATTGATTGAGCTATTACGGATGAACAATCACCCATCCTAAAGTACACCAGTAATGCCCCCCACCACTTTCCACATCATCGTCACAGTGTCAACACCCTTTGCGCCCACCACCACCATATTCCTAGCCACCAACCCATGTACTACCTACCAGGGGAAAAAAACCCGACACAACCCATCCTTAATCACCACCTAACCAAATTGATAACACACGCCTCAACACATGCTATTAACCCATTCAAAAATCGCCCTAGGAGAAAACCACGAAGACGATGAGTACCCGATACCCAAGAATCCGAGACGATGTGTGAAATGTGAACCCACGAAACCCCATCGAAAGATACGAGTGTAACATTGTGAAGTGGATCATGTTGCAATTGTTTTTCTTAGGGTTTCAAATGTTTAGTGGATGTATAGTAATTTAGTTTATTTGTTCATTCTGTTATTGAGTTATGGTGGTGGGGTTCATAGTATTTGGCCGTTGACAGCTGTATTTGGATGTTCCGTCGGTTTGGTTATGCGGGTTTGGAGTTCCAGTGGTTTTGATGGGTTGAGTAGATGGTGGCTAGTATGGTAGCTGTGTTGATAGAATGAGTTTTGTTATGTTTGACAACAGTAATAATTAAACTAGAGGCAGTAAAGTAGAGCAATATAACGAGAATAGAGCAAGATCGAGAATACGTGATTTTACGAGGAACCCTTGTCCTAGGCCCAATATGAAGGACAAACCCTACCACTCAGGGATTTGACCTCAATTCTCTTGTACTAACTAGGGCCCGAACGCTCTGTAACAATCCTAGTTAATACGGAGCTTCATCAACGTAACCACTCAGTACTTTTGTTCGCCATCTCTCATATTCTCGTCTGTCTGTTCGCCTCTTTGTGGCTTGACCAGCCTTCTCGTAGATTCTCTAAGTACCACTTAGTACTTCTCTATTCTTCTAAGTAAAACTCAGGAACTTCTTCAATTCTCTAGTCAAACGCACTACTTAAGTCTCCCTTAACTTGTTTCCCCCCCTGAACGGTTCTTCTCTTCTCTTTACAAGTGGATTCCTCAATCACTCTGCTTTTCTTTCCCTGAACTCATAGATTACACGACTTCTAAAGTTTGAACACATCCTAGTAAACTACATCTTGATACCTAGTCTTTATGCTTCTATGAAGTGCGTAAGTCTGTGGTTGAATTTCTTCTCTCTGATCTTCAGTATTATAGTGAATTACAAGTAGTGTTTCTCTGATTTCCCTATCCTTGTTTTCACGCTTCAAGCTTCTGCCAATATCTTGTTGAATATTCTTCAAAAGTGAATTTGCGACATGTCTCCTCTAAGATTTCACATTCTTTCTTTCTCATAATTTATTAGCCTATAATTTGGTGAATCTTTTCCAAATATATTCCAAAGATCTTTTAATGGTATCTATCTTAGCAATATATCTCCTACTTTCTCAGAATATACTTTGAAGTTTTGTTGTCAGATATTCTCTGAAATAGTCGCATGATAGGGTTAGGATCTTCTGAATTACGTATAGATATTACAATACGTACTTGAGCAATCTAACTTAGAGACTAGTTCTTCTGTTGGGTACAACGCTACTATATATGTTTATCTTGGCATCAACAATAACCCATTCAGTAGTTATGTGATTTGTCACCATCAAACCCCTAGGGTCAACAGAGTTAGGTGCTGAAGTGATGCAGGATTGGTAGACCAAGGCGTGGAGAGACCTCGGTCAATGCAAACCGTAACATCCGGAGTCTTACTAGTGACATCATTCTAGGTTAGTGTGGACATTATAGAAGAATGTTGCGCATGGATTTAGTTTCCCCATATTGAAAGTGTGCAATCTAGAAATTTTGGATGATGTTTCAACAATTTACTCATGGAATAAAAAAATTGACTGGATTGGGAAGCAGCTTTGACATGATTAGGTGAGAAATTTAGAACGGTTCAGTCTGCATCACATAACAAATGATCTATGATCAAGTAGATTGTTGATCCTCCTGTGGTGGACTCGAGTCCACAACTAAAGACATGAAATCATGTGTGTGTGCTGTTTAAGTACGCATAGGGAAAGTAGACAGGTCGTTTTCCCTGCAAGAACGTTTTCTTGTGTTTTTCTTTTTATTTCCCTTCTCTTTCTTTGCTATATAAGTAAGTCTAATTGATTGTGTAGAATTTGTGTGAAGTGTCTATTACAACAATATTTCATAATGCTAATCACTAGATGTCAGCGTCAATCAGTTGTCCTTTTCTGATTCTTCCTCGGATGGAGAGGCTCAGGATTGGGAGCTCTTTGAGCATGAATAGTGTGTCGATGCTAAAAGCATGGAGAAAATATTTGTTCTTCTGCACGGCGTATTAGATGAGTTAAAATACTGCTTACAACGATAACCAAGAGTGAACTACATTTGCTTTTATATTTTCACCCAGATCTTTTATTATCGCTTATCTGACTCAGATGTGTTTGCCTTAACCTAGTATGACGAGATGTTTAATGAAGATGCTACTTAGTCTGATAAAAACACTTGTTTCGATTTCGAGCGTTGTGGTCGGTAATGTTTGTCATTCTTGTTTATTAACCTAATTGTCGGTTACTAATGTTCTGATATTTACGCTGTCTTGCTTTTGTCAGCATTGTTTTGTATTGGATTGGAACAGGTAAAGTTGACATTAGGAATGTAATTTCATAGGAACACTTCCGAAATCCTTGGAGATTGAAGATTTAGTACTGTGGGGGAACATCTCACAGCCGTTATTTGCTAGGTCATTTATCCAGGGCCCTGACAGTAATCACGGTTTCCTTCAGACACAGGCGAAGCATTATGGTGACTTTCGACTGACTGTGATACAACTTCCTATAGCTCCAGAGATTTGCCGGACTGACTTTCACCATATCTGGAAGTATCAGCTTTTTAAACCTCCCAACTTTAGCAGGGTTCCTGGATCTTCTGCCTGATCTCTTTCCAGTCTACGTCATGTCAGAAAACCGGGCAAATTGGTGAGATGGCAAGCTTTGTCCAGGCTCAATCAGTTATCTATGACCAGAACTCTCCTTCTCTATGAAAAAAATAAAACTTATAAGAGGTGATACTATTCTGCTACTGCGACTATTAGTTGTGACGGTTCTGCATGTCTTTCGATTTTGGTTGGGATTGCGCAGTTAGGGTGACCCTTGCCACCTATCCGTTTCCGTCTGTCTCGTAGGCCTACCAGAATTGCCTGCTATGTAGTGGATGATTGGTAGAAAGGGGGGACATTACGCTTGAGGTATGCTAAGAGCATCAATCACAATATAGCTGCACTAAGGAAGAAAAACTAACAAGGGCATGAAACCCTAGGTTGTGGTTTTTGAATCCACAACTCCAAACACTGTCGGAATTTCACATCTGTTATCAAGGTCTCGTTAGGAAAAGGAAGTCCCAAATGAATATTGAGGTGGTCTTGAACGAAGCCGCGCCAGATAGCTTACAAGTGGATGAAGGAGATGAAAATAAGCTCGCTACTTTTGCTCAAGCATAAATTTGCTTACTTATTTTAGGGTTCAATGACTTGCTTCTCGCCTACGCCGTCAATCTTGAGCTAATATCATTGCTTTTGACTTGGAATGATTTTGCTAATCTGACATTTTCTGCCTAGTCTTTTCCGTCGTCGTCATGTCAAAGCTGCATAGGTAATGCTGAGATAAGTGATGACAGTCTTTTCCAGAGCACTCTTAATTTTTGGCTGTTGCATGAGAAACCCAGGGGGCAGTTCTTTCTGTAGAGGTATTGCCGCCCTTATGTAGTATGTCTATGTTTGAACTCAGATTAGATGCGCTTGAACTGCTCTGTCTTATAACATAATTCGCCAAGTTCTTTGAAACGGCTAGAGAATAAACGTTATTATCATGGTTGAGCATGGATTGGATATCGGCTTTATGTTTTTTTTTTTTTTTGTATTTTTTTTTTTTTTTTTTTTTGTCTTTTTTTGAAATATTTGGGAAGATATTGAATTATACAATATATAACACTTGGGATGAAATACCCTAACATTTGAATTTACAATGCCCGACATTGTGTTATTTTGCGGTATCGTAAGAGGTATACCTCTTGGTGGAAAAACTCCCACCCGCGAGAAGGGGGTTTTGAATGTCACAAAAGTCATCTTTAAGAAGGCCATGTACACTTAGCCATAAATGCTAGTGCTTGCTCTCCTCACCGCCCTTTGCTTAATTCCATCTGCCTCCTTCACTCATGCGTATTGTTGTGGACTCCAACAATCTTGACTGTTGGAGGTTGTCCCTGTCAACTCCTGCCCAAGTTTAGTGTAAGTATCAGCGTTGTATTTGTCTCGTTAATCCTCAACTGCAGTTACAATCAGTTAAGGTCAAAGGCCTCAATGTTTGGCTTCTTCTGCTGCATTCCATTCCTTTACTCTGTTGCAATCTCCTGCATGGCTCTAAGCTCCATAACAGCAGTCTTGCCACATTAGTTTCATTCAAAGGCGTGTTGTTTCTGTTGTTGTAGAAGGCCATTCCAGTGATGCTTCCAGAGATGTGGGGGTTATCTCAAAAGGCATGTACTACAGAAATGGGGTGAAGAGTTTGGGGAGGGGGGGGGGGGGTTATGAATGTCCATTAGTGTTTGTGGATATGAGAATTTGAACAATAACGTACCAAAAAATTTCTTCCAGACTGCCTCCAATCATTTGTTTCGGTTTCAAGTAGCCATTTTCCGTCGTTTCCAGAGTATCCAGGCTATCAAAGGAAATCATCTTGTTCAAGGAATACCTTCCCGATCTTATCGGTGTGGTATCTAGAATGTAGCTGTAATCCTTCTGAACTAGCATAAAGAAGACAAACGTCACTCTCTGTCACATTTCAATTTCATGAGCTGTATACATCTATAAATGTGAAGAATGGTTCATAAGGGAAAAGGAGCTATTTACTATTCTCTTTATATGAAGCTCATATTTTTAGGACTTTCTGAATCCTTTTTTATTCGTTCAGAAAATTCAGATATCCTGAAAATTTCAAACCCGACATCCGCATACCTTAAGTCTCCAGAAGTTGTGATGTTTTAGAAAATTATGTTTTAAAATTTTTTTCAAGTTAAAATTTTGAACCTACGTTTCCTGATTTTGATGTTCGATGTATATTTAAAAAAAATTACAAAAACATTTGAACATGGGTGTTTAGAAATTGTAAGCTTCACGTCCACATTTTTAATCTTAGAAATTATACCAATTGCATTGTGTGTGGGTTGACTAAAGACTTTTCCTATAACAATTGGGTTGCACCCAAGGGTCAGCGTTAAGCCCTTTTCTTTTTGCAATAGTTATGGATGAAGTAACAGGTCAATCCAGGAGGAGTACCATGGTGTGTGTTGTTTGCAGATGATATCGTATTGGTCGATGAAAGTAAAGAGGGGGTTAATGCAAATTAGAGCAATGGAGATAAAGGTTGGAGTCCAAGTGTTTAAGCTAAGTCTAGTAAGACGGAATATATGGAATCTGCTTTTGGGACTCAGAGGGGGTAGTGATGCATGTGTAAGGTTGGATGGAAAAGCCCTAGTGTATGGGGGAATGTTTTAAATATCTCGGTCATTTATCCAAAAGAATTGGTAATTGACCAAGATGTGACTCATAGGATTAAATCTGGTGGCTAAATGGAGAGCAGCTCGGGAGTGTTATGTGACAAAAACATCCCGTAAAGTTGAAGGGGAAATTCTACCAGACTGCCATGAGACCAGTATGCTCCTGGTACAGAATGTTGGGTTTACAAGAAAGAAAATATTCAAAAATAGGAGTTACGAGATGGCGGATTCTGAGTATGGATGTGCGGGAAACTCTAAGGGGTAGATTAAGAATGAAGTAATACGTCGAAAAGTTGGGGTTTGCAGACTAGCAAGCAAATTAGAGGGAGAATCGTTTGCGTTGGTTCGGACATGTAGTGAGACCTGAGGGAGCCCCAATGCGACGATGGAAGGTGGGATCATGGAAATCTAAACAGGGTAGGGGAAGACCGAAATGACTTGGTGGGAAGGGGTTAAAAGGATATGAGCTTTTATATTTGCAAGAATGGGGTTCTTGATCGCAGGCGATGGATGAGAAAATTTATTTGGATGACCACAGGGAATGATTAATTTTGGTTCAAGTCCCGACCCCAATTTTTTGGATTAAGGCTGTATTGATTGATGATTGTATAAAATACTACCAAATCTTTTATTTCTAATGCAGGAATCCTTGAATATGAGGTGATTATACATAGTAATTTTCATCATGAAATACATAGTAAAAAAAGTCAATGACGCCATATTCATTATTTAGGTATTGTAACACAAACGTGCATTATTTGGTAGTGATTTTTATGCGTTTGAAATATGTGGTAGTACTCGTACAGTTTTCTAAATATTTGGGTAGCAAAAATACAAATTTTCCATTTGTAACTCGAATTGGAATCTGATATTCGATTTACTAAAACAGATTTGCCTCATTTTGTAGTATAATTTTTGCACTATACATTTATAACCACACTTTAGTTGCTAGTTTTGATCATTGAGCTCTTAGTAGGGTCTTGTTTATTGTTTCATATTGATTTTTATGATATATTTCTATATCGATGTTCTTTTTTCTTTTTTTTGAGATGTACTTGGCTTAGTTCTTAATAGGTTAGATTGGAGAGTACGATCTTAAGGAACAGGTATAATTAACATATATATGTCGGATTCATTATCTCTGTTCCTTGATAATGAACGTGCCCTCTTTCTCTTTGAACTGAAGAAGTTTTTGACTCTACAAACTAATAAATGTACGTAAAGTACAATGAATTGGGCTCGCCCCTCTCTAAGAGGGGGTCTTCAACCTACACACAAATAGCCTATTGAGTTCTATGCTACATTTCTGGGTTTTATATGACTTTGTTTGTTATTGCATATTTTGTTATCACTTTTTTACTTCTTGTTATTTGATGATAAAAGGTGGGTTTTGGAGGCCAAAGTTTTGCTTCCAAGTATTATTTACTCTACTAGATTTTCAACCTTAATTCTTCAACCATGGACTAAATTCTGTCTCCCATATGACCATATCTACAAATTGCTTTGAAAAGTGATATTGTTTGTACAGTTTTGTGCAATAACTCTGATTGACTGTTCTTTTTTAATTCCTTTATTTTTTTCATTGCTTTACAGCGTGCCTGTACATGCAGGTGTTTTTCTCTTTCTTATAACCCGGAAGATGATGACTATAAGGATATGATTATAGACCTCACGGACAGCTTTCGAGTGGGGATTGTGTTCTGAATCGCTTTATTCAGGAGGTAATAAGTTAACGTGTGCTGGTTGCTTCCTATTTTTTTTTTTTAAATTTATGTCTTATTCTCGGGCTCTTATGTTGTGTAGTAGTTAGTTACTTTATGGTGGCTCGCTCCCAGCATTCACAGGTGTTGTAAAATTGAGAGATCAGCACGGAGTTCTGAAAGGGTTTCTACTAGTGAAATTGAGGGTTCCACCTGCTATAAGTTAGATTTATCACTTACAAAGCCAATAATTGTAATGCCTCGGAGAACTAGACCTCGGTATGATTTCATCTTTTTCTTCTCTTTCCCGTGATCATCATATAGTTGAATAAGTGTTGTGTCTATTGGAACGGATGGCTGTTTAATAATGAATTTTAACTTTTTCTTTGCTGCAGTTTTTTGAGCTGTGATGTGGTACATATAACAGTCCAAAATACCTTCCAGTGGTTGCACGGCAGTAAACAAATATGAATGGTGTCACTGGAAATTTTAACTTTAGGCAAGTTTATTGGGCCACAATCTTTATGCTTTTTGCACTTTTTTGATTCAAATGGAAGATTTTCAGTGGACGAAGTGGTTTTGAATTCTTTTGGTCGTATGAATCCATTCAACTTGTTTGTGCTGAATAGAACCAGATCTTATGTTGCAAAGAATTATTAATTGCTCTTTTCTCCCCCTTGCAAATCTATGTTTCACGGTACCCTCCCATGGTGTTTCAAGTAACCGGGTACAGTAACGGCTTGTACGTCCAGGTTACTCCGTTGAAACTGTTACTCTGTTGACCAAATCTGGGGATGCCTTGATCTGTCTGGGCAAAAAATATTAAGAAAAAAATTTGAGGCACAAATCAACTTTTGTTTTTTTTGCTTCCGTTGTCTTCAAAATAATGTTGCACTCTTTTCAATTAAAATTTAGAAGAAAGTATTTTTACTTGTACAGTATACAGGTAGTATCTTCTCTTCGGGGTGGTGGGGCTTTTTTCTTATAACCAAAAATAGTATAAAGTAGTTTAAAATTTTCAGATTAAATAAGAAAAAAACTAGTAATATTTAGTCGTACCCTGTCGTACCTGTACCTTTTTTTTTCTTCAGATTTTGTCGTTCTTTGTCCCCCGTCCCTGTTTCGTGCAACTTAGCGTAATAATGGAATTGACTTGAATGCTTGAATTTTCAATAGTTTTAATTTATCAGGATGGAGTATTTCATGCCAGTGGTTATGATTTGTGTAATTAATTTAGCATTGAAATTGAAGCTTGGATCAAGCGTTCAATTGATACTGCCTCTTTACAGCTAAGAAACTTTCCTTCATGTACTTGGAAGGTTAGATTGTTTACAGCAAACTCTTTTTTTAATTCTTAAGACAGGAGTGTTGTTACAGGCACTGACTTACGGATAGGTTTTGTATTTGTATGGCATTGATGTCACTTTCCTGTGTAGGTTGAAGACATCAACTTGATGTTGAACTGGAAAGAATGGTGATAGCATTATTAAGGATGTCATGGATTGTCCATTGTTCTTCGCGCTCTCTTCGAGACTTGTTACATCAATTCCAAGCATAGAAGCACAATAGAGGTGATTGCATCTATATCTGTGCGTTTACTGTTACAGTAATTCATTGTTGTTGTCAACGTCATGTTTCTGGGTTGCAAGCTCCTTATGCTTTCATGCTTCTTATTTGTGCTTGTAGATGAATGTTCTAAGAGGCTGTTTTAACTAACAAAGAATACGAGATCATTACTGAATGTGCACATCCAACTTATCTGAGACTCCAATATTGTCCTCTCCCTATGGAAAAAAAGACATCCTCCACTGAATAGTTGAACCTGCCACAACTTTTGATTTAGAACCTATTGAAGCTGGATCTCTTAGTGAGGCCTGACTAGCATGAAAGTCATTGTTGCTATCATCTGAGGAATTAAGCTTACATTCAGTTCAGCCAGAGATGTCAGCACTGGACCTGTACAGGTATCGTTGTTATCACAATGTTGTGTAATGGTGCTGCTGTCATTTTCCACCATAAGACTGCAGATTATGATACAAGACTATAATTTTTGGGGAAATTGCAATTAATAAAATCTACAATAGGTGTCTTCCCTTGTTATGTGAATTGTGATTATTCTTGTTCTAGATTAACTCCCGTGTGATGCACAGTTCTATAAAATATTTGGAAATTTTTATATTTGTTTTTTGAAACAACTAAGTAGTATGACAGAAGCTTGTTAAGAAGTGCATTTGGGCGGAAAACAAAGGACTATACGTGACATGGTCCATATCTAGGTAAGATGACATCAGCGGTTATTGTCTAAGTTATAACTATCGATGGTCCAAACTGTGAGGGCATATATCAAAGTGTAATGTTTGACAGGTGAATTTGTGGGGCTACGAAAGAAATAGAAATAGAAGGGGAAAGCGAGAGATTTTTATGTTTTGGTCAGTTTCTTTCAGTCTGGGATTACTAGTATTCTTTCCTGTGCAGTCAACAATGCATGGCTTCTTTCCAAGTCTACCACAGCTGGAGATGGTTTTTATCTGTTACACTTCATTTTTAATGTATAGGATCGTGAGACTATCAAGAACAGTTTCGACCCATTGGACAGCCAAAAGCATCGAGTATAGTTCTTTAGGCTTTGCCAATGAAACGGGCAAATAGATGCTACGATGCTTATTGTCGATGCAACTTCATAACAGTCATCATCTATTTGTGTGTGACAAAGGCCTCATTGCTTGTTGCACTTGATTTCCTCTGGCTGGTTATTGGTTTTTTTTGTCCCAACAGTTCGTGGCATTCTGTCAAATGAAGATGATGACATGCCATGAGTTTAATTGATGCAATTATTTGAACAAGTCTACCTATACCAGTGCTCAATTGAATCTAATTTCTCCTCAGCGCCCCCATTGCCGATGAGATAGAATTTGACCATTTTACATATAATGGCAATGGTGGGACTGATTGTTGAAAGACAAACAGGTTCTATTGTTTCATCTTCTAGACGGAAGCAATGATCACGTGGAGATGAAAACACGCTGAATTAAAAATGTTGTCATCAAGGTGCTTCATTGCTCGTCTATTTTTCTTTATATTTCTGCGCATCATACGTACATTTTTTCTGATACTGTATATCGTGCAGGATGGGCGTGTTTTGGATTCTTGGTAGTATTAGGAGCTGATATAGTTATTATTCGGTGTCGAAGGAGATCTTGTTGTTTGGGACTACCAAAATGAACCTTCACAAGAATTTTCTGGGACTGGTCAAGTTGCTGAGCACCAAATATTGAAATTAGCAAGCCTTCAAAACATAATTGAGTTGCAGTTATATTATTACCTTTTCCAATATATATTTTTTATTTTATTTTTTTTTATTTTGCTTGTTTATGTTAGCTAAAAGGGAAATATATGCGGAAAATTATCATGTCATCTTGGAGAATGCAAACCTTTCCTATCCTATTTACTTTTTACTCAAAATGTATGCAAATCATGGCTTAGATGCTTAGTTTTTGCTTCTTAGGGGCCGTTGGTTTGACTAAGGGAATCGAATGAGCTCAAGAAAGGGAATGGAGGAGAATAGAATGGAAAAACCTTAGTAATTTTTTAATCTTAACTCACTACTACTACTTGGATTCCACTCACAAATCAATTTTCTATTAATTTATGACTCATCTTAATCATCTCCAAACTTACATCCAAATCCACCACCTTCATCACCAAGGCCTTCAACCTCACCACCTTTAACCCCACGTTAGGTGACACTCTCCCTTCTCAATACACTCTTTTTAACCTTAACTTCCTCCAAAGTCCATCAAAACTCACCCCTCTTCACCGGATTGTAACTAGCATTGTGCAGTGAATTCTTAGACACACTCTTGATCTTGGTCCATTCCCCACTTCTCAATTCCACCTCTCTTTCCAATCAAGATCTCTCCCCCTTTCGATCTTCTTTTGCTATTCTCTCAATGCAGTTGACTGTTCTCACATCTTGCTTTCTTATTATACTTGTATTAGAAGGTTTATTGGTTATAACTATGCCTATGTTAGTTCGTCTATTGTCTTTGATTGTATTTCATTTTAGTTAATTTTAGGAAAATTGATAGAAAAACCACTGGGTCATCCGCTTTTAAAAGACATGCCTTTTGATTAATTTACAACAACCCACATTGAATACCCAAAAACCTACTGAATAGTACCGATGAATTTGATTCCCTTTGAAGTGTTTGCTTTGCATTTATTTTCATTTTCACCCTTAATTCTAGTTTCCTTTACCCACTTTTCTCTCTTCTTTCCATCCCCTTTACCCCTCCACTTCCACCACCATCACACCACCATCTTCTTCTCCGCTTTTCATTCCACTTTACACCCTTAACTGCCATCACCACCAACCTCACTGAATTTTCAAACCCTCCACCACCTTCTTGCACCCACTTGCCTTACCACCTCCACCCTCTCCAAATTTTGACCCACCACCACCAAAACGCACCACCTCCATCCTACCATCTCTTCGTCATTCAAACCACCCATCTTTTTCCGCCTTCTCTTTCTTCAAATAAATAAATTAAATAAAATCTTCTTCCACATTTTCTCTATTCCTTCCTACTTTTTTACATAGCCAATCAGATTGGATCCAGCAAATTATTAAGACAAGTGAATAGGAAGTTGGTACCACATTCGTGAACGTATAACCCACAAGAACCCAAGTCTTGAACTCATGAAGAAGTGATGAGTGCTGAGAGAGTATATTGATCTATTCATCCTACTTTCAGATTTAAAAATACCAAATTCTTGCATATCACCTCTCACTAGAACGTTAACTTTCAATGCCAATGTTTTGGCAAACCTTAACTCAACTGACGAGCCAAGTCGACATTTTTTACATTAACAAAGAAACCTCTATGCATCGAGCAAAAGGGTTATGTTTGGGTGGCCGGGGTTCAAATGGTGATGGTTGGACGGGTGATGGTTTGGTAGGGTTGGGATCCATTAGTTGGTTGTTTGGTGGCCTGGGTTCAAATTGGTAGTGATGGGTGGGTTGCTTTTGTGGGTGTGACCGCCGGGCTATGGTCTTGTGGATGGAAGGATGGTGGCAGAGTGTTAGTGGGTGGGTGGAGGTAGTGCCATGGTCAGTGGTTATTTGGTGGGGTGGGTAAGTTTTTATTTTTTTAATTTAATTCCTAAAAAACAATAGCAGGTTAAAGGAACCGTGTAGTATCCTGTAATAACCAATAGGGTCTGTTTTGGGAAAGTGGGTATTTAGGTGGGTTGTGTAGGTTAATCAAAAGGTGGGTCTTTTAAGCGCGGATGACACAAGTTGGGTTTTTTTTTTTTGTTTTCTGTCACTTTTCTTAATTGTAGAGCCTTGTTCTGGCAATAGATGAAAAGGCTATAATCAAATATATAAGTCAAGAACATTTTCCGTCTGTTATATAATGTTTCAGGGATGTCTTTCTACATAACATCTTTCTGATTCGAAACCTCAAGATCCTTAAAATATATTCATTATTTAAAGGTAATTTGAGATTAACCTGAAAAGTACTCCCTGTGTTCTACCTATATTCGGCTCTGTGGCTCGCCATAGTTTGGACACTTTGACTGGTATGGAGGGAATTATGACTTGAGCCTCTTTTAGAGAATGCTGCTTGCCTGCTTGTAATGCATCTACTTGCATTTGCCGAGTTCTAAATAGAGGGAGACTATGCTTATTTATTGTATTCTTAATGTTTGTGCTTGTGTTATTTGCTTTTCCTGATAAGTCTGATCTGTTCCTCAAAAGAAATGCGAATTAAAGAGTAAAGGAAGCCAGTTGCCTTTTTGGCTACAAAAAGCTTCCAGAAAGCGACTTATAAATAAAAATCTTTGTATAGCAGATGTTTTTTGAATACATTATTTTGTTCTCCCCTATTTCCATTTCTAGAAATTATTTTTTGCTTTCTTAAGATGTGTGCGAAGGGAACATAATTAGTATTGTTATTACTGTTAATCTATTTAAAAAAAAACCCTCTTATTTATGACCAAAATACTCTTTTCTATGTATATCAAAAAAGTAGTTAGTGGTCACAGATTCACAATGACGACACACTCTCAATTTATCACAATACGTAGGTAGAGTTGCAATAACATATTCTCCCACCTTATTGTGATACACACATTTATTTCGATTTATTTACTCTATGGAGCAGAGGTAGCTACCAATAAATCAAAGCCTTAACAACCACAATGTGAGACCATTAAAGGATCCAACGATGCTATCCCATTCATTCATTAACCAATATCCTCCTCTTCGTCCCTTTGTATCAGTAGAATGCTACCTGCTGCTCAACCCAGATTTTTGTATCCTTACTCCTCCTTCATGTCATTTTTTACTCTCCATGGAATACTAAAGATTTCAATGATCCCAACTCTGTTATCATCTTGTCTGTCCAACCTAATGTAATCGGTTTGTTCCCATTTTATTTTTTTCATTATTTGCAACACAACAACCATGAATGATTTCATTCTCATTCCGTTGTTTTAAGTGTTCCTCAAATCCATTTCCACATACACCTCTCGGCAACTCTCAACTTACTAAATTGGTTCTCCGTAGATACCCAATATCGATATAACAAGTTTGGTGCTGTAAAATTGTTTTTTTTTTTTTTGTTTTGTTTGTTTGTTGGGGGGGGGGGGGGGGTGGGGTGGCAACCCATGAGCAGGGGTAGCCATGCACACAGGATCTTCTGTTTGTGACGAAGTTTAGAAACTTTGAGTCTCTCTGGAAATTTAATATTTGACTCTTCCTATACTGAAAAGTTGATAATAGGATCTTGAAAACTTTTGTGGAGTTGAGGGAAGTTTATACCCTTGTAAATCCCCCATTAGTTTTGTTTCTCTGCAAGTGCATTATCAAATTGCCAGACGGAACCCTCTTCCCCATTATCAAGCTGGCTTTGTCGTTCATTCTCAATAAACCATCCAATGCAAAAAGAACATCCCAAGGAAAAGATCCTAGAAAAATGAAAAATAATCGATGTCCAACAGACAATCTTCTTTGACAGAATTTGCAACGTAAAAATTGATCTCTCATAAGTATTTTCACTTGGGATCTTCTCTTTTACAATTTCCAAGCAAACAAAATTTAGGAGGAGCTTCAGTCATTGAAAGATCAATTGTTGGAAGATAAGGAATAATTAGGTTTCCACTAAACTTAGGAGGAGGAGCTTTGATCATCGACAACGACCGATTTCTACAAAAAAATGATTTACCTTGCCATGCTATTATACCACTTATTATTCCCTTGCAAATTTCTCTTATCAACAAGCAATATTGCGAAACCCCTGACGCTGCATTATTTTTGGATTACTAATAAAAATAAAGTTAAAGAAAGGTAGGTAAGGAAGGGGAAGGTGAACTGTATAAATCCTCCAATCTTCTCCAATATTTAACGGATGGTGTTAATTAAATAGGGAGGGAAGTTGACCTCTTTCCCCATTTTTTTCTCAAACCGTTATACAATCCAGAAACCGTTTCCCCTCCATTTCCCTTCCATTCTCCCATCTGTTCTTATCATCAATGTGTAAATGATCTCAATTATAAGGGTTTGAAAGGTACATTTTAGTCCGCGTGTACCATTCCATATTGCACTTTTGAAATGGTTTCTTCTTCAAGTAAGCAGTTTAATGAGATGAATCCCTGCTCAAGTTAATGCCAAACCCAAGCCCTTGACCATCGCTTTACCTTAAACTAAGACTCTAAAATATCTTGTCCTTCTTGACTTAGATCTCCTTTTGATTATAAAACTAGATTATAAGATCTTGCTCAGCCATCTAAGTTTGTCAATGGCTAAAAGTGAGCAAGGTAATTCATTAATACCAGATTATATAGGGTTGTGAAAATAGCATGAAACTTTATTTTTTCTTTGGTTTATTTTACTGTTTTGATCTTTTGGCTTATGTGACATTATTATGATAAAATTCCTTTCTAATGGAAGTTTTATTTCAGGCAATCAGTCGATTAACGTTTTATTGCTCATCAAAAGACATTGGAACTCTGCGAGTTTGTCCAACAAACTTTTGTCTAAGCTGGATGCATTTCAATCAGGGTTAGGTTTCTGTGGTAAATTAGTCACTATATTTCACTATTTCAGCAATCCTTGCTTATGATGTCTAAAGAAACTAATGAAATGTATTGTTTATATCTAGCTTTGAGATCAGAAATTGGTTTAACTGGCACCAATGGGAATTGAGTTTGGGTTGGTTAATCATGCATTCATGTCTGCACATTAAAGAGAGTCTAATAATAACTCTGTGGACTATTGGACTTTTTTTTTGATAGTTTCTCTAATTTATAGCTCAACCATTTCTACCTTTTGCACTTTTTCCAACCTGAAAGCCTCGAGAATGTGTTTCCCTTTAAGGGTGAATATATATGGGAGTCAAAATACTAGAGAAATAGTGTCAAAATGCTGTTGATCATCCCCACTCGGATTACTGATTAGCATTTATGTTATGCTAATTTTCTTTCTATCAACCAAAAAATTTCCCCTTAACGAGGAATGAAGTCTTGTACTCTGTGCCTATACACAGCTGCTACCGTCCTCCCTATTTCCATTTCATTAGTAAGTTCCGTGAAGCAAAATTACCACGACACTTTTTGGGTGAAGGTTGGTTATACTGTTTGCTTATTTGATTAAATTGTCTCGACTTGTCTCACACCGATCTGGTACTTATACTAGCCTTGGTTTGGAAGACCCTTGTATTATACTGTATGTAATTTGCTAAATATTTTGCTTCTTTGCTCTATTATCAGTAGTTTTTTTTTGTGGATGTCTAATTTTCTAGCTTTGTTTATACTAACACAAACAAAGCTGTAGTTCGTATATTTGCATCGGCTAGACATGAATCAATTACAGGAATAGCAAAAGGTCTTTTTGGAAATTCCTTTCTCCATTTTTCCTTGTTTAAACACCAAATTTCCCTCTAGCCTCGTTAGCCTCAAATCTCTATCAACTACCCCTAAGTTTGCTTAGGTCTTCCTCTACTACCCTCCGCCCATTCTTTTCTTCCCTTTCAAGCTCTTTACTTGTCCATTAATCGGTTTCTGTCTTACTTTCCCACCATGTCAAATGATTTTTTTTCATCTTATCCTCAACGAAGCAACCCCTACAAGCGTTGGTGCTTATTGCATGGCCTAAACTGTTAAAGTGAAACAGTAACTTAAATTGTAACTCATTGATGGTTGGGTGGGCAGGGAGGGTATCATTTCTCTGTAATTCGAATTCTAATGGCAATTGATCTCCAAATAGTATTTCTCTCCTCCTTTATTTTTCCTATTATTTGACCAGCAACATAGGCTAGGCAACGAAAAACCGAACAAAAAAAAAAAAACAACGTGGGGGTGGCGGCGGCGGCCCCGCGAGCAGCATTCCCTCCTCCCCTCCCTCCGTGCCCTCCCGGCGCCCTCCTCTTTTGGCGCTCCCCTTGCCCTTCACCACTTCCCGCTTCCCGACACTGCTACCCCCCTGCCCACCCCCCCCTCCTGCGGTTCCTCTTTCACGTTCCTGCTTTCCCTTTCCCCCGGTTCGGGCCTGGCTCCGCCCTCACGCTTGTAGGGGTTCTTCTGTTGAGGACTACGATGAAGAACTCATTTGACAATGGGTGGGAAAGTCAGCGAGCAACCGATTAGGACAAGTAAAGGGCTGAAGAGGGGAAAAAAACGGGCGGGAGGGGAGTATTCGGAAGACCTAAGCAACTTAGGTAGTTAACTAAGAGATTTGAGCTAACGAGCAGAGGTGAAAATTTGGTGTTTAAACAAGGAAAAATGTAGAAAGGATTTTCACACATGACCTTTTCTATTCCTGTAATTGATTCATGTCGAGGCCCAGATCGGAAAATTATATACGAACGCGCTTTGTTGTTGTTGATAGTATAATCAAAGCGAGAAAATTAGACATCCCAAAAAAAAATACTACTGATACTAGAGCAAGAAGCAAATATTTGCAAATTACATACAGTAAACAAGGGTCTTTTCCAAACCAAGGCTAGTATAAGGACCAATCGTTGAGACAAGTCGAGACAATTTATCAAATAAGCAACAGTAAACAACGCTTCCCCCAAAGTGGTCGTGGTAATTTTGCTTCACGGAACTTACTAATGAAAATGGAATTAGGCAGGACGGTTAGCAGCTGTATAAGGCAGCAGAGTACAAGACTTCATTCCTCGTTAAGGTAAATTTTTGTGGTTGATGAAAGAAAATTACATAACATAATGCTTATCCGTAATCCAGTAGGGATGATCACAGCAATTTTAAACTATTCATCTATAGTAATTTTGACCTCCCATTATATATTCACCCTTAAAGGGAAACACATTCTCGAGGCTTTCAGGTTGGAAAAATGCAAAGGTAGAATGGTTGAGCTATAAATTAGAGAAACTATCAAAAAAGCCAATAGTCCACAGAGTTATTATAGCTCTCTTTAATGTTGCAGACATGAGGCATATTAACCAACCCAACTCAATTCCCCTTGGTGCCAGTTAACCAATTTCTGATCTCAAAGCGAGCATTAACAATACATTTCATTAGTGTCGTTTAAAATCAGAAGCAAGATGCTGAAAGTGAAATAAGTGACTCTGATCCACAGAAACCAACCTTGAAAAATTCATCCACTTCGATCACAGTTTGTGGGACAGACTCGCAAGTTTCCCAATGTCTTTTGATGAGCTATAAAACGTTCATTCTGGACTGATTGCCTGAAAATAAACTTCCATTAGAAGAAAAAATTTTTTTATCAAATAAGTGTCAAATAAGCCAAAAGTCAAAACATTAAAAATAAACCAAAAAACTAAGTTCATGCATATTTTTCACACCCTATATATCTGGTATTAATGACTTTACCTTGGCTCACTTGTACCATTGACAAACTTAGATGGCTGGCACGATCTTATAATCTCGTTGTTATAATCACAGGACTCTAAAGTCAGAGACAAGTATTTTAGACGTCTTATTTCAAGTAGCATGGCAGGGCTTTGGTTTGGCTTAAAACTTGAAGCAGCGGGATTCCAAAGAATAGCATTAACTGCTTACTTGAAGACGAAACCATTTCAAAAGTGTCATATGGAATGGTAACCGCGGACTAAAATGTTACCTTTTCAAACCCTTAATAAATTGAGATCATTTACCATTGATGATAAGAACAATGGAGAGAATGAAGGGAAATGGGAGGGGAACGGTTTCCTGATTGTATAACTTTTGAGAAAAATGGGGAAAGAGGTCAACTAGCCCTCCCTTTTAATTAGACACCATCCTTAAATATTGGAAGAAGATTGGAGATTTATACAGTTCCACCTTCCTCCCTTACCTACCCTTTCTTTTAACAACTTAGTTTTTATTTAGTAATCCCAAACATATGCAGCGTCAGGGTTTCGCAAATATTGCTTGTTGATAAAGAAATTGCAAGGGACATAATCAGATGGGTATAATCATGGGCAAGGTAACCTCATTTTTGTAGAAGAATCGGTCTGTCGATGATCAAGCTCCTCCTAAAGTTTAGTGAAACCTAATTAGTTCCTTATCTTTCCACATTGATCTTTCCATGACTGAAGCTCCTCCGAAAGTTTGTTTGCTTGGGAATTGTAAAGAAAGATCCCAAGTGAAAAATACTTATGAAATATCAATGTTTACTTGCAAAATCTGTCAAGAAAGATGTCGTCTTGTGTATCAGCGTGATTCTTTCAATTGTTCTAAGATATGTTTCCTTGGTATGTCTCTTTTGCATGGGTGGTTTATTGAGAATGAACGACAACGGCCAGCTTGATAAATTGGGGAAGAGGTTCCGTGGGTGCAATTTGATAATGCAGCTTCAGAACAAAACTAATGGGGATTTTTACAAGGTAAAACTTACTTCCTCAACTCCACAAAAGGTTTTCAGATCCCTATATCACTTCAGTATAGAAAGGTCAAATTTAAATTTCCAGAGAGACCAAAGTTTCTAACGTCGTACACGAACAGAAGATCCCTGTGTGCTGCAACCCCTGCTCATGGGTTGCCACCCCCACCCCCCCCCCCCCCCCCAACAAACAAAACAAAAAAAAAAAAAACAATTTTACAGCACCAAACTTGTTATATCGATATTGGGTATCTACGGAGAACCAATTTAGTAAGTTGAGAGTTGCCGAGAGGTGTATGTGGAAATGGATTTGAGGAACACTTAAAACAACGGAATTGAGAATGAAATCATTCATAGGTTAGTTTGTTGCAAATAATGAAAAAAATAAAATGGGAACAAACCGATTACATTAGGTTGGACAGACAAGATGATAACAGAGTTGGGATCATTGAAATCTTAGTATTCAATGGAGAGTAAAAATGACATGAAGGAGGAGTTAAGGATACAAAAAAATCTGGGTTAGAGCAGGTAGCATTCTACTTGATACAAAGGGACGAAGAGGAGGATATTGGTTAATGAATGAATGGGATAGCATCGTTGGATCCTTTAATGGTCTCACATTTGGTGTTAAGGCTTTGATTTATTGGTAGCTACCTCTGCTCCATAGAGATAAAATAAATCGAAATAAATGTGTTGTATCACAAATAAGGTGGGAGAATATGTTATTGCAACTCTACTACTACGTTATTGATAAAATTGAGAGTGTGTCGTCATTGTGAATCTGTGACCACTAACTACTTTTTTGATATACATAGAAAAGAGTATTTTGGTCATAAATAAGAGGGTTTTTTTTTAAATAGATTTAACCAGTAATAACCAATATCTAATTATGTTCCCTCTCGCAAAACATCTTAAGAAAGCAAATAAAATAATTTCTAGAAATGGAAATAGGGGAAAAATAATGTATTCAAAAAACATCTGCTATACAACAAGATTTTTATTTATAAGTCGCTTTCTGGAAGCTTTTTGTAGCCAAAAAGGCAACTGGCTTCCTTTACTCTTTAATTCGCATTTCTTTTGAGGAACAGATCAGACTTATCAGGAAAAGCAAATAACACAACAGCACAACATTAATCGAATACAATAAATAAGCATAGTCTCTTACTCTATTTAGAAACTCGGCAAATGCAAGTAGATGCATTACAAGCAGGCAAGCAGCATTCTCTAAAAGAGGCTCAAAGTCATAATATTCCCTCCATACCAGTCAAAGTGTCCAAACTATGGCGAGCCACAGAGCAGAATATAGGTAAGAACACAGGGAGTACTTTTCAGGTTAATCTCAAATTACCTTTAAATAATGAATATATTTTAAAGGATCTTGAGGTTTCGAATCAGAAAGATGTTATGTAGAAAGACATCCCCTGAAACATTATATAACAGACGGAAAATGTTCTTGACTTATATTAATTTGATTATAGCCTCTTTTCATCTATTTGCCAGAACAAGGCTCTACAATTAAGAAAAAGTGACAGAAAACAAAAAAAAAAAACCCAACTTTGTGTCATCCGCGCTTAAAAGACCCACCTTTTGATTAACCTACAACAAACCCACCTAAATACCCACTTTCCCAAAACAGACCCTATTGGTTATTTATCGGATACTACAGGTTCCTTTAACCTGCTATTGTTTTTTAGGAAAATTAAATTAAAAAAAATAAACAACTTACCCACCCCACCAAATAACCACTGACCATGGCACTACCCCTCCACCCACCCACTAACACCTCTGCCACCATCCTTCCATCCACAAGACCATAGCCCGGCGGTCAACACCCACAAAAGCAACCCACCATCACTACCAATTTGAACCCCAGGCCACCAAACAACCAACTAATCGGATCCCAACCCTACCAAACCATCACCCGTCCACCATCACCAATTTGAACCCCAGGCCACCAAACATACCCTCTTTGCTCGATGCATAGAGGTTTCTTTGTTAAATGTAAAAAATGTCGACTTTGCTCGTCAGTTTGAGTTAAGGTTTGCCAAAACATTGGCATTGGAAAGTTAACGTTCTAGTGAGAGGTGATATGCAAGAATTTGGTATTTTTAAATCTAGAAAGTAGTATGAATAGATCAAATATACTCTCTCAGCACTCATCAACTTCTTCATGATGTTCAAGACTTGGGTTCTTGTTTGGGTTATACGTTCACGATGTGGTACCAACTTCCTATTCACTTGTCTTAATAATTTGCTGGATCCAATCTGATTGGCTATGTTAAAAAAGTAGGGAATGGAATAGAGAAAATGTGGAAGAATTTTATTTAATTTATTTATTTTTGAAAGAAAAGAGAAGGCGGAAAAGATGGTGGGTTTGAATGACGAAGAAGATGGTAGGATGGAGGTGGTGCGTTTTGGTGGTGGTGGGTTCAAAAATTTGGATGAGGGTGGAGGTGGTAAGGCAAGTGGGTAGCAAGAAGGTGGTGGAGGGTTTGAAAATTCAGATGAGGTGGTGGTGATGGCAGTTTAAGGGTGTAAAGTGGAATGAAAAGCGGAGAAGAAGATGGTGGTGGTGGATTGGTGGAAGTGGTGAAGGGGTAAAGGGGAATGGAAAGAAGAGAGAGAAAGTTGGGTAAAGGAAAACTAGAATTAAGGGTGATAAATGAAAATAAAATGCAAAGCAAACACTTCAAAGGGAATCAAATCATCAGTGTACCTATTCAGTAGGTTTTTGGGTATTCAATGTGGGTTTGTTGTAAATTAATCAAAAGGCATGTCTTTTAAAAGCGGATGACCCAAAGTTGGGTTTTTCTATCAATTTTTCCCTACAATTAACTAAAATGAAATACAATCAAAGACAAATAGACGAACTAACATTAGGCATAGTTATCAAACCAATAAACCTTCTAATACAAGTATAATAAGAAAGCAAGATGTGAGAACATGTCAACTGCATTGAGAGAATAGCAAAAGAAGATCGAAAGGAGGGAGAGATCTTGATTGGAAAGAGAGTGGAATTGAGAAGTGAGGGAATGAGACCAAGATCAAAGAGTGTTCTAAGAATTTCACTGCAACAATGCTAGTTACAATCCGGTGAAGAGGGATGAGTTTTGATGGACTTTGGAGGAAGTTAAGGTTAAAAAGAGTGTATTGAGAAGGGAGAGTGTCACTAACGTGGGGTTAAAGGTGGTGAGGTTGAAGGCCTTGTTGATGAAGGTGGTGGATTTTGGATGTAAGTTTGGAGATGATTAAGATGAGTCATAATTTAATAGAAAATTGATTTGTGAGTTGGATTATCCAAGTAGTAGTAGTGAGTTAAGATTAAAAAATTACTAAGGTTTTTCCATTCTATTCTCCTCCATTCCCTTTCTTGAGCTCATTCCGATTCCCTTAGTCAAACCAAACGGCCCCTAAGAAGCAAAAGACTAAGCATCTAAGCCATGATTTGCATACATTTTTGAGTAAAAAGTACATAGGATAGGAAAGGTTTGCATTCTCCAAGATGTACATGATAATTTTCCGCATATTTATTTCCCTTTTAGCTAACATAAACAAGCAAAATAAAAAAAATAAAATAAAAAATTTATATTGGAAAAGGTAATTAATATAACCTGCAACTCAATTATGTATTCTGAAGGCTTGCTAATTTCAATATTTTGGTGCTCAGCAACTTGACCAGTCCCAGAAAATTCTTGTGAAGGTTCATTTTGGTAGTCCAAAACAACAAGATCATCCTTCGACACCGAATAACTACTATCAGCTCCTAATACTACACAAGAATCCAAAAACCGCCCATCCTGCAACGATATACAGTAATCAGAAAAATGTCACTTAATGATGCGCAGAAATATAAAGAAAAATAGACGAGCAATCAAGCACCTTGATGACAACATTTTTAAATTGCAGTGTTTTCCCATCTCCCACGTAGATCATTGCTTCCGTACTAGAAGATGAAACAATAGAACCTTGTTTGTCTTTCAACAATAATGTCCCACCATTGCCATTATATGTAAAATGGTCAAATCTATCATCATCGGCAATCAGGGGGCGCTGAGGAGAAATTGATGATTCAATTGAGCACTGGGTATAGGTAGACTTGTTCAAAATAATTGCATCAATTAAACTCATTGGCATGTCATCATCTTCATTTGACAGAATGCCACGAACTGTTGGGACAAAAAACTCAATAACAGCCAGTAGGAAATCAAGTGCAACAAGCAATTGAGGCCTTTGTATACACAAACAAATAGATGATGACTGATTATTGAAAGTTGCATCGACAATAAGCATCGTAGCATCTATTTGCCCCGTTTCATTGGCAAAGCCTAAAGAACTATACTCGATGCTTTTTGGCTGTCCAATGGCCAGTCTAAACTGTTCTTGAGTAGTCTCACGATCATCTAATACATTAAAACTCTGAAGTGTAACAGATAAAAAACCATCTCCAGCTGTGGTAGACTTGTAAAGAAGCCATGCATTGTTGACCTGCCACAGGAAAGAATACTAGTAATCCCAGACATGAAAGAAACTGACAAAACATAAAAATCTCTCGCTTTCCCCTTCTATTTCTATTTCTTCTTCGTAGCCCACAAATTCACCTGTCACAACATTACACTTTGATATAATGCCCCTCACAGTTTGGACCATCGATAGTTATAACTTAGACAATAACCGCTGATGTCATCTTTACCTAGATATGGACACATGTCAACGTATAGTCCTTTGTTTTCCCGCCCAAATGCACTTCTTAACAAGCTTCTGTCATACTACTTAGTTTGTTCAAAAAACAAATATAAAAATTTCACAAATATTTTATAGAACTGTGCATCACACGGGAGTTAATCTAGAACAAGAATAACTCACAATTCACATTAACAAGGGAAGACCACCTATTGTAGATTTTATTAATTGCAACTTTCCCCAAAAACTTATTAGTCTTGTATCATAATCTGCAGTCTTATGGTGGAAAATTGACAGCAAGCACATTACAAACATTGTGATAACAACGATACCTGTACGGTTCCCAGTGCTGCATCTCTGGCTGCACCTGAATGTAAGCTTAATTCCATCAGATTGATAGCAACAATGACTTTCATGCTAGTCCAGGCCTCACTAAGAGATCCAGCTTCAATAGGTTCTAAATCAAAAGTTGTGGCAGGTTCAACTATTTCAGTGGAGGATGTCTTTTTTTTCCATAGGAGAGGAGGCACAATATTTGGAGTCTCAGATAAGTTGGATTGTGCACATTCAGTAATGATCTCGTATTCTTTGTTAGTTAAAACAGCCTTCAGAACATTCATCTACAAGCACAAATAAGAAGCATGGAAAGCATAAGGAGCTTGCAACCCAAAGAAACATGACGTTGACAACAACAATGAATTACTGTAACAGTAAACGCACAGATATAGATGCAATCACCTCTATTGTTGCTTCTATGCTTGGAATTTGATGTAACAAGTCTCGAAGAGAGCGCCGAAGAACAATGGACAATCCATGGACATCCTGAATAATGCTATCACCCAATTCTTTTCCAGTTCCAACACTCAAGTTGATGTCTTCAACCTACACAGGAAAGTGACATCAATGCCATACAAATACAAAACCTTATCCGTAAGTCAGTGCCTGTAACAACACTCCTGTCTTAAGAATTAAAAAAAGACGGTTTGCTGTAAACAATCTAACATTCCAAGTACATGAAGGAAAGTTTTCCTATAGCTGTAAAGAGGCAGTATCAATTGAACGCTTGATCCAAGCTTTCAATTTCAATGCCTAACATAATTACAAAAATCATAACCACTGGCATTGAAAATACTCACTCCTGATAAAATTAAAACTATTGAAATTTTCAAGCATTCAAGTCAATTCCATTATTACGCTAAGTTGCACTGAAACAGGGACGGGGACAAGAAACGAAAAATCTGAAGAAAAAAAAAGGTACAGGTACGACAAGGGTACGACTAAAATATTACTAGTTTATTTCTTATAAATCTGAAAATTTTAAACTACTTTAATACTATATTTTTGGTTATAAGAAAAAAGCCCCACCCACCCGAAGAAGATACTTACCTGTAATACTGTACAAGTAAAAATTACTTTCTTTCTAAATTTTAATTGAAAAGAGTGCAACATTATTTGAAGACAACGAGAAGCAAAAAAACAAAAGTTGATTTGTGCCTCAAATTTTTTTTCTTAATATTTTTTGCCCAGACAGATCAAGGCATCCCCAGATCTGGTCAACAGAGTAACAGTTTCAACGGAGTAACCTGGACGTACACAGCCCGTACTCGTACCCGGTACTTGAAACACCATGGGAGGAGTACCCGTGCAACATAGATTTGCAAGGGGAGAAAGAGCAATTAAATATCTTTGCAACATAAGATCTGTGTTCTATTCAAGCACAACAAGTTGAATGGATATCATACGACCAAAAGAATTCAAAACCACTTCTGTCCACTGAAAATCTTCCATTTTGAATCAAAAAATGGCAAAAGCATTAAAGATTTGTGGCCAAAATAACTTGCCATTAAAGTTAAAATTTCCATGTGAACAGCATTCATATTTTGTTTACTGCCGTTGAACCACTGGAAGGTATTTTGGACTGTTATATGTACCACATCAAGCTCCAAAAAACTGCAGCAAAGAAAAGTTTAAATTCATTATTAAACAGCCATCCAGTATCCAATAGACACAACAACTTATTCAACTATATGATGATCACGGGAAAAGAAGAAAAAGATGAAATCATACTCGAGGCTACTAGTTCTCCGAGGCATTACAATTATTGGCTTTGTAAGTGATAAATCTAACTTCATAGCAGGTGAACCCTCAATTTCACTAGTAGTAAACCACTTCTCAGAATCAGTGGCCTGATCTCTCAATTTTACAACACCTGCTGAATTGCTGGGAGCGAGCCCCATAAAGTAACTAACTACCTACACAACATTAAGAGCCATGAGAATAAGACATAAATTTAAAAAAAAAAAATAGGAAGCTAACCAGCACACGTTAACTTTATTACCTCCTGAATAAAGCGATTCAAGAACACAATCCTCACTTCAGAAAGCTGTCCCGTGAGGCTATAATCATATCCTTCATAGTCATCATCTTCAGGGTTATAAGAAGAGAAAAACACCTGCATGTACACAGGCACGCTGTAAAGCAATGAAAAAATAAAGAGAATTAAAAAAAATGAACAGTCAATCAGAAGTTATTGCACAAAACTGTACAAACAATATCACTTTTCAAAGCAATTTGTAGATATGGTCATATGGGAGACAGATTTAGTCCATGGTTGAAGAATTAAGGTTGAAAATCTAGTAGAGTAAATAAATACTTCGGAAGCAAAACTTTGGCCTTCCAAATACCCCCACCTTTTTATCATCAAAATAACAAGAAGATAAAAAGTGATAAACTAAAATATGCAATAACAACAAAGTCATATATAACCAGAAATTGTATGCATAGAACTCAATAGAGCTATTTGTGCTGTAGAGTTGAAGACCCCTCTTCAGAGAGGGGCGAGCCCACATTCATTTGTACTTTACTGTACATTTATTAGTTCTGTAGAGTCAAAACTTCTTCAGTTACAAAGAGAAACGAGGGCACGTTCATTATCAAGGAACAGAGATAATGAATCCCGACATATATATGTTAATTATACCTGTTCCTTAAGATCGTTACTCTCCACATCTAACCTATTAAGAACTAAGACCAAGTACATCTCAAAATAAAAAAGAAAAAAAGAACGATGATATAGAAATATATCATAAAATCAATGAAACAATAAACAAGACCCTACTAAGAGCTCAATGATCAAAACTAGCAACTAAAGTGTGGTATAAATGTATAGTGCAAAATTACTACTACAAATATGAGGCAAATCTGTTCTAGTAAATCGAATATCAGATTCCAATTCGAGTATCAAATGGAAAATTTTGTATTTTTGCTACCAAATATTTAGAAAACTGTACGAAGTACTACCACATATTTCAAACGCATAAAAATCACTACCAAATAATGCACTTTTGTGTTACAATACCTAAATAAATGAATATGGCGTCATTAGACTATTTTTTACTATGTATTTCAGTGAAAATTACTATGTATAATCACCTCATATTCAAGGATTCCTCATTAGAAATTAAAAGATTTGGTAGTAATTTTAATACAATCAATCAATCAATCACAGCCTTAATCCCAAAAAATTGGGGTCGGCTACATGAACCAAAATTAATCATTCCATGTGGTCATCCACATAAATTTTCCTCCTCCATCGCCTGCGATCAAGAACCCCATTCTCTTGCAAATCTAAAAGCTTCATATCCTTTTTAACCCCTTCCCACCAAGTCATTTTCGGTCTTCCCCTACCTCGTTTGAGATTTCCATGATCCCACCCTTCCACTCGTCGCATTGGGGCTCCCTCAGGTCTCCATCTCACATGTCCGAACCAACGCAAACGATTCTCCCTTAATTTGCTTGCTATGTCTGCAACCCCAACTTTTCGACGTATTACTTCATTTCTTAATCTACCCCTTAGAGTTTTCCCGCACATCCATCTCAGAATCCGCATCTCCGTAACTCCTATTTTTTGAATATTTTCTTTCTTGTAAACCCAACATTCTGTACCAGAGCAATACTGGTCTCATGGCAGTCTGGTAGAATTTCCCCTTCAACTTTAACGGGATGTTTTTGTCACATAACACTCCCGTAGCTGCTCTCCATTTAAGCCACCCAGATTTAATCCTATGAGTCACATCTTGGTCAATATTACCATTCTTTTGGATAAATGACCCGAGATATTTAAAACATTCCCCCATAACTAGGGCTTTTCCATCCAACCTTACCACTGCATCACTTACCCCCCTCTGAGTCCCAAAGCAGCATTCCATATATTCCGTCTTACTCCGACTTAGCTTAAACCCTCTGGACTCCAACCTTTATCTCCATTGCTCTAATTTGGCATTAACCCCCTCTTTACTTTCATCGACCAATACGATATCATCTGCAAACAACATACACCATGGTACCTCCTCCTGGATTGACCTTGTTACTTCATCCATAACTATTGCAAAAAGAAAAGGGCTTAACGCTGACCCTTGGTGCAACCCAATTGTTATAGGAAAGTCTTTAGTCAACCCACCACAAGTGCAATATTTGGTAATAATTTCTAAGTATTAAAAATGTGGCAGTGAAGCTTACAATTTTCTAAACACCCATGTTCAAATTTTTTTGTAAATTTTTTTTAAATATACATCGAACATCAAAATCCGGAATACGTAGGTTCAAAATTTTATACTTGAAAAAAATTTTAAAACATAATTTTCTAAACAATCACAACTTCTGAGACTTAAGGTATTGCGGATGTCGGGTTTGAAATTTTCAGGATATCTGAAATTTTCTGAACGAATAAACAGGATTTCAGAAAGTCCTAAAAAATATGAGCTTCATAATAAGAGAATAGTAAATAGCTCCTTTTCCCCTTATGAAACCATTCTTCACATTTTAATAGATTGTACTACAGCTCATGAAATTGAAATGTGACAGAGAGATGACTTCTTGTCTTCTTTTATGCTAGTTCAGAAGGATTACAGCTACATTCTAATATACCCACCGATATAGATCGGGAAGGTATTCCTTGAACAAGATGATTTCCTTTGATAGCCTGGATACTCTGGCAACGAAGGAAAATTGGCTACTTGAAAACGAAAACAAATGATTGGAGGCAGTCTGGAAAGAAATTTTTTGGCTAGTTAATGTGTTCAAATTTCTCATATCCACAAACCTAATACATTTCATACCCCCCCCCCTCCCCCCAAACTTCTTCACCACAATTTCTTGTAGTACATGCTTCTGTTGATATACCCCACATCTCTGGAAGCATCACTGGAATGGCCTTCTACCAACAACAGAAACAAAACGCCTTTGCAATGAAACTAATGGGCAATGACTGCTGTATGGAGCTTAGAGCAATGCAGGAGACTTGCAACAGAGTAAAGGAATGGAATGGCAGAAACATTGAGGCCTTTGACCTTAACTGATTGTAAAACTGCAGTCTGAGGATTAACGAGACAAATACAACGACTGATACTTACACTAACTTGTGCAGGGAGTTGATAGGGACAACCTACAACTGCAAGATTGTATGGAGTCCACAAACAATTAAGCAGGAGTGAAGGAGGCAGATGAATTAGCAAGGGCTGTGAGGAGAGCAAGCACTAGCAATTTATGGCTAAGTTGTAATGGCCTTTTCTTAAAGATGACTTTTGTGACATTCAAAACCCCACTTCTAAGCGGGTGGATTTTATCAAAGGGATATACCTTCATCCGATACACGAAAACAAATTCGGGCATGTAAATTAAATGTATTTTGTGCATCCAACCTGTTATATATTTTATATATTTCAATATCTTCCAAACCAAAAAAAAAAAAAAAAAAAAAAAAAAAAAAAAAAAAAAAAAAAAAAAAAAAAAAAAAAAAAAAAAAAAAAAAAAANTATCCAATCCATGCTCAACCCTGATAACCCGTATTCCTAGCGTTCAAAGAATGAGAATTACTGTTAAATAGAAGAGCAAAAGCACAGCGAATAAATTTCTGAGTTAAACATAGACATTCTACATAAAGGTGGAATACCTCTACAAAAGAACTGCCCCCTGGGTTTCTCATGTCACAGGCCCAAAAATAAGAGTGCTCTGGAAAAAGACTGTCATCACTTATTCTCAGATTACCTATGGCAGCTTTGACACTGAACGACGACGGAAAGACCTAGGCAGAAAATTGTCAGATTAGCAAAATTCAATTTCCCAAGTTCAAAAGCAATGCATATTAGCATCATAAGATTGAGGCGTAAGGAGAAGCATAGTCCATTGAACCTTAAAATAAGTAAGAAATTTATCTTGAGACAAAGTAGCGAGCTTATTTTCATCCTCCTTCATAAGAACTATCTGGACGCGCTCCATGTTCAAGACCAAATAAAATATGATTCTGGACTTCCCTTTTCCTAAGAGACCTTGAATAACAGATTGTGAAACCGCAGTTGAAGTTTGTGGATCAAAACCATCAACAGGGATTTCATGCTTTTCAGTCTCTATTAGTGAGCTATCATTGGATGATTCACTACTTGCATCTTCAGCAGTAATGCCATTCATAAAATCCATAACAGCAGCAACTGTAGGCCTACGACAGAAAAACGATAAGGTGGCAAGGGTCACCATAACCTGCAGCAATCACAACAAAATCAGAAATGACATCAAGAAACCAGTCACAACTAATAGTCGAGTGCAGAAATAGTAACTCACCATCTTATCAGTTTTTTTATAGAAAGGAGAGTTCTGGTCATAGATAACTATTTGAGCCTTGACAAAGCTTCCCATCTCACCAATTTGCCCGGTTTTCTCTGACGTAGACTGGAAGGAGGTATCAGGCAGAAGACCAGGCACCCTGCTAAAGTTGGGAGGTTTAAAAGCTGATACTTCAGATATGGTAAAGTCAGTCTCGGGCAAATTCTCTGGAGCCTCATAGAATTTGTCATCACATTCAGTAGAAAAGTCACCACTAATGCTCTGCCTGGTTTCTGAAGGAACCGTGATTACTTCAGGGCCCTGGATAAATGACCTAGCCAAATAACGGCGTTGAGATGTTCCCCCACATACTAAATCTTCAATCTCCAAGGATTTCAGAAGTGTTCCTATGAACATATCATTTTCCTTAATTGCAACTTCTACCTGTTCAAATCAATACAATAACAATGCTGACAAAAGCAAGACAGCTAAATATCAAGAACATTAGTAACCGACAATATTAGGCGTTAATAAACAAGAATGACAAACATACCAGACCACCAACCGCTCGAAATTCGAACAAGTGTCTTTCATCAGATAGTAGCATCTTCATAAAACTCTCGTCATACTAAGGTTTAAGGCAACACATACTGAGTCAGATAAGCGATAATAAAAGATCTGGGTGAAAATAAAAACAAATGTAGTTCACCTCTTGGTTATAGTTGAAGCAGATTTTTAACTCATCTAATACGCCAGTAACAAATATTTTCTCCATGCTTATAGCATCGACACCACTATTATGCTCAACAGCCTCCAATCCCGAGCCTTCACCATCCGAGGAAGAATCAGAAAAGGCACTGATTTGAGCTGACATCTACAGTATAGCATTATGAAAATATTGTTGTAATAGAACTTCAACAAATTATACACAATAATTAGACTTACTTTTATATAGACAAAATTAAAAGAGAAGAAAACACAAGAAAACGATTCTTCAGGGTAAACTACCTTCTCCTTTCCCTATTGAGTCTTAGCACATAAATGATTTTCATTGTCTTTAGTTGGGAAAACTCGAGTCCACCAAAGAGACAACAATCTACTTGATCATAGATTCATTTTGTTTAATGTGATCACCAATGAACAGCTTCTAAATTTCTCACCTAATCATGAAAGATTGCTTCACTAATACAGTAATTTTTTTATTCCATGAGTTAAATTGTAAACATCAATCCAAAATATTCTAGATGCAACACTTTCAATTATGGGAAACTAAAATTAAATGCAACACTCTATTAAATGCAACACTAACCTAGAATGATGTCACTAGTAAACTCCATAGTTAATTAAAGCATTTACCCACTCTCCCGCCTCTTGTTCTACCAATCCTAGCATCACCTTCAGCACCAAACTTGTTGACCCTAGGGGTTTTGATGGTGACAAACACATACTACTAATGGGTTACTTGTTTGATGCCAAGATAAACATATATTAGTAGCCGTTGTACCAACAGAAGAACTTGTCTCAAGTTCAGATGTCTCAAGTACGTATTGAAATAATTAATACGTAATTCAGAAGATTTATACACTTGAGAATATTCAGAGAATATATGACAACAAAACTTCAAAGTATATTCTGAGAAGATATGGAAGATATATTCTAAGAAGATACCATAAAAGATCTTTGAATATATTTGGAAAAGATATACACAATATTATAGTAACAAATCTATGAAGAAAAGAAGAATGTGAATTTAGATGGAGAATTGATCTAAATTCACTTTATGAAGAATATTCACCAAGATATTGGTGAAGATATGAAGCGTGAAAACAAGGAAGGAAATCAGAGAAACCCTACTTGTAACTTCACTATAAATACTGAAGATCAGAAGAGAAGAAATTCAACCAAGACTTACGCACTTCATTAGAAGCATACAAGACTAGGTACAAGAGTCAGTTGTACTAGGATTGTGTTCAACTTTATGAGTCTGTAATCTTGAGTTCAGGGAAAGAAGAGTGATTTGAGTGAATCACTTGTAAAGAGAAAGAGAAGAACTCGTTCAGGGGAACAAGTTTAAGGGAATAAGTACTGAGTTGTACTTAGAGAATTGAGAAGTACTGAGTTGTACTTAGAGAATAGAGAAGTACTAAGTGGTACTTAGAGAATAGAGAAGGCTGGTCAAGCCACCAAGAGAGAAAGAGAAAGAGAATAGAGAAGAACTGGAGAACAAAGTACTGAGTGGTACTTAGAGAAGTCCGTATTAACTAGGATTGTAACAGAGTCGTTGGCCCTAGTTAGTAAAAAGAGAATTGAGTCAAAATCCCTAGTGGTCGAGGTTTTTTCCTTCCTATTGGGCCTAGGAAAGGTTTCCTCGCTAAAATCACGTATTCTCTACTTGTCTCTCACTCTCTCTATACTTGTCTCTACTTTACTTGTCTCTAGTTTAATTATTACTGTTTGTCAAAACTAACAAAACTCAATTCTATCAACACCAGTCACCATTACTGCCACCATCTACTCCAACCCATCAAACCCATGGAACTCCAACCAACCCCTGCATTAACCAAACCGACGGAATTCCAACTACAGCTTGTCAACGCCAAATACCTATGAACCCCACCACCCATAACCAAAAACAGAAACCAAAACTACAACTAAATTACTCTACACTAACATTTGAAACCCTAAGAAAACAATTGAAACAATAGCATCACATTTCACAATGTTCCTCGTCATCTTCTATGTGGGTTTCGTGGGTTTCACATTTCACAATCGTCATCGGATTTCTTGGGTCTCGGGTACTCTCATCGTCTTCGTGGTTTTCATAGGGCGATTTTGAATGGGTTAATAGCATGTTGTTGATGGGTGTTATCAAATTTTGGTTTAGGTGGTGATTAAAGGATTGGGTTGTGCGGGTTTTTTTTCCCCTGGTAGGTTTATCATGGGTGGGGTAGGATATTGGTGGTGGTGGTGCAAAGGTTGTTGACACTGATGACGATGATGGAAAGTGGTGGGTGGCATTAATGGTGCTACTTTTAGGATGGGTGATGGCTTTCTCTCCTAATTAGCTCAATCAAATGCCCTTCCACAATTAATTTATTCACCAACAAAAATTTGCCTAGGAGTCTGTGTTGTTAAGAGTATAGCTTAAAAAACAGAGGAAATACAATATTATATCTACTTTCATAAACACATCTTTCATGTTTCAATTTTTTGTACAAAAATATGTGTGAGATGAATAATAGTAGCATATTTAGAACCCGAAAAAATCAATATCTAATATTAAATATAAAGTTAAAAAACAGAATTAAACTGGAGGCTGAAGTAGCTGCTCAATTAATTGAAATGGAGTATAAATCTCCAATCACAAAAGGCAGTGTAGTCAATCAGCAATAGACAAGTTATAAAAACTTTCCAATAACAACAAAACAGAAGGCACAGATTAAACAACAACTACTGCTTGCACTAAAGCAAAAAACTTTTTTCTCCAATACTCCACAGTAGACTAGCAAATAGCTAACCAAGATAGAAAACCATACAACCCAATGATGAATTTTTTTCATCATCTTGAATCAAAATCTTGAGGGGAAAAAAAGACAGAGAGAGACAGAAAGAGAGAAAGAATTCGAAGCAGATAACTCCCACATACCGATGCACGGTATATAGCACTCCGTAGGAAGCTAAGCCAAGTGCTTTCGGATTTATCAGAATCGAAGCGCAAGATCAACGCATTTGGCTGCTCAAAAACCTGAACATGCAGAAATAAGAATTAGCTGAAAAGGCAAAATTAGAGAAGTGAATCACAACGACAATGTGACAGGAACTGAAGTCAAATTAGTCTGACATCCACCAAATTGATCCAGAAAAAAAAAAAAAAAAAAAAAAAAAAAAAAAAAAA